>CAJNDS010002064.1:100000-115000 GCA_905221605.1 Symbiodinium natans
CTAAACCCCAAACCCCAAACCCTAAACCCTAAACCCTAAACCGGCTTTCTCGGGTGCAGAAGGTCCTCCTTCTGCTTCTTGAAGGCGGAGCCTGGCGACAGAAAACCCGCGCAAGTTGCTGAGAGGCCTGGGAGTCCTCTGGTTGCATGAAGGACATCCTCCTGGCTTTGGCAGCTCCGCATCAGAATGTTAGGGTCTAGGGTTTAGGGTCTAGGGTCTAGGGTTTAGGGTCAAGAGTTGAGGGATGTTTAGGGGGCCCAAACGGCGGACCCAACACCAAGCTCAACAAGCCCGTTAGCATCGAAGCGCGAGGAGCTGTGCAAGTTCCCCAAACAGCACTGTTGCAAAGCCCAAAAGGTGAGCGGTTCAGGAGAACAGCCCCTGTATAGCTGAGGTGAAGACCAGAACCGTAGAATCGAGCCAGAACCCCGAACCCCGAACCCCGGACTCGAAGGCTCCGCCGCCGACATTCCAGGGATGCTAGGCTCCTGGCTCTCCTCTTTGCGCGTCTCATCCATCTCAATCTGCGAAAGGCATGGGGCGGTTTCATGCCCGTGTTCCCAAGCTCCACTTTCTTACGGAAGGTGGAGACCATAGTAGCAACTATCTTCCAAATCGTACGAGCACTGCGAGTACGAGTGGTAAGCTGTTTCCGCCCTTCATGCTACCTGGTGGCATGAAGTAGTACCTGGCGAAAACAGGGACAGCAGTGGTAATCCGCCGAGGCCGGAGTTATCATAACAACCATTATCATCATAATCGAAACCCTAAACCCTAAACCCGAAACCCTCAACCCGAAACCCTAAACCCTAAACCCGAAACCCTGAACGACCACAGCCGAGGCCTGCAGCTGGGCGAGCTCCGCAAGCTCCCGCTGGAGCGTGGCAGCCTCGCCTGTGGGCCCATGCGCATGGGGCTTTTTGGGTGTAGGGTTTAGGGTTTAGGGTTTAGGGTTTGGGGTTTGGGGTTTGGGGTTTGGGGTTTGGGGTTTGGGGTTTGGGGTTTGGGGTTTGGGGTTTGGGGTTTGGGTTTAGGGTTTAGGGTTTAGGCCTTCGGGAAGGCTAGGCGCACAGCAGCGAACACGCAGCTTGCCGACGTGCTGAAAAGACGTCGTAGTTGCGGCTAAGGAGGGAGCTCTTCAGAGTCTCGGACTCCGACGACTTCTTGTCCACCTGGCGCCAAGTCTTCTTTTCCGCAGACCCACGGACGCTGCATAGTTGTGTGACGAGGTGTGAACTCCCCCACGGCCTTGGCTGACAACTTGTCCTTTGTGCTGCTGAGGTCGTCAATCTTCTCCTGGCAGCGAAGTAAAGAGAAAGGACGCGGGCTTCCGAAAATCAGCAGCATCACCCCTAAACCATAAACCCTGAGCCCTTAACCCAAGACCGTAAATCCTAAACCCCAAACCCCGAACCCTAAAACCCTAACACCCTCCGATGTCTTGCGCTAGGTTCCAATGGACGCCGGGATCCATAGGGAAAGCTTGGCAGAAGAGCTCGAGCGCAAGCAGCGCAGCCAAACTTCGTTGCTAGGACCGCAAGAAGACTTGGCTTCCCCCAGCAGACGCAGCGGCAGAACAGATATCAGCAGATGGCTTCCAAGAGCGACACTTAAAGAAGTCATAACAAATCAGCTGCCTTTCTCCCAAGAACTGCCCCCAAGGGGTGAGTCCTTGGTCTTGGTCTTCTCCTCGTCGCAGTAGGCTTTCTTCGTCTGGTCCGCTGCGGCCTGGGCAAGTGAGGCTTGTGGGGTTGTTGTACACTCGCGTGAGGTACCCTGAAATGCAAGGGCCCAAGAGGGGATGGCACCTGTCTCTCACCCTAAACCCTAAACCCTAAACCCCAAACCCTAAACCCTAAACGCCCTGCCATTTTGGTACCATCCCCTCGCCTCCTCCTTGCGGGTGTCGATCATGTTCTGGATCAGCTCCTTGACCTCGAGTTGGGGGCCGCTGGGCATTGGGGTTTAGGGTTTAGGGTTAGGGTAGCTCTAAACCCTAAACCCTAAACCCTAAACCAGCTTCGTAAGGCCCACGGAGGATTGCAGGGGTCGGGCCGCGCCTTGGCAAAGACGTCCGCGGACTGACCTAGGATCACTCCGGGCTTTGCAAAAAAAAAAACACAAAAAGGACAGAAGAGTCAGAAAAACAACGAGAGGCGACTTAGGTACGTGGGGACTAGAAAAGGGTATATAATAGGGCTTCTACAAGGACGATGGAAGGTGTATATAAGGCCTATATAAGGGCCTATATAAGGGTTTAGAAGAAGGGTTATATAGGGGAACAAGATCCAGGGCCCTGGGAGGCTTCAGCGCAAGGTCCGAGAATGTCCGAGGCGGGCGCGCGTCTGCAGGAGAGACTCGATGTTCGAGGCCAGCGTCTCCAGACCGCTGGATTGGGACTGGCCGAGTGCTGCCGCCGGAGCGAATGCTACAATTGTCTACGAATTGCTCAAGAACCCCCCCCCCCACCAACAAAAAAAATATTCTTCCTTATAAGGGCAATATAGGGATTACTACTTTGTTCTTTGTGTTTTTTTTTTTTGGGGGGGGGGGGGGGGGGGGGCGGTTCTTAAGCAAACAGCAGTTAGAGGCTTTTCAAGGGAGGTCCAAGGGCGGTATGTAACCCAAGGGTCCCCAATACTCCCCACTACCCCCTAAGGCTCCCCAAGCTTCCCTAAGGCTCCCTAGGTACCTACCCCCATGATCCCCCCCTCCTTAAGAACCCTATAATACAAGTAGGGTGTGAGGTATCATAACTTTAGGTTATAAGCCCCTAGTATAACAAAAAGGGCCCTTGCTTGTACCGATACGTAGCAAGCAGGTTGAAAGCAGGTTGACTGGTTCAACACCCAGGCGGCAAACAAGAAAAGAAGCTGCTGAAGGACGGCTTCTGGCCTTCTTGGCGAGAGTGCGGACCATCTTGACGACTTCGAAGCTCCTGCTACAGCTGCTTCCCAGCAAGATGTGAAGGTCGTGGACCCACATGGACTTCTACAAGCTATCTACAACTTATCCTTTACAAGCTATCTACAAGTGATCTACTACATGCTATCTACAAAGTATCTGCAGCTCTCGAACCACAGAAATCTCCTGACATCGGGCTGGGAGCTGTTGGAGAGCGCCTGGCCTGAGCTGCGAGGCCTATCGTGGGTGAGAGCTCCCGACATGCCGGGCACATTCCCCCCCTGGTTCTTAGTAGGGAATGAGGGGAATGAGGGCCCTATGTATACCCTTTAAGTGATTCCATAGGGTACCTCATTCCCTCATTCCCTACGAGGAACCAGCCAGAATTAAGGTGCTGGCTGTGCTCGTTCACCTGCCCAATTGGCCCACCACAAACGAACAGCGACTTCTTGTTCACTGCGAACTCTGTACCAAAATCAAGGCGATTTGCAAGAAGGTTCGAGGAAACTCCTTCAAGAGAGGCCATGGGCCTCGGCCCCTCAGCATGTCCCCAACAGACCCAGGAGCACTGTGGAGGTGCTAACCCAGCCCGCCGCGCCTGCAGAAACATGGCCTTGTAGACGCTGGCCTGGCGAAAGGTCTCGAATGCAAGAGTCGCTATCTTCCTGCATTTGTTGTTCCACTTGGTCCAAACACAAACGCGCCTGCCCTCACGCTCAACAACACTGAACTTACCGGTGTTTTCTGCGCCTCCTGATTTTTAAAGGTTCCTAGGCTGCTTCATCTGCCCTCCACATTTGCTCACATGCTTCCTTGCTTTTCCCGTATCTACATGGATTTTGGAGAACCCATCTCGAGCCACGACTTGGTGACATCGTCCAGGCCGATGACTTCAGCACAGAACGAGGAGTCCTTAAACCGAACCCTAAATCCTAAACCCTAAACCCTAAATACCCTAAACCAGGGAGAGCTCAGCTCAGATCTGCCTGGGCGTTGCCCGTCTTCTCCGCCAGAACCTCCTCAGCCTTCTTCAGGGCCTGACCAGGGCAGCTCCCCAAAAACAGCAGAGGGACCCCCTTAATGTCCCGCCCGCACCCCACCCACCCACAGCCCCCCCCCCCCCCCCCACAAAAAATTAAAATACGGTAGTCCTTATTTTAGGAATCCCCGCGGAGGTACCCTACGATTGGGAAACCCAGGGAAACCACCACAAAGGGGCCCTGATGCAGGGCACAGTCAAAGTCATGACTGCTTGTCACCTGACCTTATTTCAGCAGGCACTGCGGCCAGCGACTAAACAATCTTTAAGTCCTGTTTGCTAATCCCTGAACCCTCAACTCTAAAGCTTAAACCCCTGCACCCTAAACCCTAAACCCTAAACCCTAAACCCCAAACCCTAACCCCTGCACCCAATCGCTCATGGGGGTTCTACCTGGGACCCCGAAGGTTGAAGATCCTTGAGGTGTATGAGGGCCATATTAGGAGTACACGAAGGGGAACCTTTCGGGGTACAACCTTCGGGGCCCCAAACCCTAAACCCTAAACCCTAAACTCTAAACCCTAAACCCTAAACCCTAAACCCTAAATCCTAAACCCTAACCCTAAATCCGAATCCCTTGAACCACTCATCCCTAAGGCCCTGAGGGCACCCACAGCCCAGAGCCTCGAGCTCCTCCTCGCGGCTGGCCTTGGACTCCTGCACCATGCAACATACTGTGATAGAATCTTTTAGGGTTTAGGATTTCAGGTTTAGGGTTTAGGGTTTCGGGTTTCGGGTTTCGGGTTTAGGGTTTAGGGCTTAGGGTTCAGTAAAAGAGCCCCGAGAGCTGGGCCTCGAAGTCCGCAGTTGCCTGGGAGCAGCTCGCCTGGGGGCGGGAATCTGTTTGGAGTTGGGGTTTAGGGTTTAGGGTTTAGGGTTTGGGGTTTTAGGGTTTAGGGTTTAGAGTTTAGGGTTTAGGGTTTAGGTTAGGGTGTTTGGGGAGGTCTTGGCGGGCCTCCTGGAATTCAGGGACCCTACTGCTTCGGGTTTAGGGTTTCGTTTAGGGATTAATTAGGGTTTTGGGTGCATTCCTCACAATGCCCCTCAAAAAGGTCGTCTTCGGCCCCTCAAAACAAAGAGCTGGACACCAGGCTGTGCGGCAAACCCTAAACACCAAAATGTTGGGCGACCCCGCTTCATTTTGAGGAGCCAAGAGCAGAAGTGGCTTCTTCCTTTGAGCACCGAGCCCCTAAACCCCTTAAAAATCAAAACCGAAACCCTTCAAACCCAGCGCCTCAAGCTTTTGAAGGGAGGCCCTGTCGTTGGCCAAATCCTCGTCGCAGCTCTGGGAATTCTTCAGGTTCCAGCTCCAGCAAGGGCTTAAGGTCCAATTTTTTAAGGCCTCAGTCGTAGTATCTCTTCTCAGGTTTAGGCTTGCGGGTGGGGTACCAAGCAGGGCCCCCCGAAATTCAACAAGAAGCCTTGGAGGCTAGGGCATGGGATGGCCTGAAACCCAAAACTCAAAAACCAAAACCCAAAACCCAAGACCCTAACCCGTAACCCTAAAAACCCTGAACCCTTAACCCTAAAACCCTAAAACCCTAAAACCCTAAAACCCTAAAACCCCAAAACCCTAAAACCCCTAAACCCCCGAACTCTCTTTCAAGCGCCTCCTGGCATCCCCCAAATGACCCCCTAAACCCTAAACCCTAAACCCTAAACCCTAAACCCTAAACCCTAAACCCTAAACCCTAAACCCTAAACCCTAAACCCTAAACCCTAAACCCTAAACCCTATCCCCCAAATGACCGGGCCCTCCTTCTCGGAGACCTGTAGGTCGCCTTCTGCCGTGGCCTTGCTCTCCGAGGCTTCCGCCTTCACGGCCTGCGGAAGGGCTCGACGTAGGTTTAGGGTTTAGGGGTTTAGGGTTTGGGGTTTAGGGTTTAGGGTTTAGGATTCAGGGTTTGGGGTTTAGGGTTTAGGGTTTAGGATTCGGGGTTTTAGGGGTTTGGGCTTTAGGGTTTGGGGTCTGGGGAGGCCAGTGCTAGTGACTACTAGTGCTGACAAGGAATCATGGTGCTCTCGGCCAGTTTGTTTGCGTTGCCTCGCAAGCCGCCCGACATTTCGGAGAACACTCTGGCCGTCTACACCTGCACGGCAGACTCCTGCGTTCATCAGGCCGCCCAAAGCAGCCCCGTGCAGGCCTCCGATCCACGTCAAAGAGATTCACAGCGACGTCAGCAGCACCTCCCACTCCTTGAGATGCTCGGCAACTCCGCCAGGTGCCCTCTCTTTGCATTCCGCTGCATTGCGTCGTTCGCGGGCCTCGTCAAATAACGTGGTGAAAGGTTACGCGGCGACCTGCTCACGAAGCTCTTTCAGCACGAGTCGTGAGCCGCTGACCGAAGGATGATCGGCACCAGGCTAAGCACATCCATGCGACCGCAGCAGTGAACGGCTGCGATGGCGACAAGCCGGCGAGGGGAGGGACGCAACCATGTTTCAAGCATATCCACAGGAGCCCACTTGGAGCCACTCGCGAAGATCTATCTCTTTCTCTTTCTTTCGGAAGTCCACTGAGGCTCTGATCTTCATAAAAAATCTCGTTTTGAGAACCCTCTTGAGAGCCCTCTGAGGCCTTGGATTGCTCGATCTCCTTCTGGTCTGCCGCGATCTGCATCTGCAGGGACTGCTGCAACCTGGGGCTTCATGTGTTTGCCTTCTTTTCAAGAGGAGGGTTTCGCAGCC
Source organism: Symbiodinium natans (assembly GCA_905221605.1). Lineage (NCBI taxonomy): Eukaryota > Dinophyceae > Suessiales > Symbiodiniaceae > Symbiodinium > Symbiodinium natans. Next base: position 106,632 of record CAJNDS010002064.1, read on the forward strand.
ATAAGCATGTGCTCTTCAAGCGACTGCATGCTCTTCCTGGCAGGAAGGGCCGGTGCCCCCATCCGGATGATGTCACGCGGGCAAGTCTCGTCTGAAGCTCCGTATCTTCATCGCTACCAAGATAGAAGCACTAGGGTAAGTACAGTTCTATGTGGCTGAAACCCCCCCAAGGTTGGGGCTCTTGCAACCCTACTTGCAACAACCCCGGACCTGAATCCCTTGGCCGCCCGGTGTAAGGCTCAAGCATGGCGAAGCTGTGCTGCGCCTTCTTATCCTTGAAGCAGCTTCAGCTCGGAGGTTCATGAGTACTTCTCAGAGCTTCTAAGCATAGATCTATTGTAGTTATGTGTGAGGTAAGCAAAAAGGATTAGCATTCTAACTCGGGACCTGCACCTTCTCGTGCTCCCTGCCGGTAACACCCACCACATGCAACTTGCGCGGTCGCGCGGGCTAGCAATGCGACAGGACCTTCACAACGCGGCGCCAAACTGCACAGGGCGGGAGGGGAGGGCGGGGGGGGGGGGGGGGGGGGGGGGGGGGGGGGGGGGGGGCGGCGGAAGGAGGGGGAGGGGAGGAGAGGGGGCGGGGCGGAGGGGGGAGGGGGGGTGAACGACCTTGCACCTTCCTTCACATGGGTGGTTCTCTCCCCTATGTAGTACAGCACCCGTTTAAATCAGGACAATTCAGAAGAGCTACCCAGATTCTTCCTCGAAGGTTGCATGGACTCAGCTACACGGGCTCCTCGGAGACCAAGGTGTTGAGATTGTCGCGAGCCTTGGACTTCATGTCCTGGCGCTGGCGACTGATCGGCTGATGCCAGAAGATGCCCATGGCCTACTGGTTCTTACTAGAGGGAGTCACTAAAAGTTGGGGGGCAACCTACAAAAACAAGCACCTGACTCTCTGAATCCCTGCTATCAACTTGTGTAAGAGGATGACATTTAGTCATTAAATCTGGCAAACATGGCCGATGGCTCTGACGAAAACAGGACACACGCGGAGCGCCTCAAGGACGGAGAGGATTCCACCGCTCTTGGGCCTGGATTACCAGCTTGTGGAGCCGTCTCTGGAATAGTTCAGGTTTAGGGTTTAGGGTTTGGGGTTTAGGGTTTAGGGTTTCGGGTTTCGGGTTTCGGGTTTAGGGTTTAGGGTTTAGGGTTTAGGGTTTAGGGTTTAGGGTTTAGGGTTTAGGGTTTGGGGTTTGGGGTTTGGGGTTTGGGGTTTGGGGTTTGCGGTTTGGGGTTTAGGGTTTTGGCAGAATTAGGGTTCTGGGTAAGTTGCAGGCGAAACTCAAAGCCAACTCCAGCCAAGCTTGAGCGCCGAGCTCGTAAGCTGCGACCTCCGGGGCCTGCCTGGTGGCGCCTCAGGTGAAGGCCCTCCCTATGCAGGCATTTCCCCAACATAGGGGGTACCATCCCCTTAAAGGGACATCCGCAAAGAGGGTACCCCTATTGTCGGACACCCCTGTGCCATGCCAGTGAGGGCCAGCGACGTCTTCAAAAAAGGTGGCAGATGGCGAGATTTTCCTCTCTCGCGCACCTCTACCCTAAACCCTAAACCCTAAACCCTAAACCCTAAACCCTAAACCCTAAACCCTAAACCCTAAACCCTAAACCACGTGATCAGCCACAGGAGTGCCTGAGCCCCATCTTATGGGAGCCTCATCGGCCAGAACGAAGAGACTTCTGTACAGGCGCGGACCGTGCGCAAGCACTCTGCACAAGGGAACTTCACCTGGGACTCGATTTACCTACAGCTGAGTACTAACTACACTTAATTCGTAGGTATAACCCCTCTATTTACCTACAGCTGAGTACTAACTACACTTAATTCGTAGGTATAACCCCTCTATTTTCCTACAGTTGAGTAGTAACTACCCCTAACAGGCAGGCATACCTCACTGTAGGTAAAGAGGGTTCGAGGCGGTCCTTCGGAGCAGCCCCTGCTTCATCTTGAGGGAGCGCTTCTTCTCGGTGACTCGCAGGTGAGTTTCCTGGTGTGACATGGGTTTCCGATATTTTGTTGGGGTCCTTCCTATAAGGGAATCCTACTATTTGGGGGCCCTTTATTCTCACCCCCACATGGGCTTGGAAGAAGCTCAAGTGCTGAGGGCACATTGGAGCACTGTTGACAGCTCACTTTTAAGGTTTAGGAGTTGGCGAGAATTTCCCCCAGTGCGGGCCACCTAAACCCTTAACCCTAAACGTTAACCCTAAACCCCAACTGGGCACAGGGGGCCCTCCCCAAACCGCAAGCCTCTAAACCCTCCTCATCGCCATTCGGCTTCCACAACGCTCCAAGACTTCAGCATCTGCCTCCTACACCTGGATCATGGTTCGGCGAACGGGCCTCGGACATTTTGGAGAGCATGTGGAGGCTCAGTCGGTTTTCAGCGGCGAGCCACCTTGGCTTTGAGTGCCCGTGGGCATGGTACACTCTTGTGGGTATGTATTTGAAGAATATGTCAGCAATTGCATCTAGTCGAGGTGCAATTGCTGAGGTGTGATTGTGCGCGTGCGCCAACATTGTATTGAAGGCGACGTGTCATCGACAAGCATTTCCACTGATCTACTGTATCATACCTAGCTCATCTCCGGTAATTGTCAGTAGGGCTGCTAGAAGTACCTCAGGCCGGACCCAAACCTTTTTCCGAACCCTACTTAGAACTGGCACTTTTTACCTTGAAGTGTTTGGACATGGGGCTTCTTAAAAAAACCCATGCAGCTTTGTCAAGGGTCAAGTCGCCAGCGAAGTTCATGCGCAACTAGGGCTTCGAATTCGGTTCTGGCCTGAGCATCTCGCGAGATGCTGTGCCCTGCTATGCCCACCCCGGGATGGCGTGCATTTGACACGGATATGAAGCTGCAACTGGCCGCAACCGCGTGTTCTAAACCATGATCGTCACTGCGATCTCTTGGCTTCGGCGGGCACACCCGGCTCAGGATCAGATGCCGAGGTCGTTTTCTGCTTCGCCTCCTGCCGCGACACGAGGATGCCGTAGAGCACCATGCAAGCGCCCATGACGTGGCACATCACTGCGAAGCCTGCGTATCGGCACAAAGAGCTGCCTACCAAGGGCCCCACAATCCAGGCGGCTTGGTCTGCTGTGGTGGACAGAACGAACACCTGACCCGTGCCGTGGTACTTCTCCTGGCTTCGATCGGCCAACATAGCTGCTGTATTTCCATTTAAGAAGCCAGACGCGCTGCTGGTGCCAAGCAAGGTGAGAGCCAGCAACATGTAGTGGGTGCCGAAGTACACCAGCGCAGTTGCCCCACCCAAGAGAAGCGCCAAACTCTGCAACGTCTGACCGTCTGCAACCGACCGCAGCACGGGAACAAGGTTCACAGAGATGACGCCCGGAATTGTAACCATCAGCCATGTCAGGTTCTGCTTCACGTGATCATATCCCAGGCTTGTCATGTACTCCCAAGTTGTGGCAGTTGCTGCACCCTCCAAGGCTAAGCCTAGAAAGAGGGCAACGGTTGGCTTTCTGATTTCTGGGTCCGCGATCAGCTCCAGCATGTCAACCGTCGCCGCTGGTTCAGTCGGCTTCGGGATCGGCTCTTGGAGCTGCGACAGCTCTGGCAATCGGTATCGAAGAGTCAACCATGTAGACATCTGCACGCCCGAGAGGAGGAGAAACATCAGACGTGAGTCATCAAATATACCAGCAGCCTGTGAACCAGCAACCACCCCGGCATAAAGGCCAGCCATTGCTGTCGACACCGCCTTGACACGGGCGGTCGGGTCGCTGGCGTAGACTCGGTTGAGATACGCAAAGCCCCCCCAAAGAAGTGCTGCCGTTGAGAATCCACTCAGGGTGCGCATCGCCACCCATAAGGTGTAGTTCTTCTTCAGGGCAAAACCCAGGCTGCAGAGCATGGCACACAGCATCCCAAGCTGCACGGATTTCGCTTCGCGCCTATCGATGAACCTGCCAAGGAAAGGTACCAGCAAGCAAGCCACAACATTTTTGGAACTTAGCAGCACCGCAATAAGCTGGTAGTTCGACGTTACAGTCGGTGCAAGGGGCTCAAGGGCCGTGGTCATGAAGTGGTCCAGGAAGGTTGCTATGCCCACCAGGCGGTCCACACTGGCGAACTTTAGCACCAGCAAGAAACACAACAGGAGGATCCCAGCCACAACGTAAAAAACTTTTTGCATCTCAGGCGATTGCATCATCGGTGAGGACGACATGCTGAGCTGGCTTCCACTTGTTCCACTTGGCCCCCTTCCCTTCAATCTGCTGACGTGCGCCTGGAGGAGCTGCGTCGCAGTTCTTCTGCCATCCTCCAAGCCACGCCGGCCGTCACACGCGGAGATGTCCAAACACTGTGTAGCGTTGAGTGTCATGCTTGTGGCAGCACTGGCATCACTGGTGTTGGACTGGGCAGTGCCCGTACTGGCATTGATAAGCAAAACCCAAACCCCAAGCAACAGACCTTGCAGAGGCGCCATTGCGAGGGGCCTCAAAAGGATCAAGAGTTGTGCCCTGCGCACTTTTAAAACACAGGGTTCCGCGACCACAGGGTCCCTGGAGCCATGCGTGGCGCCGCAACGTGAGCAACACTGCCGAAGGCGCACCTCTTACAAAAACACACACACACACACTGTGATTGTGGAAGCACACAAGAACACAGAAGCCGAGCTTCCGCGTCAGGCCCCGTTCCCCGCAAAGGCCAGTAAGCCCCGACAGGGAAGCAGCTTGTGCCAGGGCATCCTTCTCATCCAGAAGCAAAAGCACAAGACTCTGGAGACGAAGCCCTCAACTATAAAATTGAGTGTATAAATATATATATATATATATATTATATATATATTATATATATTATATATATATATATGGTACCCCCCCCCCCCGTCCCAAAACCTACCATTTTATACTTGTGGCACGTTCCACAGATGGACCCAATTAAAGATTGAATAGGCCATGGCACGTTCCACACTTTGAATCGGCCCCAGCTTTGAAGATTGAAAATTGAAGACTCCCAGAAAGAGTTTCTGAGAATCTTCAATCTTCAATCTTCGGCTTGAGGGCCGATTCAAAATTGAATCGGCCGATTCAATTTTGAATCGGCCCCAGCTTTGAAGATTGAAAGATCCTTAGTCCCCAAGATCCTATTTAAGTCCTGAGGAGGAGAGTTTTTAGTGCCCTTCCCCCCCCCCCCCCCTAGTTCGCTCAATCTTGAGCCGATCCCGCTCCAGAAGACTCAGCGAACAGGATTTAGGGTTTAGGACTCTTCCCAAAATCCTAAAGGCTTAAGAGAAGAGGTTTAGGGTTTAGGGTTTAGGGTTTAGGGTTTAGGGTTTAGGGTTTAGGGTTTAGGGTTTAGGGTTTAGGGTTTAGGGTTTAGGGTTTAGGGTTTAGGGTTTAGGGTTTAGGGTTTAGGGTTGTTTCATTCCTAAAGGGAGAGTCCCTGAATTGTAAAAGCTAAATCATATTCGCCAAGCGCTAAAGTGGGGGGGGGGGCATCCCAAAGCTTAGTCCCCAAATCCTCTTCTAAAAAATCTGTGTTAGAAGCATACGGAGCGCAAATCTTTTTCGCTAAAGCTTGAGGGTTTGGCGAGAAAGTTTATTAGTCAGGGGGGGGGGGGGGTTCTCAGTTTGGGGATTTAAGCATCCCATCTTTAGGATTCGTGACCCCCAGTCCCCTCTGAACAAGATTATGCATATGGAATACGATTTAGGGATCCAGGATATAGCAAAAAAAGGATTTTGGGAACAGGCTTTATATTCTCGGAATTAGAAGGCTCTCCTCTTTAGGAATGAAGGACCTCCAGCCTTGTGGTTTATGCAACAGGATTTGGTGAATAAGGTTAAGGGATAAAATATTTTGGGAACAAGGTTTAGGGAGCCCGCTCTTTAAGTTTTAGCGAAAAGGCTTTAGAGAAGAGTATTTTTCTTTAGGATCTTGGGGCTCTCATCTTTAGGATTTAGGACCCCACCCCTCGTTAGGGCTGAGGCAATAGGATTAAGGGAGCGAAAGTAAGGGAATGTTTTTAGGCTTTAGAGGCTCTCCTGTTTAGGATTTAGGCCCCCCCCGCCCCCACCGTTAGGCCTTAGGGGACCCAGGGAACAAGATTTAGGGATCCCGATAAGACTTAATCCGAGCATCTGTTTAATTGGTGCCCCGCCCAAAAAAAAGAAAGGCAGGGCTCTGCAATAATAAGACCATGGCAATGTACGGATTCTCTATTTAGAACCAAGAGGAATGTACTGTAGCTTCACCGATCCAAACTGCAGCTCAGCAAGCAAAAACAAAAAGCCTGCAGACAGATTTTTGCACCCCTGCCACGAGAGCCGATAAGGCCCCCCCCGGAATATATTCCATAAATGTGGTGGTACTTCCCCATACGAAAACCCCCGTAATGGAAAGTAGTCTTACAGCCGGATTCTCGACGAAAATGTTTCCTTTGAATGTGCAGGTATGAACTGGATTAGGGAATAAATAGGGTTCTCTTCTTGGATTCAGGGGCTCTCCTCTTCAGAATTGATTCCCCTCTTTAGGGCTTAAGGGAAAAGACTTAGGGAGTAAAACCATGGGAATAAGTTTTCGGGATCCCGCTCTTTAGGATTTAGCGAGAAGATTTAGTGAGCCAGGTTCGTTTCTTTCTTTCATGATTTAGGGGGGTCTCATTTGGGAGATTTCAGCATCCCCTCTTTAGGATTTAGTGAGCCCCCCCCCCCCCCCCCCCCCCCCCCCCCCCCCCGCCCCAGATTTAGGGATTAAGGGTATATGATTTAGGGAATACGATGTAAGCAAGACGCACTTTTGGATTTAGCAAAAATGGATTATGGGAACAGGCTTCATTTCTTTGGAATTAAGGGTTTGTGCAATAGAATTTGGTGAATAAGGTTAAGGGAATAAGAGTTGGGGAACAGGATTTAGGGAGTCGGTCTCATTTTTACAGCGTTTGGATGTCATGCAGGTGTAGAAAATTGGGAAACGGTAGGTTTTGGAGGGGCGGGTAGCATATATACGTATATATATATACACAGTACTAATTATTCAACTTAGAATGATACAAAATAGACATGACTTCAAGAGCAGCTTCCCAAAAGCATCGCATTTGGCACAACGTCCTGATCCTCGCCTGCTTCACATTTGGCTTGTCAGGGCCGCGTCCAGTGACTCGCAAAGAAGCCAAGCCTCACAGCTGGGTTCAGGGTTCAGGGTTTAGGGGTTTAGGGTTTAGGGTTTAGGGTTTAGGCTTTAGGATACAGAATTGGGTACACGTGGGGATGCAAAAAAGTGTCGTGTACATACTTCCTTGGCGATGTTCCCCCTTTTCCTAGCAGCCCTTAGTAGGGATGATAACAATGGGTAACCCTAAACCCTAAACCCTAAACCCTATAAAGGACTGTTAGTATAAGGGTGAACATCCCAACCTAAAACCCTCAACCCAACAGGCCGGCGGCCAAGGCCCTCGACGATCTCCGCAGCATACTCTCCACGGACAGCTAGGCACTTCCCTGATGTTCCACGCACGTTACACAGGGTTGAGGGTTGAGGGTTGGGGGGGCTTCTTAAAAGCACCTGCAGCTTTGTCAAGGAACAAGTCGCCAGCGAAGCTACTTTTTTAATGCGCTCGAATTCGGTTCTGGCCTGAGCATCTCGCGAGATGCTGTGCCCTGCCATGCCCAACCCGGGATGGCGTGCCTTTGACGCGGATATGGAGCCGCAAAACCGCGTGTTCTAGACGATGTCACTGCGATCTCTTGGCTTCGGCGGGCGCACCCGGCTCAGGATCAGATGCCGAGGTCGTTTTCTGCTTCGCCTCCGGCCCTTCGCCAAGCCGCGACACGAGGATGCCGTAGAGCACCAGGCAAGCGCCAACGACGTGGCACATCACTTCGAAGCCTGCGTATCGGCACAAAGAGCTGCCTACCAAGGGCCCGACAATCCAGGCGGCTTGGTCTGCTGTGGTGGACAGAACGAACACCTGACCCGTGCCGTGGTACTTCTCCTGGCTTCGATCGGCCAACATAGCTGCTGCATTTCCATTTAAGAAGCCGGACGCACCGCTGGTGCCAAGCAAGGTGAGAGCCAGCAACATGTAGTGGGTGCCGAAGTACACCAGCGCACTTGCCCCACCGAAGAGAAGCGCTAAAATCTGCAACGTCTGACCGTCTGCAACCGACCGAAGCACGGGAACAAGGTTCACAGCGATGACGCCCGGAATTGTCACCATCAGCCATGTCAGGTTCTGCTTCACGTGATCATATCCCAGGCTTGTCATGTACTCCCAAGTTGTGGCAGTTACTGCACCCTCCAAGGCTAAGCCTAGAAAGAGGGCAACGGTTGGCTTTCTGATTTCTGGGTCCGCGATCAGCTCCAGCATGTCAACCGTCGCTGCTGGTTCAG
>CAJNDS010002064.1:117500-350000 GCA_905221605.1 Symbiodinium natans
GTGCCAGGGCATCCTTCTCATCCAGATGCAAGCGCGCAACTCTGGAGACGAAGCCCTCACATGTAAAATTGATTGTATATGTATGTATACAATACTCTTCAACTTAGAATGATACAAAATAGACATGACTTCAAGAGCAGCTTCCCAAAAGCATCGCATTCGGCACAACGTCCCGATCCTCGCCTGCTTCACATTTGGCTTCTCAGGGCCGCTGCGCCCAGTAACTCGCAAAGAAGCCAGACTCAGAGGATGCGAAAGAGCTGGGTTTAGGGTTTAGGGGTTTAGGGGTTTAGGGGTTTAGGGGTTTAGGGGTTTAGGGGTTTAGGGGTTTAGGGGTTTAGGGGTTTAGGGGTTTAGGGTTTAGGGTTTAGGGTTTAGGGTTTAGGGCTTAGGGTTTAGGGTTTAGGATACCGACTTGGGGTACACGTGGAGATTCAAGCGTGTCCTGTACATACTTCTAGGTTTTCGGGTTTCGAGCTTCGGGACCCTCAGGGTAGGCTGGTCGCCTTTTGATCTTTCCTGTGATTCGGAATCACGGTTGGAATTCTGAGCCCAAAACCCGATGCCCCACCCGGCGAGTTTCTAAACCCTCAAACTTGGGATGTTCCCCCTTATACTAACAGCCCTTAGTAGGGATGATAAAAAGGGGTACTAGAATCCCTAAACCCTAAACCCTATAAAGGACTGTTTGTAAAAGGGTGAACATCCCAACCTAAAACCCTCAACCCAATAGGCCGGCGGCCGAGGCCCTCGACGATCTCCGCAGCATACCCTCGGTACAGCATAGGGCTTAGGCTTTAGGGTTTAGGGTGTAGGGTTAGGGCCCATGCTTTCGGGTTGTTGGCTTTTGTAAGGTTTTGGGGCTTAGGGCTGTTTAGGGCGTAGGGCTTCAGGTCAGAGTCTAGAGCCTGAGGCGTCTGAGCCTCCTGTTTGGCAAAAGACTGGTCTGGATCGGCGATGGAGTTCGCTCTTTGGTGCTGCGGAGTTGCCAGTCAGGGCAACCATTTTTGACTTGGGACTGCAACATACTGAAACCTGCTGGACCTTCACAGCTGAGGTGAGGCACATGCTGAAGGGCTGCATGCCGGCGCAGAGGCGGCACGCGGATCGCCATGGGCGCAATGGCTGAAAACTGGACAGGTGGGGCTATTCTTGGAGACTTTCACGTCTGCCTTGAGCTCGAGCGATTTTCCACCTGGAGCCCGTGCACATCCAAATTCTCCCCATGAACCTCCCGACCGCCCGGGCTCAGAACTCTCCACGAAGGCCATGAGCGAGTGCTTCTCATCGGTCCTTGGAAGCGCAGAATCATAGCAGAAGTGGGCCCCCCCAAATAGAATGAACCGCCGAGGAAGGCGATTATGCCGAAGCCATGCTTGGGTCCTTCCCCACCCCTCGCACAAAACACAGCTACCCCCAACACATAACGCAGACCGGTGCAGCTGGGGCACGAAAAGGCAGCCGCATCGACGACAGCACCGAGAGCCTTCAGAGTTGGCGAGTCCCTTCTCGGAGACTCGTGCACCACTCTTACTTCGCCGAGCCTTGCAGCCCCTGGATGTTGAAAAACCATATGGGCACAGTCCCAAACCCAAGGCAATGAAGAGAAACAGCTGGGTAAAAGAACCCTCAAGAGGCACCGTCGGCCCTTTTTGGGAAAGCCTCCAGGAGGCCGCCAGTCTTCTCCTCCACCTACAAGGGGACTCCGAAAATCGGGGTACCTTATTGGTTATTACAAGCGGAATTCCACACTTTGGGGGTCTAGATGACCCCCATGAAGAAAAGGCCGAGGTCCAAGATGTCGGGCTGAGAATCTTGGACTTCAAGGCTTCGGGGCTCAACTTGGGCATGTTAGCAAGGAGGTCTTCAGGAGGTTCCCAGTGCCTACAGCCATCCTCAAGTAAGCCCTGCCTCGCAAGGTGTCAGATCAGGTTTTGATGGTTTAGGGTTTTGGGGTTGAGGTTTTGGGGGTCTAGGGCTTAGGCTTTAGCGCTTAGGTTTTGAGAGTTTAGGGTCTAGGGTTTAGGGGGCCAATTCCATAGAGTAGGGCAACCGTACCCCAAACCAGGGCCCTGAAGAAGCTTGGATGGGAGCCTCCTGCTGCAACAGGGAAGAGCCGCCCAGCTTCTCAGAGAGGGTCTTGATGGCGCGGCCCTGGCATTGAAATTGCAGTCCCTAAACCCTAAACCCTAAACCCTAAACCCTAAACCCTAAACCCCGGGTCGGGCCAGCATGTCCATGGCTTCCTCCAGCTCGCCCTTGGCGGACGTGTGTTCCGCCTCACAGAAAGCGCCGCTTCACCCTCGCGGCGCTCTTGCTCCAAGAGCCGGCTGCCTTCTCCTTGGTGCGCAGCTCCTGGGCAGCCTGGCAGGTGCTGGAGTCTACTTGCAAAAATAGGGTTTAGGGTTTGGGGTTTAGGGTTTAGGGTTTAGGGTGCAAAGCTGCACATGAGGGACACGAATCCTCTGGGTACATAGCGCCAAACCCAGCCTGCGCGAATCTCAAGAGGGCCACAACACACTTTACCCGTGTCAGGGCTCGACCAGAGAGAGATGCCCAAGTATTTAGGGTTTAGGGTTTAGGGTTTAGGGTTTAGGGTTTAGGGTTTAGGCTTGGGGGGCCGAGTGTCCGGATGGGGCGAAGCCATGCTGTCCCTTGGTGCAAGGCGACCTATAATGCAAGCCTTGTGTAATTAGGGACTTCCACTTCTCCTCATGACGGCCCCCTGCGAACCTCCAAGTAACCCGCCTCAACCCTGAAACCCTAAACCCAAACCCTAAACCCTACACCCTAAACCCTACCCGCTCAACCCTGAACCTCGAGGGCTGGGCAACGGAGAGGGCGCGCCTTCAGGTCGGCCTCGTTCTTGGTGATCGTGGCCGCCAGCTCCTTCAGTGCTCCGAGTTCGCGCAGGTGTTGCTTCAGGCTTCTGTAGGGTTTAGGGTTTAGGGTTTAGGGTTTAGAGGTTTAGAGGTTTAGGCTTTCACAAAGAAGCTTGGGCGCTGGAGCGAGTGGGGGGGGGGGGGGTTGAGTGGGGCTTTGTGCTCAAGGCTCGAGGGCGACACAACATGGGGGTTCCGAAATTTAACGGGTGCCATATTGGGGTCTTTATTCGAACGAAAATCCCACTTTTTGGGGGGACTCTAGGGGTCCCTTCTTTTCGAAAACCCCCAACAGGCAGCCAGACCTCCAGTTTCGTGGCAGACACTTCGATGTCCGAGGTGGCTTTGGCGATGCTGGCCGTCAGCTCCTCACGGAATAAACACGATTTGGTCACTTCTCAAGATGATGGTCCCTCGGGGACCCTAAATAAGAGGGGCCACCTTACAATCTCGAAACCCTACCCTTATATGCCAGACCCCGATATTCGTCATGTCTCTTCCGTCATCTCCTCGACCGTCTTCTCACCATCCTGAATGTCATAGCCCAGGTCGCGCTTCCCACGCGTGCAGAACTTGGTGTAGTTCTCATACGCCTTGTCGCAGGCTTGCTTTACATGCAGCACGGCCCCCCTTAGATGCATAGTGTCATCATGTGTTTCATTCAGGGCTCCTCCTGCAAAACACCAGGGATCCGAATGCTCTTTGCTGCACTGCGCATCTAAGCACTTCGGGCTGCTTGTGAGTACAGGCAAACAGACAAACTTCAGGAACTAATGCGGCGTGACATCGTCAAAACCATCGCATTTCGGGGTCCACATGTGGCCAAGCATTTTCCTCTCAATGAGACATAGGCTTGGAGCAAGGCGAGCTTGGAGGAAAACAAAACATGGTGATTATGATCAAAGGGGAGCCCTGATGTAAAACAACACGTGCACCGCAAAGGCCAAGTTCAAGCCACTGACCTGAACCAACATGAGCAGGCTTTGGGGCTTAGAGCAGGCTTTGGGGCTTCTAGGGCTTCGAGGGTTCTCAGGGGTACGAGGCTTTTTACGATAGAAGTCTGAACCCCTAAAAGGCATAACATCCCGGCCTTCGACGCAGCAACGCCGTCCTTCTCCACTTTGTCCTGCAAGTCGGCAAGCCTTCGCCACAGTTCTCAGCAGGAGGGTTGGGGGAAGATAGGTTCCCTGGTTCCTCGGTTCCTCGAGTGCAAGGGTTTAGGGTTTAGGAGATCAGTAGCCGAAGCCTTCGCTTCTCCCTACAATCCCGGTGGAAGTCTCGTGCGGAGCGCAAGGGCAGTGTTGGCCAGTCAGGGGTCTAAGAAGGTGTGGCCTTCCTTGGAAACTCAGGTCGCCACATCGTGAAAACCTTCTGCATTGGGCTGACCTTGATGCTCAAAACTCGCATCTGCCGACCCAAGCATGGAGCAGCTGAGCTCCTCTGAATTTAAGCAATGGCGCTGACAGCAACAGCGGATGTTTACAGCAGGCCAAGATTGGGTTTCTCACGGCATCAGCGCCCATGGCCAACAGGAACAGGGCGAAGCTCTTCCTCACACAGACTGGGGTTGCTGTGGAAATGCGGGTCCAGCAAGGGCTTTGGGGCTTAACGCCACCGCTGGGAAAGCTAAAGGACGTGTGCCGCGAACCCCAGAGCATAGAACCTCCCTGGCCAAACTCCGAAGGGATGGCAATAATCCCCTCCCCCTAATATTAAACCCCCCTACCCCCCTAATATTAGGGGGTAGGGGGGGTTTAATATTAGGGGAGGGGATTACTCAAAGGACCACATCTTGGTCCATGGCATTCCGGCAAATATGCCACGGGTATCCCACTCTATTCACACTGGATAGCTCCGCAGAGACGTGGGACGCCAGCTTGAACCGAAAAGCAGTGGGCAGTTCTTGCAGCCTCCTACTCCGGCACCGAATTCAGAGGGCCCCGTGACGGTCCGCCTTGTCACGCAGTGCTTCTCGCGGCAGATGAAACTTGCGGCGAGGATTACTCTACTGCAAATATGTCTCCTAAACAGATGCAGAAGATTGCAGAAGCCTTTCAACTCCAAAAGTCCAACTGCCTGTAGAGCTATGCCAACGACACACCATGACATTTGCAGACCGGAAAGTCCATGCGTCCCTTGCTGCGACACAGGGGGCGTTGTCCACTCTCGTCCTATCGCTCCACATCCGACGGGGAAAATGCTATTCTTGAAAACAAGCTCCCCAGCGGAGCAAAATGCACAGCCTGTGGAGGTCATTGCTTCACAGCTTTGGTGCACGCCACGAGCTTACTCTCATCTGTGGCAGGCCGAACCACCCAATCACCAGCGTGCTTCTCAAGCGCCAAGGTCAGGCCGGCCACTTCTATCACATCCTACCACGCCTACAAGAAAGAATTCGATAAGACAGAAGCAAAAGAGATATGCTGGCGGCCAGGCGAGCTACCGCCTGGGCGACGTGCCAGCTGCTGACTACAAGCCAGCATAGCCCTTCATGAGATCAGTGACCTTCGTGAAGTACGCCTGCCAGCCATTGGGTGATCTAGAGGCCGTCTCCGAAACAAAAAGAGCTGTGTCAGGAGAAGCTTGCAGCAGCACCTTCTTCAGGTCCGGCTTGTAGAATGCCGTCAGGTGGCCCGCTCCCTCGAGGTGCGGGGGGGCACATACTCAAGAACCACTTTTGGCATTTCCAGGCGCCGACCTTCCCCCTCAATATGAACATATGGAGTTGCTTGGGCTTGTCGTGGAGTTGCTTAAGGCCTTTGAAGATCTAGCTGAGGATGGCTAAGTCCGTTTTAGTGCGGTGGTTGGATGGTTGGAGCACCTGAAGATACGAGACAGGGTCCCAGCTTCATCACCCGAAAAAAACAAAGCAGAGACCCCCCCCAAAAAGCACCCCTCCCCCTCCCCCCCAACTCCGAGACTTCCTCTGAGACGAACAGTCCTTAATAGGGATTCTATGTGCCCCCCCGCCAGGGAGAGAACACCCTAAAACCTAAACCTAAACCCAAACCCTAAATTGAAACCCTAAACCCTAAACCGAAACCCTAAACCCTAAACCCTAAACCCTAAACCCTAAACCCAATAAAATCCCAAGCCTTCAGCTCCTGGTAGTCGAAAGGCCCGGCGGTCCAATCCTTCCAGGCCTCCAGGGTTTAGGGTTTAGGGTTTGGGGTTTAGGGTTTGGGGTTTGGGGTTTGGGGTTTAGGGTTTAGGGTTTAGGGTTTGGGGTTTGGGGTTTGGGGTTTAGGGGTTAGGGGTTTAGGGTTTAGGGTTTTGGGTTTAGGGGCTAGGGCCCCATGTTGCAAGGGCTTTGTCTTAGGCCTTGGGGCACTTTCGGGTGTCAGGGATGACCTGTTTCCCGCCGTGCCACGATGATTGCGAGCGATGTTGGTGGAAGCAGGTCATGTTCCGAGTTGTTTGCGTAGCACCATGTCCAGTCCCTATCCCGCCCCCAGCGCCCCCCCAAGCACGCGCTGCGGGCCTGGACCATGTCAGGCTTGATGAAGTGCTCACCCTCACACCACCAGCAGTGGAGGGGGAACTCGAACTTGGGGGCCCCTGCGTGCCGGAACTTGTACCTCCGCTTCACAGGCAAGGTTTGGGGTTTAGGGCTTGGGGCTCAGGGCTTGGGGGGCTCAGGGCTTAGGAGCAAAGGATGCAGGGCGCATGAGCTGTAGGAGGCTCACTCGTCGAAGAGCTTGAAGTCCGCTCTCATCATCGGCTCCCAGGTGTCCCCCCAGCTCTCTTCGAAAACCACCTGTGTGTCACCGCCATGCTCT
Organism: Symbiodinium natans; assembly: GCA_905221605.1. Taxonomy (NCBI): domain Eukaryota; class Dinophyceae; order Suessiales; family Symbiodiniaceae; genus Symbiodinium; species Symbiodinium natans. Next base: position 124,162 of record CAJNDS010002064.1, read on the forward strand.
TTTGCTTCTCTCTTGCTTCCCCTTCTCTCTCGGGCCTCTCGCTCATCTTGACACTTTTCTTCGGGCCTTGGCGGCCCCGCCGAAGTGCTCCTTGTCCCAGGCTGCGACTTCCTTCAGGCGAGCACACCCTTCCGGAATACAGGGATCACTGCGCACGAAGGAGCCGCCTCCCTCATCTGCTTATCATTCAGCCGGGCGTTTCGCCTCCAAGGCCCTCAACGATAGGATGCGATGGGAGAGAGAGAGAGAGAGAGAGAGAGAGAGAGAGAGAGAGAGACTGAAGCTTATGGGAAGACCCAGCCACTGCGAAGGCTGAGCCACGCGCGCTTGGCTTCGGGGTAGTGAGGGGCCGGGAAGGTCACCTCAAGGAGCGCAGGCCGAGATTAGGGGTACCTTATTTGGGTCCGATGATTCTACTAAGGGAATCCTACTCTTGCGGGAGTCTATTTCAGGGTTCCCCCCAATTTTTTTGTACATCCCCATGTCGAACGACAACCTCACGAGCTTGCGCCGAGCAGCAAAGAAGGCAGCCAAGGGCATGGGAATGCCGACCTGGCATTGCAGAAGTGATAGGGTTCTTAAGGGAGGGGGGTTCAAGTAAGTACCCTATCTTCGAAGGTGTCATGGCTATCAGCCGGAGTAAAACTCCCAAGCCTCCAAACTCTAAGTAAGTCAGAACGCGTCAACTGAGCCACCAAAACCAAGCCTTTCGGCAGAGCATGAGGAACTCGAAGCCGACCCAGGTTCCGACCTGACTTCCACAAGGGCCCATCATGACCATCGCAGGCGCAGTGCGGCAACATGCGACAATGCCACGATGGCCACCACGATGGCTGGGGAGGCCGGCCGAGTGGCCCCACACCAAGTAGGGCACCCCGTCCGTGAGTTTCTCGTAGGCCACAGCCTCTGTCGCGTCCATGGTTTCCTAAAAAACCCGGGCAGGTTGCAAGGCCAGCCGGCTCCACCAGCAGGTCCGGAGCCAGAGTCTCCGTGGACGTGTGCTTTGTGGCCTGCCCGGCAGTCGGCTGCCGAGGGTTTCGGAGGCAGGCTTTAGGACGGCTTCGCAAAAACCGATGCTTCCACGCCTTGAGCAGCTTGTCTCGCCCAGGATAGTCAAAAGCTAGCAGCTCTATCTGCCTCGGCTCCGTACCCTAAACCCTATAAACTGTCACTGCCAAGAACCTTCGGCGCCTGAGATTTTAGGTGCTGCCAGCTCGCTTGGTCTCCTTGATCCAGTTGATGAAGGGGGTTCCGGGCCTAGGCACTCGGCCCACAGGACTCTCACCTCCCGGCTCCTCCAAGCCACAGGGCCCTCCCCCCCAACATGTGGTCACAGGACAGCATAGCCATGATGATGAGCATAACCGCAATCGGAGTCATAAATCATCAAAATCTCGATCATTCGAATCACGACCGCACATCACCATCTTAGGATCTACAGGGCGCAGGCCGGTGGAGGCCCACCCTAAACCTTAAACCCCTAAACCCTAAACCCTAACCCTAAACCCTAAACCCTTAAACCCTTAACCCTAAACCCTAAACGGCGGCCCGTGTAGGCTGATGGCCCGGTGTAGATTGACTCGGCACTGCCCGCGTTGTGGAAGCAGAGAACTCGCAGCTTGGGCTTGTCCAGAGGGAAGCCCAGGACCTGGCTCAAAGGGCTTAGGGGTTTGGGGTTTAGGGTTTCGGGTTTAGGGTTTGGGGTTTAGGGTTTGGGGTTTAGGGTTTGGGGTTTAGGGTTTAGGGTTTGCACGTCCCGAACTGTGCATGAAGCTGTAGAAACCGCCCTGCTCGTAGCCCTCAGCTACACAGAAGAAGCCCAGCCACGAACCTGAAGTAAACCTCCTGCCTTGTACTTCATGCAGTACAGCAGGAGCGCTCCTTCGTCTTTCTTTACCTCTGCATGTTCAGGGCTTCGGGGCCTGAACCCTTCGGTGAGAGGACCGTTCACGCGGCCTTCGCATCCGCTTCAATTTTGCCTTTGAGGGCCTCATCCGTCTCAACCGGTCCCGGGGCATCTCCTGCTTCGGACTCTTGGAAGCGTATCTCTTGCGGTGACTACATTGCGCATATCTAGCTCACATAGTATGACATGTTGTGTATTGAAATGGGGGGTTTACTCGGGTTTACGAAAATAGGGGACCTCGAATGTAGATCCCCAAATAGTGACCCCAACAAGGCACCCCTAATTTCGGAAACCCCCATTTCTGCGTGATGCTACACACCACAGCTTGAGACGCTTTCTGGGGTCCAGGTCCGCCAACATCCTCTGGAGGCGCATCCTCCTCATCTTTTCTGACTACGAGCTCCTGCTGATGGCCCCAGGGGAGGCAAAAAAAAACGAGACGTGGCTGGGATGTTCCCCCTTATACTGAACAGCTACTTCCTAGGGAATATAACAGGGGGTAGGATAATCCATATTGAGGATTGTTAGTATAAGGGGGAACATCCCAAGACATAGGCGAAGAATGGCAGAAACGTGCACAGAAGGCTCCTTGCCGCTAACTTTGAGGCTGATCCAGCCTTCCTCCGGTCCAGTACCTTGCCACACAGGGTTTAGGGTTTAGGGTTTAGGGTTTAGGGTTTAGGGTTTAGGGTTTAGGGTTTAGGGTTTAGGGTTTAGGGTTATGTAGGCTTGTGCCGTAGGGCTTTGGTCAGGCACAATCGCACAGTGATGGTACTCTCCACAACCCACTGGATGTGACAGGCGAGAGGCTCTTGGCCGTGCGACAGACAAGCCGGGAAGACTGCACCCTAAACCCGGAAAAAAAATATATAAAAAAAAAAAAACTAAATCCCCTCTCTCTCAGAGGTCAGCCGCAAGGGCACCTGTTAAGCGCTTGTAGTGCAGGCGCTCCCCAACCAACTTCAGCTCTTCGACCTGGCACGGTAGTAGCCGGGCGAAAGCCAAAAGATGGCGGCGGCGGTGTCGGGGTGTTGAGGTTTTGGGGTTTAGGGTTTAGGGTTTAGGGTTTAGGGTTTAGGGTTTAGGGTTTAGGGTTTAGGGTTTAGGGTTTAGGGTTTAGGGTTTAGGGTTTAGGGCGTTTTGGGTATTAGGGTTGTTTCAGGCCCCAACAGAAACCCTCCGAAAAGCATCTTTGCTGGCTCGTGAGGCAACCCCTAAACGCGCAACCCATGTCCCCAAATACCTCATACTACTTAACCCTTATGTGCGGGTGACACCCTTAACACATAGGGGTAGTGAGGACCCTGGGCTAACAAGTAGAAACCCTATGCACGTGCCAGGCTTTTTTTCTCCCAAGCAGCAGCTCATCCGCGAGGCCTAAGCAGATGCAGGTTTAGGGTCTAGTGTTTAGTGTTTAGGGTTTAGGGTTTCGGGTTCAGGGTGCAGGGTTCAGGGTTTAGGGTTTAGGGTTTAGGGATTAGGGTTTAGGGTTTAGGGATCCACCCCCTCTAGGGCTTGGAATTGAGGGTTCCGGGCTTCTCGGACAAGAACCCTAAACCATAAACCCTAAACCCTAGACCCTAATTTGGATTCTGCATGGGAACTCAGATGAGCCTTGATGGAAGGGAGGACTTTGCAAGACGAGTTTGCATGCCAAGAGGCCCTCCTGGCGCAGGAGGGCCACCCTGCTGCCACTTCACCTGCCGAGGTGACTCTCGTTGAGGGTTTAGGGTTTAGGGTTTAGGGTTTCGGGTTTAGGGTTTAGGGCTTACAGGAATTGACTCTCATTTTCGGAGTCCGCCTGCAGCAGCTCAGAGAGAAAGCTCTGGAAGAGGGGCACCATCACAGGCTGCTCGGAGCAGCACGAAGCCCTGACCTGGGCAATTAGGGGGTTTAGGGTTTAGGGTTTAGGGTTTAGGGTTTAGGGTTTAGGGTTTAGGGACTCAGGGACTCAGGGACTCTCTGCGCGAATCCGGCAGCCCCCGAACTAGCTTCATGCAGAAGTTGCAGTCAGAACTTAGTCAACACACAAGCTGAACGGCCCCAGCTGTGAGCCCAAGGCATAAACAGGACCGTTCAAGTATCCCACCCGGGGCGCCCCCCCACCAAAGAAAAAATGATCATTCAACTCAAGCCCTGCTTCGAGGCGCGAGGGTGTAATGAGGGCCACCCCCGCTACGAACCGCACATGAAAGCAAAATGAAAGCAACCCACCACACCTCAATGTCTGCCAAAGCAACTCCAGGACCTCCCTTCTGCAGGCTCAGCTCGCAGAAAACGGTAATCTTGTTGGTAGCGGTGCCTGGGCATCATGTGCCAACACGGAAGACAAGGGTTTGGGGGATGGCTTCGGGAGTCTTGGGGTCCAGAGCTTCCCACCAAAAAACACAACACACACGAACGCAGTCGTGGGCCGCGGACAGCTGACGTAGAGCGAGTCCGCCTCTTGCCCCTGTCGCCAAGATCACGCCACGATTTGCCGACTTTTATGGACCGATGCTTGGGCACCCACCCCTAAACCCTAAACCCTAAACCCTAAACCCTAAACCGGTGGTCATGCCTGGGTCTTCACCACCACGTAGCAGTAGTACTGCTGCAGCCTGCCAGGGCAACGTGGCACATCTGTCACCCACAGAAAGCTGGGCACTTCCCTGATGTTCTTAGGGTTTAGGGTTTAGGGTTTAGGGTTCAGGGTTCAGGGTTCAGGGTTTAGGGTTTAGGGCTTAGGGCTTAGGGCTTAGGGCTTAGGGCTTAGGGCTTTGGGCTTAGGGCTTCGGGGCTTAGGGCTTAGGGGAAGTCGGCTTAGGGCTTAGGGCTTGGGGCTTAGGGTAGGTTAGGGTGAGGGTTCAGGGCGTTTAGGCCTATCACGCCCAAGGCCTGGCAGCAACCATCTCTGGCGTCACCCGCTGCGCGAAGGCTCCCTGGCACATTGCCTGTCCAGAAAGCAAATGTCCTCTCACTCACGACTGAACCCACAGGTACAGTAAGGTACGGAAAGGTATGGAAACGTATGGAAAGGTACGGAAAGGTACGCAAGCAGAGCATCGTGCTAAAGACGCATCTGTGAAGGACCAGTTGTGATTGAATACACGAATATGCATGCACATGCTACTCTGCAGCTTGTCCGTGCGAAGGTTGTTTGTATGTGTACAAATACATACAAACACATACATACACATATACATACATACACAGAATTTGTGTTGATATGCATGTGTATATGTATTTATGTATACTGGCATGATAGACCCAGTGCAGGCATGTCTGGCCTTTTGCACGGACTGGTTCTGCCAGACCCGCTGGAAGTCGTCTTTGGGAACCGGCCCGCTGTCCATCAACACGGCAGATAAATCATAGGGGACCTCGTCTGAAGTCGGCTGATGGCATTGATGGCGATTGGCAAATCAAGGACTTCGCAGCTGCTCCCAAACTCGCAAGTGCAGCCGCGCTGCGTTGAAGTAGAAGATGTCGATGCTCGTCTTTATCGCCACCTTCAGGCCATCTTGCTAGACTGTGGAGAACTGCAGCATACCCCACCCCACACCCCCCCGCCCCACCCCCGACGTTCCAGCTTCCCCTCTCTGCTGGTCTCTTCGCTCTTAGACAATCGTCGAATCGTGTCCAAGGCACCTCCAAGTAAAGGGGCAGTGCTGGAGGTGTGCCTGCTGTCACGTTGCACTTGAACAGCTTCATTTGCTGCCGCCCGCCGCTTACACCAAGAGACATGCTTCAGCAATGAGCATTCCACTTCGCCCAATTGAGACCCTTCTGCCTTGCAGTTTGTTGGGAGCCAAAGGGAGCAGCGCTTTGGCCGTTCCGTTCGGTGCCACCTCCCAAGAAGGACAAAAGTTCATGGTAGCTCCAAGCCCAGTTGCACGAAGAAAAACAGAAAAAAAATCACCTGCTCCATCTGCAGTGGCCCGCTCGGAGGCGCCAGGCCAAAGGGGTTCTTGTTGAACTGCACTGCCTGCAAGGTCAACCATACAGCAACCATGATCACGTGCACACACCGCCAAGCCTAGATCTGAAAAGACCCCAAACCCTAAACCCTAAATCCTAAACCCTAAACCCTAAACCCAAAACCCTAAACCCAAACAGGGCCAGCAGAAAAAGCATCCGTCCCTGATGCAAGACCACCTCTCGAACTGCCTGCTTGTCTCCCACATGTTGCGACATAAGTCTACCCGGAATTACCCTGTCAGTCAGAGAGTTTTACCAATGACTCAGATAAGGGTGCGGGATGAAGAAACTCCAAGAAGCGTCGGGTCATGATCCAATGAGCAAGGCGAACATATGCAGCTTAGACACCCAGCCGCCCATCGGCTGAGGAGTAAAGTTTCCCACCTCACAGCAGGAAAGAGCGAAGATGCTTCGGAAGGACGCCCGGGTGTCAAGGCCCATGCCATAAGCTGCATGTTTATGGCACCACCCGTGCCACGAACAACAGCAGCAGCCACCTGGCGACAAGGTCCAGAGCCACAGCACATAGAACCAAGAGGATAACGAGACTCTGCTTCTGAGCCAGCCGAGTGAACTTTTGCGCGACTGTCAGCTTCGGTCTCTTCGGGCCCCAATCGTGCGATGCACGTCTGCATCTACTACTTGTCTGATCACAGTGACATGCCTTGCATGCCATCACACTTCTGTGGGCGACATTACGGCAACTGAGGCTGCTTCGCAACCTTGCAGTGCTCACAGAAACGTGACAACTTTCCATGCGGACATCCATTGCATTGCTTGCAAAAGCGGCGCACCTTGCCATGTTGACAGCTCTTGCACTGCGCGCACGAATATTTGATCTTGCCATGCTCGCAAGCACTGCATTGCAGACATGCCTGCTTCCTCTTGCCATGTGGACACGGGTTGCACTGGCGGCAGAAGCGCTTGACTCGTCCGTGAGGGCATCCGCTGCACTGCTTGCAATTGCTAGGCAAGAGGCCATGTGGGCAGCCAGTGCACTGCGGACAATGTGACATGCGTTTACCATGAGGGCAGGGTCTGCATGTCTTGCAGAATCGTGGCAGCTTTCCATGCGGGCAGCCGTTGCATCGGAGGCAGGTATACTTTCCAGCGCCATGTGGGCACAGGTTGCACTGTGCGCAGTGCTCCCGCACCTTGCCATGGCCGCAGTTCTTGCACTGCGGACAGTTCATGCGGAGGCGGCCATGGGGGCAGGGGCGGCAGAGCCGACACGCATACTTTAAGCGCCCATGTGGGCACCCTGAGCACTTCCGGCACAGCAGGCGCCGAGAGCCGTGCTCGCAGCTGCCTCTGCAGTGCTTGCAGGCATCGCGCAGCGTACCATGTTTGCAACCGGAGCATACTGCACAATGCCTGATAAACTTCCCATGTGGGCAATTTCTTCGGCACAGTTTGCAGCGAAATTTGAGATGACCATGTGGGCAGCCGTTGCATTTGGCACAGGCACGTTCCCGAAAGCCATGTCTGCATCGAGCAAGACCTTTCTGCTTCTTGTTCTTCTCCCCTCGACGCACCATAGCCAGGTGGGTCATGCGAGCCTTCTTGCTTGTTACAAGCGGCGGTGCATCATCAGGCATCATCGGCAAACTGGAAGGGGCCACTCTGTGCGGGCAGGCTGCATATCTGATCCAACTGCCACGGGCATTGTCTAACTGCGGTCTGCAGCTCAAACAAACCTTGAAGTGTGGGGACATCAGCCGCTCACCTCGCCGGATCTTCTTGTGCCTAGTGCGCTGCGCAAGACGCCCCCAGACATCCTCAGGCTCGAAGGGAAGCACCGCGGAGTCTGCAAATGGATCTGGTTGGAACCCCGGGCCGAACCCGCCGAGCCCAGCGAACCCGCTTGACATGGCAACCTCGAAGAGCCAGTCGCTTGCTCTGTCTGTGACGATGTTGGCACGCCTCAGCAGGACTTGCGGTGGCACCATGCACTGCCTTTTAAGGTGCCTGTCCCAAGGGCCCCAAGGGCCCTCACTACACCAGGGCAACGTTAGCTCGAAGACCCAATCGCTTGCTCGATCAGTGATGACATTCGCCCGCCCCAGCAACACTTGTGGGGGGAGAAACTGTGGCTGAACCTTCCGTTTAGCTGCCTTGGCCATATCAGCGCTTTTCGGTGCAGCATCAAACCAGGAAAGCTCAAATTGCCGATCACTCGCACAGTCTGTAACCACATTTGCACGTCGGCTCAGAATCTGCGGCGGCACAGTTACATGCGACGCCCGCGCGCACCTGTACCAAGGCGCACCAAGCCAGCCATCAAGATGGTTGTACCCTGCATCGCAGGCTGGCATGGCAAGGTCGCCGTGCGGCAGGAACGTTGCATCGACAGTGCTCCTACAGCCTGGTTTAAGTGAAGGGGGGTAGAAGGGAATCAGAGTTTCTACTGACCTCTGCATACCTAAACTACCAGAAACTCAACACATCCAGCTGCGAGGTAGCAAGTCTTCAGTGCAAACCTGAGGACTTCATGCTTGCTTTGTGCCACAGACTTCAGCAGCCAGGATCGAAAACAGACAAGTCAGTCAACAACTCGTGTCATCGCAAGATCAGTAGTTTATCAGTACTTCAAATACTCATCAACACAACCCCACAAGGCGCCCCTGAGAGCCGGACTCGAAGCCCACGCTTTCCACCTTCGCCGGCAGTCTGCTCTGACAGCACTTGCGCCAGAGGACGCAGCGGAGGAGGCGGGCCTGGCGTCGGTCGTGGGGAGTGCTCTGAGCATTCCGAGCCTATGGGCAGGGATATGCAGGGGGTCCTGAGACGTTTTCTGAACTTGCTCTGAAACCGGCAGTGGACGCCTGTGCCCGCGCCCCCGGGAGCGCTAGAGGCACCCCGCTTGTCCCGGCCATCGGTGGAGGCCCCACTGCTGGAGCTCGCGCTGCTGTCCTGGACAAGGCCCATTCAATGCGTCGCGCGGGTGTCGCGGGTTGCTGAGGCGCGGGTTGCTGAGGCTTGGGATTTGAGGGACGCCTCGAATTTGTGCGACCAACCACTGTCAGATATCAGCCCACTGAGCTGAGGTACATGAGCTCACACGGCATCAACCCTTTGGTGCCTCGCTTGCCTCGCCGCCGGATTCTTCCTCATACCTGAGCAATGAAGAAAGCCGTCATCTCTTGGCGTGATCCACACTCCACCATGCCTTCCCGTTTGCTGGATCTCCTGCTCGACACGCTCGATGGTTTCGGAGTAGTCCTGCGCCGGAAGGCCAGCGTGGCGACTCCGGGCCGCGAACAGCCAAAGCAAGTCACAACAGCTGCCACAAGCCTCGAACTCATCGTTCTCTTCTACATGCCGGGCTCCCCGGTTGTTGTCGCAGAAAGCCTCAGGGACCTCGCAATCGTGGACCAGGCTACAGGCCCCTTGATTGAAACCATGCCGGAAGACCGTAACTACACCACGACCACGCAAAACTCACAAGTACAGAAGCATGTGGCTTCGGCAGCCAGCAAAAAAGTCTGTGGACTTCCACACTTTGGGAGCCCAGACACCACAGCCTACACTGCTCAAGGTTTAGGGTTTAGGGTTTAGGGTTTAGGATTTCGGGTTTAGGGTTTCGGGTTTACGGCAGCATGAACCTTGGGCAAAAGGCTCAAGATAGATGTGTCGGGTGCCTGGTGGTAAACCGATGCCAGCGTGGAGATGTTGGCAATGAGGCGATCCAGCACGCGCGGCTGCAGGGCCTGTGTGGGAGGTGCAAAACCGCCACACGGTCAAGCAGTCGAAGCAAGTCGAGACGATGCTATTGATGCTATTGAAGCTATTGAAGCTATATAGGAAAGAACGTTCTGAGAGTTGGGCGAACGAGTTCTCACTGATGGTTGGTCGCTCGCTGAGGACAACCTTGCAGCGAACAACGCACACGTCTCTACAACTTCGGCCATGCTGCCATAGACATCTGATTGTCTTGCGGGAGGCTCACAAAGCAGGGCAGAGAAGCCCAAGCAGAACTGAATCGAATCCAACACAAGCACCTGCCGCGCCTGCTTAGCAAGCTGCGGGCTGTTGCTCAGGAGCCTCGCGCGGAGTGGAATGAATCATTGAACTCCCGCAAACATCTCGTCTACTCTGCCGAGACAGACGGGCTTAGTTGCCCAGTATCCTAGGGGAGGGAATATAATACCCCAAAAGGGTAACAGCCACCCACTCCATTACGAAGAGGTCCTCCAATACATCCACCCACGGTCTCGTAGGTCCGGATTCGTGCTTTCGTCCGTGCACAGCTTCAGCACACGGCCCACCAGCTCGCGAGAGTCCTTTTGCTGTTTCTTGGGGTTTAGGGTTTCGGGTTTAGGGTTTAGGGTTTAGGGTTTAGGGTTTAGGGTTTAGGGTACGCAAAAATTAGCAACTATTTCCAAGTACCCCTAAGCCTTCCCGTGGATGCCAAGCACACGTGAGAGAAATGCAGGGGAGCTCGAGTTTTCAAATGCGTGCTAGAGGCCTTGATGCTTGATGCTTGCCATGCATGAGCCTTCTTGACATGCATGTCGCATTTGTTGAACGTGCCTGGGGGGTCTTGACAAACTTCTTCACCGTCGCAGTCAGGATTTGTTGTTGGACGGTGGAGGGCTCCTCTGGCACAGAAGTGCACAGTGTGCTGAGCAAAGGCTGTTACTCGTAGTCCTCATGAAACGTCTCGAGGAAGGTTTCCAGGAGGTCTCCACTGTTGTCTATCCTGACAATTTAAGGGACCCCTGGAATTATGCAGTGGCATGTCGGGGGTCTTCTTCGGGAAATGGGCTCTTAAACATGGTATGTACAAGGGCCAGCAGCGGATTCAGAAGCTGAAGACGCGCGGATTCGGAAACTTCGGGCCACGTGATTCGGGAAACTGGAGAATGCGGATTCGGTTTCTGAAATCGCGCGTCGCTCTACACATAAGTGCTCTGCAGAGGGATCCCTCCTAGCAGCCCTTCGCACTGAAAACAATGCCTAAAGGCCCCGACGGTCCCTCAACCCTCACCACCATCTCCGCGCCTTTCTGCATACTCCCCGACGATCCAGATCATGGATGCCTTCGCATCGGGCTCATCGAGGCTGTCCAGGTTTTGGCACAGCTCTGAGATGATCATCTCGTACCTGAGGCATGCGAATATGTTGCCATTGAACTATGGCTCTTGCACCTCAGAAAAAGTCGGCCCCAACTTTGCGGGAGCTGCTGGCCAGGATATTTCCTGAAGATGTCCCGGATGACGACCACGGCCTCCTGAACCACATAGTTGACCTGGGAATCATACACAGCGATCCTGAACATGCTGCTCCCCCAAACATGAGAGGACACAAGAGGGCCACACTGCCACGTTTTCCGGGGCACAAGCCCGAGTCTTGATGAGCTCCAGGAGGCAGTTCACACACTGCTCGGCGGAGCGCTCCAGCTTGATGGCAGCCTCTGAAACACGCGGACTCAGGGCTTGCGGTTTTAGGGGGAGAGCTCAGGGTGTGGTGTAGGGTATAGGGCTTAGGGTTCAGAGTCGACGTCCAGATATTAGGGTTCAGGGTTTAGTCACGTTTCGTCAAGTTTAGTCCCTCAGGCCGGCACCTGGCCAATTGCACGAACCGACTGACGGACGACCTCGATGTCCACCTGTCAGGGGCACCTCCCCTCGAGCCAGGTTGCGCCGAAGACCCTAAACCCTAAACGAACCTCCGAGGCGTACTCCACGAACTCGGAGAGAACAGAGTCGATGTTTCGGTCGGAGGCCAGCTGAACCTGCCGCCCCCGGCAAGATGTCAGCGCGCGCACCGCAGCATCCTAGCGTGTCCTTATTGAATTGGGCCGCGAAGGCGAGGTTAGAACTTGGGCCGCTGCCATGACGGCAATCTTCTCAAGTTTCACGTACAGTGGGTCGTTGTACTTGCAGACGAACATACGCACATCCGTCTGCAGAATGTTCGGCTGCTTCTGGGCAATGAGGTTGATGTTGCGCATCACCACCTGGGTCAGCAAAACAACCACGACGTACGACTTAGCAAACTCGCGTACATATATGTATATGTATGTATGTTATAGATTTATGTATGTATTTCGGTTCTGTTGTGTATCTATGTATTCGTCTACTAATTCTCAATACTTAGGTTTACTACCTTTTTTGTGACAGCAAGGCCAGGCCGCATACTGAATCTCCGGCTCCGCGGACAGCATCGTCACCAAGGGGGCCGTCATTCGCTTGCAGAGGGTGCGCACCTCGCGGCTTCGTAGTGGCAGGGGCAGCTAGAAGCTGTTGGGTTCCTGAGCCCTAAACCCTAAGCCCTAAACCCAAAGCCCTAGGGGAGAGGATTAGGGGGACCCTTGGGGATATAGACCCTCTGAATGAGGTCCCTGTTTAAGAGCCAGAAGAGGGTTAAGAAGGGGTTCCCTTTTAAGGGTCCCCCTTATCCTACCGGAAAAGCCCTAGACCCTAAACATGCCTTAAAGGTCATAAGGGTGGGCGGCTCCGGTGCCAAAGGCTCTGAAGTCGGGTCGCCAAGTCATTGCTGGACAGGCGGTCCATGAACTTCATGATCACCTTCACAGCCTTGGCTGCAGCTTTGCAGGCAACAGCAGGGTTTAGGGTTTAGGGTTTAGAGTTTAGGGTTTAGGGTTTAGGGTTTAGGGTTTAGGGTTTAGGGTTTAGGGCTCAGGGTTGCATGGTTGCAGGCAAGTTGCCGACAAAAGCACCTGTTGGTGCGATGGAGACTTAATTTGTTGCAAAAGTCTGTGCCCTCTGCCGGAGTTGCCAGGGACAAAGCGTCAACTGAGCCGATGGCGGCGCTATTGCCATGGGTGAGTCGAGCTATGACACCTGCAGCCGCCAAGAACGACCCTATGCCCCCTAAACCCTGCACCCTTATACCCTAGACCCCTAACCCCTAAACCCCATACCCTAAAACCCTAAACCCCAAAACCCCAAAACCCTAAACCCCAAAAACCCTAAACCCTAAACCCCGAAAACCCTAAACCCTAAACCCCAAAGGCGTTTTCTTTCAAGGTTCAGGTAGTTTCCCTCCGCGGTCCCTGGCCTTGTTGCAAAACCCTGGTGTGGCACTATAATTGCCCACGACATCACTGCTCCGTTGGTTTTTCCATCGTTGAGCCCAATATCTGGCTTGGCTCTGCCCTCCACTGATCTGGTTCGCCCTGGTGTTGCTGGCATCCAAGCTTTCCTCGACCCGCTCTTCACTTTCACTCTGGTAGTGTCAGTGCATGTGCGGTGGAATCGTCGCTGGACGTTTTTTCACGTTATCCTGTGGCCTTATCACCTTTTTCTGGCTGGTGATTTTTGGTGGGTGGTACAACGGCGACTACCTCATCAATTTCGAAGAGAAGGGAATCCTCTTCTCACAGAAGGGCCAGAAGATCGAGAACAAGAGCTCGAACAACTCTGCGGTGTGCGATTTCTGGTCTGATTTCGCCCTCGGATCAGAGAGTGCAACTGGCGCAAAGACAGTTGCAACACCACCATTCGAGATCGACGCTTCCTTGGCTGGTTCAAAGGCTGAGAGAAGGCGAGATGAATCAACCGTGGCAGTGCGAATGTGGCAGAAAGAACAAGGCCAACGCATGGTACTGCGGAGATTGCGGGTCTCCCTGGCAATCGTATGGTGGATCGGACAGACAGCAGAAGCAGGAGAAGGCCCCCTGGCAGCGAGAGGCAGACAGGTGGTCGCAATCTCCACGGAGGAGGGTCTCGCCGCGGAGAAGGAAGCCACCGGATGGTGGAGCCAAAGGCAAGCCCAAAGGCGAAGGCAAAGGCTCTCAGCAGAAAGGGAAGGCAACTACGCTGGCACCGGATATTGCAGCTTTGCCGCCTCCGCCGACATCCACGACTGTTGTACTGCCGAAGGCCCCAGGAACGGGGCCGAGCCAGCAGGCACCCGAAGGAGACAAAAAGCTGCTGGCAGCACTGGTTGCCCATATGGAGCATTCGGAAGAGACACCGATAGAGCTGGCGACGATGATCAGCCATTATCGGGAGGAGAACCATCGAGTTCAGGGGAAGACCCTGCACCGGTTGGTGTCGCAACAGACGGAGGCAAAGAGTGCTCTGGAGAAGGCCAGAGCCGATCGGCAGGCCTACGATTCGGCGTGGGCACAGTATGTGGCCAACCTCGCGACGCTGTTTCAGAAGCAACTGGAAGAACGGCAGAAAGTGATCTCGCAGCTCGAAGAAGCCGAGTCCTCATGGGAGACCAAACTTCAGGATGCCTCAGCATTGCTATCTCGGACGGCAGGAGCTGGCAATACGAAAGACGAAGTGGTCGATGTGGAGGAGGAGGTCGATGCTGCCGCAGCTACAGATGCTGCCTCGGATGTGCGGAAAGAGCAACGTGCATCCCAGATGCAAGAGATCGAAAGGACGAATCTTGGTATCTTGCAGGCCCTCAACACGGCGAAGGACACGGCGCTGGAAGGAGTGGCCAGAGATGTTTCCAGATCGCCACGACGGAAACAAAAGGACACGGAGCAGGAGCATGTGGACGAAGTTCCACCAAAGATGACCAAGACAGCGCCACTGGCCAAGACAGCGCCACCTTTGGGCCCTGGCTAAGCCTGCGAACGAGCCTCACGGGACCTCGCAGGCATATTCCGCACACCTTAGGTGGTTGCGAAGAGGAGGTGAGACCTACCTGGCACAGCGTCATGAACGAGCCGGACTATGTCTCCCCCTTGTACGCTAACATCCTGGCTTGCTGCACCGAGAGTGACTTGCAACTCCCTGGAATGGATCCATTCTTTTCTTGTGATCCCAGAATCGAGGAAGAGAAGCTGACTTGGGGTGACCGTCATCCTCTTCGTCCCCTTGGACATGCTGTTGAAAGCCTTTCCAGCATACGATCTGAATCTGAGCCTGCATTCGAGCTGATGGACAGTGCTTCGACTTGCAGTGATCACATTCAGGTCCAATGCCGAAGCAAGGTTTCAACACCATGCTCAAGGGTTGTACATTGTACAAAGTCTTGTCTGAAGAGTAGCAGTTCCAATCTCGGCAAAGCCGTTTCATTTGAAGGCCAGTTTCTGGATAGCGTTGCTTTGAGAGCTTGGTACTCCTGGAATCGGGCGTTGATTAGTTGTCTGGGTTCCTACAGACAAACTGCCGCCCTATGGCTCCACCGCCTGGAGCATGAGCACACTGCCTCCGCACAAACTGCCTTTCCTGGGGTTTTGAGGCACAGACACCCTGACCCGGCACCCTGCCTTTCCCTAAATAATAAGGGGTTTAGCAGCTACCCGGACCAGACTCACTGCCGAGGCCTTGTGAATTGTCCCCTCAGTCAAGACACCACTATGGGGACGCACAGCGCGGGCACAGGGGGCTCCTCAAGCTCCTCGTCATATGAGCATGTCACCACGATCGCGGGGGTGGGCAACATGCACGACAACTTGGTGTTGTTAACGCCTTTCGCCCTTGCAAGATCAGACAAGTTCATGGGGAAACATGCTGCTCAGGAAAGGTTCACACTGTTTGATGTAGTGGATCATATGCGCATTCTAGATGCACACCCGGAATGGACTGTGCAAGACTACGCAGTGGAGGCTGCCAGGCGCACTAGAGACCAACCTGCTGCAGCAATCTACATGCTGAAATACCCTTTTGAGGGCCTGCCCCCAATCCAATTCGTGATCAGGTCTGTCAATGTTCCGGTTGGTTGGGTCAACGTCCCGGTTGACCTCCGTGCGTTGCAACTGGCGTTCCACACTCTTAGCCTGCCGGTGGATGCGTCCTCATATGAAGCTGCGTTGAGGCTCAGCATGAGTTGCGTGACCATTCCGCCGTTGTTTGCTCCTGCAGTGGCTAGAGGCAATCTGAGGATCGACCCTGCTGACAGGACGCAGCTGGACCCTTTCCAGACGCATGCTTTGCAGCCCTCTTTTGCCATGATTGCTAGAGGAATCGGTAACAGAAACAACTTTCTGCTGGAACAACCCGAACTGAGTACCTCTAGTTCATCGGCTGAAAGCACCACCCCCTTTTTCTCGCCTGTGGACTACGAGCCGCCTGAAGGCGATGTGGTTGTGGCCTACCATTCCCCAGGCCACCGACCCTGGATGCAGTCCCATCCCAACACGATCACGCCTAACGACATGGCACAGGAAGCATCCGCCCATCTCGGCCAGATGGCAGGAGTCAGTAGATGGAGAACTTCCCTGCTGCCCCTTCAGCCGCATATCGCCGGGGTGGACCTTCACTGCCTTGCACTTCCGATTGATGAGGAAGGTCATAGCATGATTACGGTTCTGGCTGATTTCAGACCTGTGTTTGGGCCGGGATTATTGTCATTCGTTGCCATCCCGGTTGAAGTTCACAGTGCCTCCATGCAGGAGAACATTGTCAATGCGACAGTTGACCAGTTGTTTGAGCTGGCCCTTGTTGAACCTCCGGTTGAATTCTTTGTCACTAAAGCAGGTAATGGGGGTCTTGTCGTCCCTGCCCACGAGGGACAGCATGCGGTGATGGACTCCTTTGATGTAGCCGGGCACTTCCCAGGGCTGCTCACCATGACCCGCTTCTTTTGGGCAAGTGATTGGGCACTGGCCGCAAGCCGGACCATGAGGACCACCTCCTCTACCACCACCACGCCCTTCGAGATGGAAGACCCTCGGGGAGAGAGGCTTAGGCTTGTGCCCCGCAATCCTCTCAGGGTCTGGTTGGGCATTCAAGGGCTAGGGATGTTTCAACAGGACTTTGAAGGGGATCCGCCCATGGCTGTGATTCTGGCAAGCATGTGGACACGAGTCTTGCAGCAACACACGGTGAGTGACTCGCTCATTGTCCGAATTGCCCATGTTCACCCGCCTGCTACCGTAGCTGCCAGAGAGCTCCTCATCTCCATGGAGTTGAGCTCCAACAGAGACACTGCAGGGGTTTGGGTTGACCTTAGGCCGGGTGGCGTTCTAAGCTTCCAACAGGTTCCGACCTTTGCTGATGCAAGCTGCATTGGGGACCTCCCAAGGCAATTCAAACATGTGTTCCTTAATGGGCGAAAGTGGGAGCAGGCATGCAGTGTATATGGCGGAGCATACATTGCTTTCAGCCTCACGTCGCATGCTCCCGATGTCCGGTCTGTTGACTTCTTCTACGGAAGAATAAGAGGCCTTGAAGCCCTTGCAATCCCGTTCTTTGTCCCCGCGGACCTGCCTCAACAGGTCGAAGCTGATGCTGAACATCTCAGGTCTGAAGCACTTGCGGTCTGGGAGAACACGCTTGATCACCGGCTCAGGAACATGGGCTTTGTTGGGGATGTGAGAGGGGTGGTCATTGCAGGGGATCACTTTACGGTGCTTGCGCCATCCTGCCGCCCTACAAACCTGCCTGACGTTGCTGCATGGGTTTCGCAGTGGATTGTTCCAGCGTTTGGCCCGGTGCAACTTTACCAGACACAAGGCCAGGTGGGCTCTAGACAGGTTTACATTGCCTCGGGCAGCAGCCTCGATCCGCATGAAATGTACTTCAGGGTGGAAGTTACTGATCAGAGTGTCATTGTTTTCAAACTTCCACACTCTGTCCTGCCAGACACATTGCGCAGACTTGCACCTGTTGATGATGCATGGAGCCGACCTGTTCCTGGCCGCGCATGGTATGCCCCCTTTTTCCCTCCTGCCGACTTGTGCTCCATGGTCACAGTGGGCGAAGGACAACCCGCAACGGCCTCTGGCCCGCCCGAAGGGGGAGATCCTGTCGCAAGGCCAGAGGTTGTGCCTGTTTGCACTCGCCGTTGGGGTAACTTTAGGGTTAGGAGGGTCCGGTTCATGCTTGAACAGACCACAGAGGTCCAAGAACGAAGTGCGGCTTTGCAGTGGCTTGATGCTCATACCGCGGAGGCACCAGCTGCCTCAGAGGCTCAGCCCACCACGACCTCCACGACCAACATGCTCGTTGCTCCAGGGGTACCGGTCCTCCACCTGATAATGGAACGACATTGTGCCACTGTCAGTCTGCAGCAAACGGACCAAGCCTATCTGGCAGCAAAACTCACTGAGCTCATCTTGCATCACCTTGCGCACAATAGGGCCTACAGGCAGGGCAACATCCGGATGGCCATGGCTCATCCTGGGGTACTCAATGGCCAGAGGGAAATTGTGCTGATCTGGCACCCTCTGGAATTCCACCTCTATGTGGTAGTTGATGCCAGACCGGTAGGGGGTCAACTTAGATGTGTCGAAACGGATTCGGACCGTGGTCCGAGCGACCTTGTCGAAGAAGACCTGCTCTTGCGCGGGGCGTTTGTGTTTGTGAATGGGGTGCCAGCGGCGCTCATGAGTGGTCCGTTGCAAGACGGAGATTATGTCTCGGTCGAGTGGAGTGTCCCCAACATCCCAGCCTTGCCAAGATCCGCCGTTTTCCGCAACTGGCCGAGCTTGGGCCTGCTGGCCGTTGATATCATTTTGCCGGATCTAAGCCCAGTCCTGCGGAATCAGCTGCCGGCCCTGGGGACTGTTGCGCAGGCTATTGAAGACGCACTCGATGCAAGAGCCACCATGCTAGGATATCGACTTGCTGTTGCCAAGCTGTACAGCAGGGTGCGGGGAGAGATCATGATCTGTGTGGAAGGGAGGCTGCCGGCCACTCACGCCCAGGTGTGTGCTGCGCTGAGATTGGTTCCGGAGTGGAACGTGGCCACCGACGTGCTAGACACGCGCAGCATGGCCAATGCGTCGATGTTCCTGGCACGAGATCCGTTTGAGGCACGGCAAACCTGGCATCTGATTCCGGTCCCCTTCTTGCTTCAGACCTACTTGCTCTGGCAGGGCGAGGCCGACACCTTTGCCCGGTTTAGAGAACTTCCGGCGCCCAGCCATCTCAGTGTTGGATACGCCGCGCCAGAACACGGCCAAGTGCATGCTTTTCGACGGCTCTCCCTGCAGGATGGCACGGCCATGGTCCAACTCTCCTTCACCAGGAAGAATAGGGTCCCACCATGCCAAGAAATAGAGCGGACTGCAAGTCCTGCCAGAGTGGCCCTTTGCTGGCAAGAAGTCAAGGACGCCATGCAGCAGCCAGAGGGCGGCCTGGAACCGCAGGATGCGGTGCGTGCCGGCCCTTTTGCGGGATGCAGGGCGCATCACTGGCACAGCCGGACGGCATTCGATGTCGCTCTTCTGCCAGAGGACCTTGCACTCATTACCGACAGGTTTTTCTTGGCGACGGCCAGTGTCACACCAGAGACGGCACTGGGGGAGGACCACCTTCGCTACACCGTTTTTGATGCCAGCCTGCAAACTAGGATAAGAAATTACAGAGGGCATCAAAGGATTGAATGGTTGTTGGCGGATTTAATCCGCAGCACGCAGCGCCCTATCCAAAGCATCCAGAGATTGGATGTGCCAATCTTCGGATATCCCACCCCTCAATTTGTCCTGACTTTCCTTGACGCTCCAGCGCAACACCTGGCAGTACCGATCGACTGCCGATCTATCGGCAAAGGCATCTGCACCATCAATGTGGCCCCGGAGTCACGATGGGCTGCCATTGGGGAGTCACTGAGCCGGATTGATCCTAGCTATGATAGATGTGAGGGTGTAGGGGAGGCCTTTGTTGATGCGATGGATAGAGGGCGGTTGATCCTTAGGTCTACCAGCCAAGCCCTGCGAAATCCACTTGATCAGCATCTTGCTGACCTGCAGCACATGTTCATGATGGTCAGACCTCCTACACCACCTGTGCCCAGCACACCCTCATCAAAGGAGGAGCAGGAACCTGCAGCCAAGGCGAGTGGCATAGGGGAACAGGAAAACCAGACCCGCTTTGCCGAGGCAAGTGGGAGCAGGCGAGACGAAGACCATGCTAGCCGCGACCTGCCGGCGCCGGCTGCGACCTTTACCAGTATCCCCACTCCCGGGGGAAGACGAAAGGTGCCACTAGACCGATGCCAAAAGAGCTCTCCTCTGAGCCTTGCTGAGGCCTGCCCCCCCCCTTTTGAAGGGGCTGATGGCATTCGTGCCTGTCTGCAAGCTCTTTCCATACCTTGGAAAAATTTCTGGGGGCAGCCTGAGGGCATCGTGCCTGCTGCTCTTCTGAGAAATGTCACCAAAGTGCAGGCTCAAGGGCCACCGATCACTGCCTTTCATGTCTTCACGGATGGTTCCAGCAAGGCAGGGAAGGGGGGGTGGGGAGCTGTTCTCTGCGCCCAGCATGACCATCAGGGCGAAATGCCTTTCTCCCTGGTTGGGGTTGCAGGGGGTCCGACGGGCTTACTCTTTGCGCATAACTGTGATGCCGATCACACTAACAATGCAGCCGAAGCGCAAGGGCTTCTGATGGCCACACTCTTTGCCTTGTCCACGGGGCCTGTTCCCTTGCATCTGCACGGGGATTCCAAGATCGCGATTGGCGAGGCAGCAGGGTGGTCGGCCCCAGTTGAGCCTGCAGAGGGACCGGCGTCGCAGGTGCACAAGGCTCTCAGATATGTGACTCAGATTCTGCAAGAGATGGGCAAGCCGTTGGCCCACCACTGGGTCAAAGGTCATGCAGGTTGTGTTTGGAATGAGATGGCCGATCGTGTGGCTGACGCGGGACGCACTGGCAAAATCCGCACTACCCTGGCGCCCTGCGCATGTGCAATTGTCCGTCACAAGTTGTTGCCTTGGGCTTGGATGGCACACAACCATGCCACACTGCCAAGCCTTGATGACATGGCACGCGGCCAATATGAAAAGCCCGATATGCCCAGCCCTGACGATTTGGCGGTCATTCTGAAGGATGTTGAATGCACTGACAAGGTTTCTACCCAGCCCTGCCAGCTCAAGTTCTTGACTGCTAATGTCTGCACTCTTGTGGGCAAAGTGGCGGCTTTCAAACAACAGGGCTCAGAGCAGGGCATTCACGTCATGGCCTTCCAGGAGACCCGATGCAAGGGTGGCCACGTTCCTGGCAAGTGGATCACCTTTCAAGCGGGAGCCAATAAAGGGTTCGACGGGGTTGCCCTTTGGTTCAATTCAGGGGTTGCTTGGGGGCCCAAAACTGGCAGTGTGCCTCTATGCCCAGAGCATCTGTTTGTTCTTGTTCAGGAGCCTACCCTGCTGGCAGTTGCGTGCCAGCATCCAAGTTGTAAGGCCATGTTTGTCTCCTTCCGAGGACCGCATAGCCTGTGCTCTCCCCAACAGATCAAGCAATGGTGGGCTCACTTCCGAGCTGTTCTCAGCCCCTTTCTCGACCAATGGCCCTGTGTCCTGCTGGGGGATGCAAACGCCAAAATTGAACACCCCAGGCCACCATTTGTGGGGGACTTGGGGGTGGGCGAGCAGGATACTGCTGGAGACCTGCTGACTGAGTTGGCAGTGCAATGGGATCTCTGTGTGATGAACACGCAGCACCATGTGATGCGCGGAGTAGCAGCGCAGACCTGGAAGAATAGCAGGCTCGACTATGTCCTGGCCCCCATGGGCTGGGGTGCTAGAGGGTGGGCTTCTCCAGGCAGGAGCTTTGATCTGCTCAATTCACATGAAGACCACATCGCGGTTATCATCAATTGCAGTGTTCCCCCTGCCGGACGCGCACAGTGTCCACCGCCGAGGCGTACCTTTCGGGGTCTGCCCTCAGAGCTGTATGCGGAGGCCATGCACCATGCTGCACAGGTGGAGGTGCCCTGGGGGCAGAATGTGCACCAACATGCGGAGTTAGTGCTTGACCGGGCCAGACGGTGCTTGCACGAAGGCGCTGCCTCTTTGCCGGCGCGGCCTAAGAAACAACACATAAGCGCCGAGGCCCTGACGCTGGTCAAGCAGAAGCGGACGGCAGTGAAGCAGTCTGCGACGGCCAACTGCAAACTCCTCATGGCCCAACGAAAGTTCCAGCTCCGCCGATTCTTCAACAGACGGCGCGCGGAAAGACCAGTGCGCCTTGCAAGACATGTGGCTGCCATTTGGCAACACGTGGTTGAACTGGCCAACCTGAATCTTAAGCGCCAGCTGCGCCACGACAGAGCCGCCTACCTCACCGAAGTCGCGGCGAAAATTGAGCAAGGAGTTTTGAGCAAGAACTCCCAGGAGGTCTTCCATGCGCTCAGGTACTTTCGCCCAGCGTCGAAACGTGTACACAAGCCTTGGGGGCCGCTGCCTATGCTTGAGCGCCCGGATGGTAGCATGGCGGAGACCTTCTTTCAGGCCCAAGAAGTGAAGGCGCGCTACTTCGGAGATCTTGAAGCGGCCATTCCTTTGGCGCCAGAGAAAATTGCTGGCCCTGTGTCTGCTTCTCCCTGCAAGGACACCTTCACGCTCGGTGAAGTGCCTACGCTTCTCGACTTGGAAAGCGGACTCAGAGATCTGCCCAGGCGGAAAGCTCCTGGTGCCTCAGGACTGCCCAACGAGGTCTGGCTGGCAGGCACAGCGACGGCGGCCCGCACATGGATGCCGGTACTCCTTAAGTGCCAGGTGCGCCTCACTGAACCGCTCCGCTTTTCCACCAGCTTGATGGCCACACTTTACAAAGGCAAAGGCACTGTCTTTGATGTAACCAATCATCGCTCAATCTACCTAATGGAGGGTGTAGGCAAAGCCTTCAGAAAGCTCCACCGCCCTCCACTCGTCCAGTCCCTGCAATCCCACAAACCAGGGCTTATGCAGGGCAGCACTCCACACAGTGCCTCAGACCAGCTCACGCACTACCTTATCACCTTGGCTCTTTTGGCCAAGCAGCAAGGAGCATGCTGTGCGCTTCTGTTTGTGGATGCGAGGTCCGCGTTCTACCGCGTGCTGCGTGAACGGCTCATCGGCATGCCTACGTCGGATGAAGAGCTATGCAGCATCCTTAGTCAACTGGGGGTGTCTGATGGAGCCTTTCGAGGAGTCATGGCATGGATCACTGGTGATTCCCTTATGCAAGGGGTGCCTACGCATGTGAGAAGAGTTGTGGCCTCCTGGTTTGACTCGTCTTGCTTTGTCCTGAGGGGCCTGCCCCAGGCCTTTCAGTCAAGGGCCGGCACCAGACCGGGGGATGCTATGGCTGACATTCTGTTCGCATTTGTCCTGTGTGACGCCATGGTGGAGATCAGCACCACTTTGGAAGCTGCCGGGCTGCTTGAGAGTCCAGCGACAACGCCATTGCAACATCCGACGTGGGCGGATGATGTGTGTCTGCCGGTCTTCTCTCGGACCGCGTGTGGCCTTACCAATAGGCTTTCGGCGGTGTGCGCTGTGATGCATGATGCTTATCTCCGCAGAGGACTTGCACCGAACTACACCAGAGGCAAAACAGAAGCCGTCATTGTCTGGGCTGGCAAGGGCAGTACGGCTGCAAAGCAAGGAGTTTTGAAGCAAGGACACCAGGTGCGAGTCATGCCCCAGCTTGACGACCCCTTTGCTTTGTCGGCGGTGCCACGCTACGTCCACCTGGGCACTGTGCTCAGCACGGCAATGAATCCCAAGGCAGACTTTGCTGCAAAACTGGCCCACGGCATTCAAGCAGCTGCACCCGTTGCCCGAAAAGTCCTACGGAACAAGGCGATCCCTCTGAAGGGACGTGCCGAAATCCTTTCCTCGATTGCCTTGTCGGCTGCGACCCACAATACCGGGGTCTGGGTGCCCACTGACCCAGCCCTGGAAAAGTGGACCCAAGGCATCACGTCCATGTACCGCATGCTGCTGCCAGAGGATAGATGGGGTCATCACCCGGATTTTCCTGGCCCTGCTGAGCTCTGTGGAGCTCTCATGCTTCCAATGCCTGCTGCATTGCTTGTTGCAGAAAGGATCAGGCACTTCCTGCGGATTGTACGTGATGACAACCGCTTTCTTTGGGAGCTGTTGTGCATGCATGCTGAATTGTCGGAGGAGGCGTGGCTCAGACAGGTGCGTAAGGACTTAGGCTTTGTGGCCGAATGGGCGCCGGAGATCCTTAGGCCTGAGGTGGTGAAAGCTGCACAAAGCAGCTATGAGGAATTGCTCGCCTTGGCTACTGCCAAGGCTCCTTGTGTAACGCGGGCCTTGAAGCATGCAATCGGCCAGCACACAGCCAAACTGCAGCAGTGGGCCACCTTCCAGCTGAGGGCAAGGAAGCTTGGCCTCAGACCTCCGCCACAGATGCCTGTTGGCGCCAAACACCCCTGTTGGATGTGCGATCAAGTGTTTCCCTCCACGTCCCACCTTGCAGCGCACATTCAAACTGTACACGAGTACTCGCAGCTCGCGCGCCAGTACACTGGGGGTTGCACCACATGCAGGGCCTGCCTCAAGAACTTCTGGGATTCGGACAGATTGCTGCGTCATCTTGCACGTTCGAATACTGGTTGCTTGCCCTTTCTGTTGGCGGTTGTTCCACCGATGGATCCGCATGAATGGGTGCCAGACGCAGGGCCAGCCTCTCACTGGCCTCCTGTGCGGGCAGCTGGCCCTCTCAGACCCTTCACGCAGGAAGACGAGGCCAGCCTTTACGCTAGGCTTTTCGAGCTCGAGCAGTGGGAGGTCCAAGCTCTTTTGCCTAGCCTTGAGAAATTCGACGCAGTCGCCTTTGATGTTGCCAATGTATTATGCGATGTCAGAGTCTCTGACAGAGCGACAGTTCGGTGTACAGATTTTCTTCCGAACGGAACGGCTCTGATTGACTCTTGGCTCCAAACGTGACGGCCTCGGCTTGCATGTTTTTGTTTAGCTTTGCCAGCAAGTGCATTGCTTTCAGCGCGACATGGATTGTCTCTTCGCTGTCCGACTGACTGACTAAACCCCAAACGGCACCTCTTTCTAGGATGGCTTCGGCGACCTTGGAGTTCGGCGGGTCGTAGGTGGCCAGAGCCTCAGATGGCCGCCTAACGGTCTTGGGGGCTTAGGGTTTAGGGTTTAGGGTTTAGGGTTTAGGGTTTAGGGGATTTGTGGTTTAGAGCTCGGGGTTCTTGAGGTTCAGGGTTTAGTGACACCCTCAGTTTGTGAGGGGGTGGGGTTGGGGCCCCATGACAGACCCCCAACTGTGGCTTTTCCTGGGAGCTGGGTATAATTTGAAAAACCATTTCAGACCCCTTGTTGGTTATGGACTTGTCGGTGTTAGCTATGGTTTGGCTCTCTAGTCCACAACGGAAAGGTCGTGAGACCCTTCAGTGAAGGGCTGACGTGAAATGGGTAAGCTGGGAAAGGTCTAGAATGGTCCTATCCCCATTTCAGACCTCCAATTTCCTGACCATCAAGGGTCACCATTCCAGACCCCCACAAGCTTAGGGGATGTTTAGTGTGGGAGGGTTAGGGTTTCAGGGTTTGGGGTTTCAGGGTTCACCGTCTTATGGTTGAGGGGATGTAAGGTTTAGGAGTTTTAGGGCTTCAGGCTTGAGGGTGGTTCCCTTCAAAAGCAGGCGGGACACGTCCAGGATGAAGACTTGGCCCCACTCCTCAACAGCTGCTTTCAACACCACATGGGCACCCTTCCTATCTATCTATACTATATATGTATATTGTATTTACATATATATTATCATTTTTCATTCTAGGACCCACAGGAACCAAAACTCAAAAAACTGGCACAGAAGCAGGGATGCAGCGTGCCCCGTTCCCAAGGCAAGTCTCCGAACACTCGTTGAGCGCGGGAAGAAGGCGCGAGATTACCTCCTGCGGGCAAGTGGTCGCAACCCATCCTTCGGCTGACTTGCTGGTTCTAAGCAGGGACATCGGTGCCCTGTGTCATCCCTTAATGGTTTGTAAGTAGGGATGTAGGGAATCCGGGTCCCTCCTCATCGAGCTTCAGGTAATTCTTCCGTGCGGAGGTCGAGATTTCACACAGGGACGCCACGGCATTTGCAACGACCATCCTGGATGCAATCTGCCACTCTCGATGCCGGCGCTGCAGATTTAGAACTGAAAGGCCCAGGATTCTCACATATCCCATGTCTAGGTGGCCGGCGGATTGGAATCTCCGAGCATGTCCCGCAAGATGTCCAGAAATCCCTGGGGTGAATAGAGTGGAATGCGCCATGATGCGCCACGTCACAACGCAAAAAAAATCAAAGCCACAAACGTGTATGACAAGCCCAGGCTTAGCCCCCAGCCTGATCTTCTACCAGTTCCGGATTGATGTCGTAGAGCTTGGCAATGCAAATTGTCGCAGTTTTGCGAACCCATGCATCCATGTCCTTGCAACTCCTGGAAAGGCTGACACCACAGTATGTATTGCAGTGCATCTACACCTGCAAAACACTGCGAACAATGGCAAAGACCCGAAAAATCAACATCTCGGATCACCTCCTCAACGGATCGATCAAGTACTCCGTCATCTTTTCCAGGCGGATGCAACCCATCGTCCTCACCTCACCCATAGTCCGGCTAGGTCTCTTTCAGCTAGCGTAGGCTACTGCAACACACTTCGATGAACCCCTATGATAGGAACCGCGACATGCCTGATCTTGCAACATACCAAAACTTAACATGTCATAAGATGCCATGACATACATGACATACTACAATACTCCAGCAGTAACAAACCGTAGTATGCTTCAGTACACGCCAGTATACCATTGCAGACGACAGATGCTAGAATACACAAACGTACACCGCAACATACACCAACATGCCGTCATATACTACAGCATACCATACCCTATGGTATCGTAGACATGCACACAGCACACATGCACAAATATATATATATATATATATATACGACAACGTACGAAAAGACACAGATGCACAATGAGACAACGAGCCCAACGTGGCAGCACAGAGGCTCCGACCGCAAGGGCACGCAGCAGAGGATTGTTCGGGTCATTCGCATCCTGGCCACCAAAAAGAGGGTTTCGGGTTTAGGGTTTAGGGTTTAGGGTTTAGGGTTTAGGGTTTAGGGTTTAGGGTTTAGGGTTTAGAGAGTTGCGGGTCTCTGGCTCTGGCTGCTGGATCTGCTAGAGTTATACTGACACTGTTCCTGCAGTGGCCTCCGAAACTCTCAGCTTCAGTGTGGCAACCCTGTTCCTGCAGTGGCCTCCGAAACTCTCAGCTTCAGTGTGGCAACCCTGAAGTCCCAAAGAACACACGGCCTTCCTGGGTTTTTCATGAGAGGGTGCAGTTTGGAGTTTGGGTGTGCGGTCCGTGCGGAAGGCATTGATGGCCAGGATGGCCAAGTCGGGCTGCGCCTGCTCAATCAGCGCAGAGCAGATACGGCCACCCCACATGTTGCCGGCCTTGGCGTAGTTGATCACGTACAGGTACACCAGCTTCCTTACCACCCTAAACCCTAAACCCTAAACCCTAAAAAAGGAAAAACACAGGCGCTCCGGGGTGTCGAAGTCACGGGACAGGACTCGAAGCTTGGATCTTGGGTTCGCTGGATGCCACCCAGGCGCTTCAGGTCTAAGCTGTTCGTCTGCATGCATTTCACGACGTCGGGAAAAAGCGAAGACACATCGTTGCCCAAGGTCATGGCCTGAATGACCTGGAGCACGCTTCAACTGGGACAGCCAAGTCCAGGGAAGGCGACATGATTGCAAGCACACATCGAAACACCTTCCGAATCAATCCACGACTGCCTTCTTCAGAGCCTCCTTCTTTCGATCCTTGTTGCTGTGGTTCAGCTCCTCGAGTTCACACCATGTCTCGGATCAACGCTGAGACGCTGCCGGCAGCAGCCGGAGCGCTCCTCTTTGTACTCGCCTATCTCACCTCTGCGATTGCCCCCATCCTCAGCCAGGCACGTTGCAAGGACGAGTCTGCACGATGGTATCTTTGGCGTTCTGAGCCATCAGCAAAGAAGTTGCGCACAGCCTTCGGCGTTCCCAACTTCTTCATGGCTTCTGCAGCCGAATCAAACCTTACACAATAACAGCTTGACGACTGAGCATGGATCGAGATTGCAGTCGTTAAGTACACCCTCTCACAAATGCAGCTTCGCAGCTCTCATCCCCAGCGTTCTCGCATGGCCATCACAATCTCCCACATCTTTCAGGAACCCACCCGTAACAGCTTAAATCCAACATGGGTACGGGACTCTTTTAGTCGGGTATGATATGTGCAACAATCCGTTGAACAACACCATCCAGCATTCAACAGTTTAGAAGCCCTACTACAGCCTCTCTGGAACATTCACATGACTTTGACCAAGATTTTCTTTGCAGCTGGACCTGACTCCTTGAAAAAAAGCAAGCAGCTGCCGAGTCAACACTCAACATGTCGATTCAGCTACACACCCCAGCACTCAGCTCATCAAAACTGACGCGGGCCACCAAAGCGCCCGTGGAAAGGCCTCAGCTGGTCACAGTGCAACAACATAGCCCATTCCACGCATGCTGAAACTGACAAGTTCGTGAAGTCGTGTCAGCTGACACTGCCCAAAGATAAATGCGAGCATACAACCACTCTCTGCGGCCAGGTCGCGATCTGCCAGCTGCTCAGACTTCAAGTCTTGGCCCTTCCGCACCAAGATACCTCCTTTATCAGCGCCTCCCACCACCTGAAAAAAACAAAGAGTCGGCATGAAACGCATGTCATTCAAACAAATGACACGGGCCTCCCATTTCGACATTCTGATTCGGGCACCTTGGCAAGCATGCCAGCATGCTCCTACGTGCCACACATGGCAAAGGTGGCCATTGGCAGCCACGACGCTGACTTGTGATAGCTGGGGTGCCGACCTCAAACGGTCTAACAGTCTAACGTACTATCTGTACCGGATACGGCTTCGGAGCGTTACAGAAGCGCGTAGTGCTGCATGCGAAAATGGCAATCAGTGCGCCAAATTGCGCCAACATTTGAAAACTAAAGTGTGGGTACTTCGGACGCGCACCGGTGGATGTGAAGGGGGAGCTAGCCACCGGCACAGTGTCCATCACGCAGCTGCCTAGCCTTTAAATTCCCAAAAACCCGGTGATCTTTGCCTTTTGACATCTGTATTGTGAAAGGTTTGCGTGGGAGCGTCACACTCCCAGGGCATTTCGGAGTTCCGTGCCAGGCGTGAACTTGCACAACGCAAACGATATGCCAGTCTGTCGAACCAGCACACAACAACACATTCTCCGAGCATCTTTTTATCCTCGGCGCCCAGGAGGCTGCGGCACGGCCGCCGCAACGGCACGGCACTCTGCCTGAAGTCGGTCTGTAGGTGCGCGGAGTCAAGGCCGAGGCTGTTAGCACTTCAGAAAACAACTAACGAAAGATTGCTTTGGGTCTTTGCAGTCTTTGGGCATCAGGTCTCCACGTGAACCGTTTCAAGGCCTCTATCTATCTACATGGGATTTTACGGGGCGATTCCTGAATGGCCGGTGAGTTAAAACCTTGAAAACAGTTTTGGCTTTCGTATGTCCTTATTTTCCGAAAGCGATTTTCCCTCCCTTAGTTTCCATGTGCAGTTTTGGCGACATGTGGGACTCATGTTTTTAACAAAGGGGAGTGATTGTTTGAATTTGTGGAGAGAAGTTTGATGGGCATGCGCATGAACCCGTCCTTGTAACGAGTGGGCTCGGGCGCTCGAGGTGACAAGAGTAAAATTTTGGAACCCACCCACCCGCAAAGCGTCCGCAAAGCGTCCGCAAAGCGTTCGCGAAGCCTTCACTCCCCCTCCTACCCTGGTCGCGAAACGCAGAACTGTTGCGATTTTTCGTTTCGGCTTTGGTCCTCGCGTCTCAACGTGTCAACAATCACAGGGATCGGGGGGTCCTGGTCGCGGAGCGCAGAACTGTCGTCACTTTTGGACTCGCTCTGGTCGGCACGTCTGAAAAAGTGCCAACGGTTACAGGGATCGGCGGGTCCTGGTCACGAAGCGCAGAACTGTCGTCGCTTTTTGGACGAAGGCTCTGGTCCTCACGTCTCAAAGTGACGACTGAATCTCATATGCATTTGCTGAAAAAAAGGTAACTGCCATGCGCAAACCCTCATCAAGTTGAACTCGAGGCGATCTGCACGAGATCGCTAAAGCCCTATGTACCCAAAGCCCCATATCTAGGACTCGATTAACCGAGCCTAGGGCGACCTCGGCAATAAACAGAATCGAGGAATTGGGGCGCAAATTGACATTGCATTTGTGGGCCCAGAGAGCCAATATTCCTCAATGCAAGGATTGCTGCTGCTGAGGCTCGCGCATTCCGAGAGCACAAAGAGCCATGCCATCGGATGCGTCAATGATCCCAGACTCTCGCCTAGAAGTCCGATTCCGCCAATTGACCGCACACCGGCTCTGATCTTTGGCAAGGGTATTGGGATTTCATGAAAACACGCGGCAAAAAACTGCCGATGTGGCTGGAACTCTCATGAGGTGCAACCAAGACCAAGCAAAACGAAACGAATGGCGGTGAAAGCGTTTTTGCACTTCTGCTGGCTCAGGTGTAGCTTCGCGCAAACGTCTTCGGCGACTGCAATCCTGTTGATTGAGGACTTGTCGTTTTGGGGCTGAATCTGAATATGGCCACGAAACTGAGCACATGCAAAGACAACCCGAACTTCAGGGTTGTGGCCAGGTCTGGGCTTGGGGCTGGGATTCAGAACTCCAGGTCCATACTGACCCGCACGTAGCCTCTGGAATGCGACGCGGAAACCCCCTGGCAGGGTGCACTGCTCAGCTTTTTGGCACTGTCGACAGCCGATGCGTCCGGAAGCAACACATCCTCCAAGTCGCCGGCCTGGTCAAAGCGGTGAGAAGTTTTTTGTCAGGCGTTGCTGCGACTTCCCACTGGCTTGGGTCCTGTTAAAACCATAAAAGCCACCGCTCCATGGTCCCGGTAACCCCGGTATCCGCCTAGAGGGTTTAGGGACTCTAGGGGGTTTAGGGACTCTTCTGATGCGGAGTGGGCGGTGCCAGCCTTTGTAACCTTCGAAGTGTGTTTCTCCGGAGGTACGATGTTTGCCCATTTGAGAGTGTGGGGGTTTGGGGAATACATCTGTCCGTCCCTCCTCCGAACTGTTGAACTCAGCCTGTGGCCCTTCCTGCAAACTTTGCACGCGTGCTCAATAAGATCACATTGCTTTTGAAAGGATGGGATTTACATCGAATCAAACTGTTGCTTCTTGGAACGCGGGGGACGACATGGATCTGTGCCGAGCATTTGGGTTGAGAAGAACGACATTTTGAATTTTTTGTCAGTGATTGAGCCCTAAACTACGCGTGGCCGTAGGTGCTCGCACACCCCCCCCCCCGGGTCAGCTATGCGCAGCTTCTTCAAAAGAATGTCGCCTCTACTTCTCGCAACCAGGAGCTCTTGGAAGACTGAGCTCAAAGGGTTTAGGGTTCAAGTAGGGCTTGCAAGGCTTCGAGCCTAGGGCGTCGGATCTGTGGTTTTTGAGCAGGGCAACCCAAACAGACAGCAGGATTCTAGCGTTGTAGGCTTCAGGTTTAGGGAATTCAAATGGCCCCCTGAGTGCAGTTTAAAGCGTGGTGCCCTTTTAAGGCGGCTAAAGAGATTTGAATGTCATATGTAGGACTTTTAGAGTCAGGGTGCGAGGCAGACCTACAAGTTTGCGTATGAACAATACTGTATATGCATACATCTACATCATGCTACCACGAGTACTAAGCATCACACTAGCAGTCATGCTTTGGGGGGTAGAGTCACGGGCTGTGAATTGGCTTTCATAACTATTGCACACCTGCAGCACCCATGGTCTTCAGTTCCCCCCACGTAGCCTAGACATAACCCATGCACCTCTGTTTTGCATAAGCCTGACTCGACGTTCTGGGGATCTTCATCTTGAGCAAGCCCAAGCCCCAAACTCCAAGCCCTGAGCCCTAAACCTCGTGAAGCCTATAAACCCTAAACCCTGATTGAAATTGCATTTGCTGCTGTCGGGAAAGTCTTACTGCCACATATTTTTGACAACGTCAAGTACCATACTTTGAGACCTGAGAATAATTTCGATCTACCGAAAGTAGCCATGCAAGTTTCCTTCGCAAGACAAGCAATGATAACCCATCCAAGAACCCAACATGCAGGAAGCCCTGTCCCTGCCACGTTGTTGGAGCACGGAACATGAGAAGCCTGAAAAAGCCCACGGAACACGACTTCCACCTCTTCCGCGCCATGATACGCCATGTAGAACCCTACACTTTACCCCCACTCTTTGCAGCCTCGTCACCACCAGCGCAGCGCGGCGGGCAGCTCGCTCGCGGCGCGCCTGGAAGTGAACTGGTGAGATGAGTCTGTAGCGCAAAACCCGAAACCCTAACCTTGAATGTGTCACTTCTGGCGCGACCCGACTCGGCGAGGCGCCGACGGAGCAGCACGCCGCGCCACCACGTCTAGGATTGGGGGGCCCCACCGTAAACCCGGAACCTTAAACCCTGAACCCCTCAGCCCAGAACCTTAAAGTAAACCCAATGCCAAGAAGCCTGGTTTGGTGCCTCATCCCCTCGGGTCTGAAGCTTCAGCGATCCAAGAAAAATCTTGAACCCTAAATCCTCGAGCCCGCAAGCCTTCAACTTCGAACTTCATGGCCGTAATCCCCTCAACCCTCATTTCAATTTTAGACGCTCTAGGAACCACTTGCTGCGCTGCACTTGCCCTAAACACTGCATGCTTTCAGACAAGAACGGGATTGACCGTAATCGTTGGGATATGTTGGGTGGCTGAAATGAGAATCACGTCCTCCAGATTTCTATGTCTCGCTCTCTCGCTTTTCGCCTTCTCTCGCGTTGATTGCTTTTGTAGTTGTGCTTTTGTAAGATCAGCCGCAGGCTCAACTTTCTGGCTTTGCAAAACGGCCACTTACTTTCGGTGTAGCCAACCCTTACTTTTGGAAGCATCTTTTTTTTCAGTTTTCGCATTCTTTTTTGAGCTACTACGCCGAGTACGATGTGGTCAGGGGTTCAAGGCGGGATTTCGATGTAGCATGATGGAGGGGGTCAAGACCATGTACCGCAGTCCACCCAAACTAGAGCTGAGAATGCTCCTTGCGGGCTCCCCGCAGCCCTAACATGCCACTGCGCCTGCATCAAAACCTTTAGGCCACGCAGGTGCCTGGAGGCGCTGCGTGCTGCGCAGCTGCGCGCGGCGTGCCTGCCCACAAACATTCGCGACAGCACGCTCCAGCAGCACGTGCCCCCGAAACCTCATTTCGACTCATTCCTCTAAACCCCTTGCAACATTTCAGCCTTAGATCACGAACAGCTGAAGCCGCGACAACCCGCGTGGCGGGGGGAAGAAGGGCCAAGGTTTCGGCAATAGGGGGGTCTGCGAAGAAACTCAGAACTCCATCTCCACACCCCGCCTGGCGGGCTCTTTGCATCCAAACCTTTGTTGCCCCTCCCCCCCACCTGAACCCAAAAATACCCAGACATGCGAGACCAAGACTCGCCAAACCTTACTGTGTGCCCTAAACATAATACCACACAATCCAGAGCAGCGCCGAACCCGAACCTTGAATGTGTCACTTCTGGCGCGACCCGCGCCCTAAACATACAGCCTCACAATCCAGAGGGGCCTGAATTTGTCACTTCTGGTGCGACCCGCCTCGACGCGGAGGGTCGCAAGCTGCTGCCGCCACCAGGTCTAGGATTGGGAGGCCCACCGTAAACCCGGAACCTTTAACCCCAAACCCCGAGACGCAGAACCTCTTCAGCGATCCAACAAAAAGGTTCTTTAACCCTAAATCTTCGTGCCCGCAAGCCTTCAACTTCGAATCTAATGGGCATAATCCCCTCAACCCTCATTTCAGATTTAAACGCTTTAGGAACCACTTGCTGTGCTGCACTTGCCCTACACATCACACGCTTTCAGACGAGAACGGGAATGACCGTAATGGCCACGCAGGCGCCTGGAGGCGAAGGGCTGCACGCTCCGTGGTGCGCCGGGCCTGCCCACAAACCGACAGCACGCTCCAGCAGCACGTGCTCCCGAACCTCATTCCGACTCATTCCTCCAACCCGCTTGCAACATGTCAGTCTTGGCTGCCTTAGATCACGAACAGCTGAAACCTCGACAACCCGCGTGGAGGGGGGAAGAAGGACCAAAGTTTCGGCATGATGAAACTCAGAACTCAATCTCCATGCCCTCAACTCTAAACCCCAACCCTCAGGAATCGCGGACCCGCCTTCCGGGCGGCTTGCATCCTCCGGATCATCGCCTGCGGGGACCCGCCCGGGTGGAGTGCAATCCCCCCAACCTGAACCCTAGACCAAGACTCACCAGAGCACTCTAAACATTAAGAGCAGTGCAAAATCATCCGCGCCTCCACCGGGTCCGCGGCAGGTTGCGGGCTGTCCTTTCAGGGATACTAGCGGGGTCGAAGAAGGGGATCGAAAACCCTCCCCAAGAAGGCCCAAAAAGATGGAAACCCAACCCCCCTCCCTCCCCCCCAAATCGACCCGCAAGAACCTAACGTAAAAATGTAATGTCTAATGCGTGCCCGGAATATGCATAGAGGCTTGGCGCCAAGAAGTCTCAGGAGAGGTTTAGGGCTCGGGATGCTAGCGAGGTGACTTGCAACCTTGTTTTTGCCTGGATGCAACTTAGCTTTTGCTTTCTTGTATGTTTTTTGTCTCAGGGCCTCGAAGCTCTGCCCCCGGTAAGGGAAGGCCCTCCGCCCCAGCTGCAGGCAAGCAGCGAACCCTACAAGGAGGCGCTGGGTGGCAGACCCCACAAACCCACGCAGTCCAACCAAGTCCAACCACACCCCTGCTTGCCGGCCTTCAACCCATCTTTTAGGGCTTATAGGTTTTCAACGGGTGCCCTAACGGGCTGGTGGAGGATGATGTCTTACGATGCAAGGGGTTTAATGGTTCAGGGGTTTGGGGATTCCTGCACCCCAAACCTTAAACCCTAAACATAAACCCCAAAACCTAAACCCGGCGACCAAGCTGCCCCGTGCGGTGGCGAATTGGGCGCATACTTGGCGCGGATGTACCGCTCCTCAGCTTAGATTCTTGGGAGTTTAGGGTTTAAAATCCAGGGGTGTAGGGCACCAAAGCTGCGGGGTGGGGGAGGGTTGAAGGTTTAGGGTTTAGGGTTGAGGGTTTAGGAGTTCGGGTTGAGGGGGATGTAAAACTGAAATGCCTATGGGATATGGGCTTGGTGGTAAACTTGGTGGTATGCCCCTAAACCTGTAGGGGTTGTGAGCCTAGAATAGGGGCACATTTGCCCCATTGGGGGTTCTTGAAGTGTTACTGTTTAGGGTTTAGGGTTTAGTTGCCCAAACCCTAAACCCTGAACCCTGTCTTACGCTGAGCCTCACGTGGCGAACCAGGGGAAACCACAAAGAAGGGTTTAGGGGTTGAGGGTGTAGGTTTAAAACAGGTATAGCCAACCAGACTTCCCATGAACAAGTAAGCCTCAAGGCATTGGCTTTGACCCCGAAGCTCTGCGCCCTAAACGCTAAACCCTAAACCCTAAACCCTAACCCTAAACCCTTTAAACCCAAAGCCCTAAACGATCGGAGAGGCACCAGGGTCCCGCGGGAAGCACCTCGGGGAGGCGGTGGAGGCGCACCCGCCTGTGTTAGGAGGGCATTGGCCTGAAGATTGCCTCGGCTGGGGCTGCATAGGCTTTATTTAGGGTTTCGGGCTTAGGGTTTAGGGTGCAGGGTGTAGGGTTGAGGGCTGAAGCCTCCCCTACTCCCTTAAGGACCCTAGAAGGGTTTAGGGGTTTGGGGTTTAGGGCGTTCGGGGTTTAGGGTGTAGGGTTGAAAGTGTGAGTAGCGGTTAGGGATTAGGGCTAGGGGTCATAAGGGTTGTTTCATGGGTAGATACGCCTCCACAAATGTGTAAAACGGTTACAGATCCTAAGCCCCAGGGCTCCCCCGAACCCGAAGAGCCTTGAGTGGTGTATGTTTCGGGTTCAGGGTTCAGGGTTCAGGGTTTAGGGTTCAGGGTTTAGGGTTCAGGGTTCAGGGTTTAGGGTTTAGGGTTTAGGGCTTAGCATTTGCAGGCATTGGGGGCTTCGTACTTGCTGGCTTGCAGTCCCTCATCAAACCAAGCCCTAAACCCTAAACCCTAAACCTTGGGGCGACGAAGCTTGCCAAATGCATCAGAGCCACCACCCTTGGACGCGAAACTCTGGAGCTCCTCGCCACGCCAGCTGTCCAACTGTGTGGACTTGACCTGGCTT
Organism: Symbiodinium natans; assembly: GCA_905221605.1. Lineage (NCBI taxonomy): Eukaryota > Dinophyceae > Suessiales > Symbiodiniaceae > Symbiodinium > Symbiodinium natans. The sequence continues at coordinate 159,959 of CAJNDS010002064.1, forward strand.
CGGGAGTTGCTATAGGGTTTATAGGGTTTAGGGGTTAGGGCTAGGGTTTAGGGTTTAGGGTTTAGGGTCTAGGGTTTAGGGTTTAGGGTTTAGGGTTTAGGGTTTAGGGTTTGGGGTTTAGGGTTTAGTTTAGGGTTTAGGGTTTAGGGTTCAGGGTTCAGGGTTCAGGGTTCAGGGTTTAGGGTTAGGGGTTTAGGGTTTAAAGCTAGGGTTGGGGTCTAGGGCTAGGGTTTAAGGGTTTAGGATCTAGGGTTTAGGGGTTTAGGGGCTTAGTTTTTTTGGGAGTCGGGGTTCGGCTGTGGGAGCGCGGGTGCTTAAGGTTCGGGATTCGGATTGGTTCCCAGTCTCAGCCCTAGACTCTTACACCCTCAACCCCAAAAACCTGAAAGCCTAAAACCCTCAACCCTGAACCCCTAAACCCTAGCCCCTAAACCCTAAACGCTAAACCCTAAAACCCTCAACCCTGAACCCCTAAACCCTGAACCCTAAACCCTAAACCCCAAACCCTAAGGCCTGAATCCTGTTTCCTCAACGCTTTGAACCCCCACCCTCGCCACACCCGGCACTTAGAGGGTTTAGGGTTTAGGGCTTAGGGTTCTGGGGCTTTGGGGTTTTTCAGGGCTTCAGGATTTTTAGGGTTTTTAGGGTTTGAGGTTTTAGGGTTTAGGGCCAGGGTTTAGGGTTTAGGGTTAGGGTTTAGGGTTAGGGTTTAGGGTTAGGGTTTAGGGCTAGGGTTGAGGGTTTAGGGTTTAGGCTGCGGGGTGCAGCTGTGACCCTGCCTGAACAATTAACCTAACCCTAAACCCTAAACCAAAAACCCGAAGCCGTAAACCCTAAACCCTAAACCCTAAATCCTAAGCCCTAAACCCTACCCTAAACCCTAAACCCTAAAAAGAAGATATCGTGAGAGCTGTGACGGCTACGAGTGAAGGCGTTTTCCGGAGCGTGTGCAGCGAAAGCAGCGCATGGCGCTGCGCTTGCAGTGCTTCGGCTTCCGACATCCAGACCCCGGCTTTGTCACCCTAAACCCTAAACCCTACACCCTAAACCCTAAACCCGAAACAGCCCAAGCCCTAATCCCTATATATGGTTCCGTGTCCAGGTCGGTACCCCCCCCCCCACCCCCCCCCCCTAAACCCTAAACCCTACACCCTAAACCCTAAACCCTAAATCCCTCAACCCCTCAACCCTAAACCCTAAACCCTCAACCCAAACCCCAACCACACCACCCCACAGCGGGGCCCAAACCACAGGGGGGCGGGGCGCGGTGCGGACCCTAAACCCTAACCCCCAAACCCTAAGCCCTAAACCCTAAACCCCAAACCCAAACCCCAACCACACCGCCCCACAGGGGGGACCACAGGGGGGCGGGGCGGGGAAAGATTTTGGGGGGGGGGGCCATGGGGGGGGACCATTGGGGGGGGGGGGGGGGGGGGGGGGGGGCAGCGACGCTGCACCATACAAAGACCCTCAACCCCGAACCCTTTCCCGACCTTGGAGATGTGGGCCCCAAGGGAGCGATGTGTGCCGGCGCAGTCGATGCAGATCAGCACGCCTCCAGGATTTAGTTTCGGGTCACCCTAAACCCTAAACCCTAAACCCTAAACCCTAAACCCTAAACCCTAAACCCTAAACCGCTTCCCCTTTAAGGGGTTAGGGTTGATGGTTTCGGCTTTGGGGTCTCGGGCTTCGGAAAACAGAGCCCTTTGGGGGCACTAGCGGGGGCAGGAGGTTTGCAAGAACAGGATTGCGGTCTAGGTGCAGGTCAAGGGATTTTTGCCCCCTAAACCCTAAACCCTAAATCCTAAACCCGAAACCTAAACCCTAAACCTATTCAGACTCACGCTCTCTCTCTCTCTTCTCTCTCGCTCTCTCTCTCGCTCTCTTCTCTTTCTCTCTCCCTCTCTCTCTTCGCTCTCGCTTCACTCTCTCTCCTCTCTCTCGCTCTGTCTTCTCTGTCTTCCTCTCTCTCTCTCTCTTCTCTCTCTTCTCTCTCTGTTCTCTCTCACTCTCTCTGTCTCTTCTCTCTCTCGCTCTCTCTCCTCTTATCTCTCTTCCCTCTCTTTCTCTCTTCTTCTTCTTCTGCTGGGCATGAGGAAGCCCGAAGGCTTCCCCGCGCTCCAGGCGCGCCCGAGTGCGAGGTCTACGTGAGACTGCTTGCCGCCCGGGTTTCTCTCACTCTCTCTCTCTCTCTCTCTCTCTCTCTTTCTTTCCCTTCTCTCGCTCTTCTCTCTCACTCTCTTCACTCCTTCCGCTCTGTTTTACCGTTACCGTCGCTTCCTCGAGCGCATTCAAAATGGCTAAACCAGACACCGGCAACTGCACAAACCTTTTGTCTCTCCTCAAAGCAACATAAGCGTTAAGGCCCTGAACTGAACTTTGAAACTGGGCCAACCCCAAACCCTAACTAGACGCTAAGCTTAAACCTCGAAGCCCCGTGAAGCCCCACAAACCCCCTAAACCCCTAAGTCCTAAACCCCTAAACGTCGAAGCCCTGAACGACCTAAACACAAAACGCCTGAACCTAAACCCTAAACCCTAAACCCTAGCCCTAAACCCTAAACCCCAAACCCCAAACCCCGAAACCCTTGTTGCGTCCCAGGGCGCCGTGATTTACCGAGGCCCAGTCGGGGCAATGGGCACCGCAGTCTGCGCATTCCATGTTCCCCGGGAGCATCTGGAGCTCCTCTTGCTCTTGGGGTTTAGGGTTTAGGGTTTAGGGTTTTGGGTTGAGGCTTCAGGGTTCAGGGCTTAGTGTCAAAAGTGCTCCGAAATCAGTGCAAATAAGGTCATGTAAAGTGTTTTGGAAATACAGCAACATACAAGAACAAACTGGCATGGGTGTTACAAAACTGTTTAGAATTGCTAGTCACTTTGCATGAAAAGTATGCCGATAACTTCGTAAACTTAACACTTTTGCACGATGACGCTGAAGACCCTAAACCCTAAAGACCTTCTTTGGACTAAACCGAACAAACTGAAAGGAAGAGCAACAAGGCATTGGCATGTGGAAAGCGGTCCGAGCCCATCCGGCCACATGGATTTCGCAACCACTGATGTACTGTAGCCTTTGGACTTTGGAGTTTTTTATGGTTGGAAACAACAACCATAAAAAGAATTCCTAAAGGAATACAGTCAGGGGATGCTCTGGTGGCAACGGATGGTCTGGTAGCAAGGTCGCTGTCGTTTCCTGATTCGGGTTTCCGATTCGGGTTTCCGATTCGGAGTTTCCGATTCACGCTGGTCTCTGTTTCCCGCGGGGTTCTGCCCTGGAGGCTTACAGCGGTTGGGAGTTTAGAGTTGCTGTTTTGCGAAGATGTATGCATTATGTAGGACCATCACGTCACGTCGCAAGTGTTGCCACCCAGCTTTGATCATCCTCAGATCTGTCTCTCTTGCCTTTTAATACGTGTTTCTATTAATTCTTCTTTGTTGGTTGTTCTGCCGTCTTGCTTCTTAGTTGTTATTCCTTATTCTTCTTTCTTGTTCTCAGCGAGTGCGGGGATCTGTAATTGCCCCCTCAACCAGCGTCTGCGCGCGCTTTCCATCTGGGTACCGTGGTCGGCCAACAAGAGGATACTCTCACCATCTCGCATCTTAGATGTTCATGCCTGCTCTCGCCTGATCGCCCTGGGATCCCAGCCCAGCCGAGCAACCAGTGATCAGTGGTGACACTGTGAGACAGGGTTCTTTGGAGCTCTCTGAAGTGAGGACAACGCCAAAGCGCGCGGGGCTTGCCGACAATTAGGGGTACGCGTTTCGGAATCCCTTTCAGAGATTTCAAACTACTTGGGTATACTTGGGTATGAACCTGTCTTGGAAAATTCCCTCACGGTCCAGCAAAAGCGGAGCAACACTAAACCCCTAAACCCGGCGATGCAGAAGCCAACGAAAAGCGCAATCTGCGGAACCAAAACCAGCACGAATCATAAAATGCGAATCGGAAACAGCGAAAAAACACCAGCCATCAGAAGCATGCCTGTTCGTGATCGACCACCGTCGCGTTGTCGTCGTCGTCGTCATGTTAACTTTCTTCCGTTCACTCTTTGGTGTGTGTGTGTGCGTCAGCTAACGTAACGGCCCTGCTGTAATCAGGTACATGTCTCATGACACTAGCTGAGGAAATACTCAGGAACATGCCATGCGGCAGTGCATTTTGTAACATAATAATATTAAGGGCGCACTTACTTCGTTCATTCACTCGCAAAGGTTCGGCATTTGTTCTTTCCTTGCAAAAGACGCTCATTTCATTCACGTCGTGCCTCACACAAGTATTACTAAGGTTCTTCCCGTGTTCGCTGCGCTCACTACGTTCACTGTGCTCACACTTTATAATAACGTAGTGCGCGAGTGAAACGAGCAAACGATCCGAAAAAGAAAGAGTGTGTGCGCTCTCTTTTTTCTCGCGCGTGCACTACGTTCATGACGTTCATCTTGTTTGTTCACTTACTCACGTCATAATCGTCTTAATATCGTGAGCCCCTGCGAATGCCCGTAAAGGGCTTATGTCAGGCTCACGTCAACTACGCGACGGACCCGGTTCGTTTGCCGTAAAGAGCGAAGTTTGGGCAAAGTGCCTACTGTCACGCTCACTTCAACTGTGCGTCGGCCCCAATTCGTTTGCCGTAACGTTTTGTCAAGGCTGCAAAATGTCAGGCCCACTTCAATGATGAGTCGGACCCGGTTCGTTCGCCGTAAATAGCGAGGTGTTGTGAAAGTGGCTTATATTAGGCTCACGTCAACTATGCATGGAACCCAATTCGTTTGCCGTAGATAGCGAGGTTTTGTCAAGGTGGCTTCTGTCAGGCTCACTTCGACTATGCGTCGGACCCGGTTCTTTTCTAGGTTTGGTCAAGCTAGCTCATGTCAGGCTCACTTCAACTGTGCGTGGAACCCGGTTCGTTTGCCGTAAGAAGCGAAAGGTTGTGAAGGTGGCCTATGCCAGGCTCGCTTCAACATGCTTCAACTATGCGTCGGACCCAAATCGTTTGCCGTAACTAGCGAAGTTCTGTCAAGTGGCGCATGTAAGGTTCACTTCAACTATGCGTCGGACCCAATTCGTTTGCCGTAACTAGCGAAGTTCTGTCACGTGGCGCATGTAAGGTTCACTTCAACTATGCGTCGGACCCTATTCGTTTGCCGCAACTAGCGAGGTTTTGTCAAGGTGGCCTATGTTAGGCCCACTTCAACTATGAGTCGGACCCAGTTCGTTCGCCGTGAACAGCGAAGTTTTGTCAAGGTGGGCTATGTCAGGCTCACTTCAACTATGTGTCGGACCCGGTTGGTTTGCCGGAAGTAGCGTTTTTTTGTGAAGGTGGCCTATGTCAGGCTCACGTCATGTAGATGGAAACGCAAACCCCCCAAATCGACCTGTTGGGTTCGGACGGAAAAAACCTCCCAAGAAGAAACAAGGCCGTTGGGAATGAAATGGCCATCTGCACCTGAAATTCCCGAACCCTAAAACGCTCCATGAGCCCACCCCCTAAAGGCCTTGAAGCAGAAGAAGAAGAAGAAGAAAAAAAATTAAGGCCACCAACTTTACCAAAAAAGAACCCCTCCCACAATGCCACCAAGCCCCTGACTAGAACGTGGAGCCCTAGAGCCCTGAAACATGCTAAAACACCACAGATCCAGGCCTCCGCGTGAGAAGATGAGGCGGGCATCTGCAGGCATTGGGGTGTACTGAGGTAAGGCTTGCGTTGAGTAGGGTTAAAGGTTTAGGGTTTAAGGTTTAGGATTGAAGGTTTTGGGCTTAGGGGGTCTCTTGGATTTCTGGGCGTATGTCTTGGGGGCAGGTTTGAGGGACTCACAAGAGAAGAGCACTGAAAGGCAAACTCAGCCCAAACCTCGACCGTGCCCCCTGCCATACCAGAACAATGAAGAAGCGGAAAAGCTGGTTTAGGGCTTAGGGTCTAGGAAGGTTTTTGATTAGGGCTTAGGGTTTGGAGCAATCAACCTCGGATCGCAGCCAAGCGGCCGCACGCAGGAAAGGCAGGATGGCGAGGCAGGCCTGCCGAGGCCCACCCTAGCCCTGAACCCTGAACCCTAAACCCCCAACCCTAAAACCCACGTGCAGGCCCTGGAAAAGTTTGAGGCTTCCTTTCAAGGTTTTGAGAAGGGCTAGCTCCTAAGCCTGGGGGGATGGCGTGCTAACCGTAAGGAGTTTTTGTGCGATTTGGAATTATGGTGTCCAGTTTGTGACGCGGTGGAATTAGGGTTCAGCCAAGCTTAAGCTTGTGCGGCACTTTTGCGCATGACGACGCGTGCCTCCAAGATCGCCCAGCATCACATGCACGTGCACTAAACAGGCCCCAGAAAGACGAGCCACAAAAGCGACGGCGGAAGAAGCATCAACGAATAATCGTCACATTTCAGTCAAACGCAGTTGGAAAGCTCGGCACAATTCTCAATCACAAAGACCAATCAGTCACAACACTCGGATGTGATTTGATGGAAAATGCTGTCGCATGGCCTCCAGTTCCTGACACGGATGTAGGAGCCGGCCGCCGCACAACTGAAAATGGTGATGTTTTACTTTGCGTGTTCACAATTCGCTTGGCCTGCACTAGGAGGTCCTGACGCTTTGCTTTCCTCATTTGACATCCGCCGCGCTTGGAAGCACGGCGCCAGCACTGAAAGAGCGAGTGGTGCTTCCAAAACACACAGCTCCATTTCAGAGTCGCTAGGCCCGCGGTGTGCACAAGAAGGCGCTGCAGGAAGTGTCCCCTCATAGTGGAGGTCCCATCAATCCCATCCTGCCAGGCGCCTGCGATTCCGGAGCTAGGTTGTTTCGACTCCCGCCCGCCGCCCCGCGCTCGCCCGCGCCCCCCGTTTGTGCGCCGCCCGCCCGTGCCCCGCCCCCGCCCCGCCGCCCGCCCGCACCCACCCGCCACGCCCTGCCACACGCGCCTGGCCCCTGCCGCCCCCGCCTCCACAAGCGTCCTATTCCAGTACAAACATATACTACTGCTATGCATGGCTCTCTGCGGTTGTACACGCGCGCCCGCCCTCTTGCCAACTTGGCGGCCTTGAAGGAACCTCAGCGCCTTCACCACGGCAACTTAACTACAGGGACTCTTGAAGACCCTGAACACAACTCAGTGTTCCAAAAAGACTTCTGTCCCTCTCAGAAGGACAGTTGCGCATCCCTCCCCCTAGACGACCCTGATACTAATGCAACAGTCCAGGTTTGTTGCAGTGTTCTGGCTGTTCGGTTCAAGCTTTCTATTGTCAGCAAGTTGCCATGATAAAGTTGTTCCATTCAGAGCAAGAGTCCATTGAAGCTTGGAAGTGAAGTGAACAGCTTATTCTGCAACAGATGATACCCACATACAGTCTAGTCCCGATTTATCGACTCTGGGTAAACTGAAGGTCTCGCTGCAATGAAGGAAACATGCGATGCACAAACAGCTCCCTTTCTTCCATTTTTGCTTCATTTCATCGATGTTCTGCAGCACAGACATTGCCCAGAGGCTGACATAGTGCTTCGATAAACCAGGGCTAGACTGTATCTACGTTAGGCGCGCATTCAAGGCCCGTGCCCCTGAAAAGGTGCTTTTGTAGTACAAACATAGTATTGCCGCGGTTAAACTCATCTTTTCGTCCTTTCGCTCTCTAAAACCGTCGTTTGCTAATTAGTACAAACGTGGTACTGCTATGGCTTTCGGCGGTGGTACGCGCGGGCGCACATTTAGAACCTGTGCCTCTGAAAAGGTCCGTTTGCAGTACGAATGTAGTACTGCTATGGCTCTCTGCGGTTGCACGTGCATAGATCTGGGGCCCCCACCCCACCTCCAAAATCGTCCTTTTCTAGTACAAACGTAAGGCTGCTATATGGCTCTCTTTGCGGTGGTACCCACAGGCATTTCGGGCTCCCGGCCCTGCCGCCTCTAAAAGCATCCTTTCGTCCTTTTGCAACGTCCAAGCGTAGTACTGCCATGGCTCTCTGCGGTTGTACGTTCTCCAGAATCGTCTTTTTCTAGTACGAACAAGGTACTGCTGTGCTCTCGGTGGTTGCGCGCGCGTGGGCGCACGCATTTAGGACCTGTGCCTGTCAAAAGGTCCGCTGGTAGCACAAAAGTGGTACTGCTATGGCTCTCTGCGGTTGCACGCGCAACATCTAGGGCCCCCACCCCGCCTCTAAAATCGTCCTTTCTAATACAAACGTAGTACTGCCGTGGCTCCCTGCGGGTGTACGTTCTCTAAAACCGTCCTTTTCTAGTACAAACGTGGTACTGCTGTGCTCTCGGTGGTTGTACGCACGCGCATTTAGGGCCGCCTCCCGCCCCTCCTCTTCAGAATCGTCCTTTTGCAATATAAACGGTACCTCGCGCTCGACAACCTCGCAAATATCGCGGGGACCGCACGCTCAAAAACCCCCAAATATCGTGGGGCTGAGCAAGCTGAGAGCCAAGCAACAAGCTGAGTAAGCTGAGATTTACCAGGCCCACGCTGAGATTGCCAAAGCCACGAGATTTACCAAGCAACAACGAGCTGAGTGACATGAGACTTGCCAAGCCGCAACAAGCTGTGTAAGCTGAGATTTACCAGCCAAGCTGCGTAAGCCGAGACTTACCCAGCCACAACAAGTTGACTGAGCTCAAACTTTCCAAGCCACAAAGCTGAGCAAGCTCAGATTGAACACGCCGCAAAAAGTAAGCTTACACCCACCAAGCCACAACAAGCTGAATAAGTTGATATTTACCTAGCCACAACAAGTTGAGTAGTTAGTAGTTGCCAAGTCACATGCTTACTCAAGCATAGATTGGCCACGCCAAACAACAACCTGGGTAAGCTGACAGTTGCCAAGCCACGACAAGCTGAGCAAGCTGACACTTCACAAGCCACAACAAGCTGAGATTTACCCCGAGCCACAACAAGAGTAAGCCCAGATGTACTAAGCTACAACAAGCTGAGCAAGCCGAGATTTACCAAGCCACAACAATGAGCTGAGTTTACCCCAAGCCAGAACAAGCTGAATCAGCTGAGATGTACCTACCTGCAGCAAGCTGAATACGCTCAGATTTGCCAAGTCACATGAGTACGCTGAGAATTTACCCCATGTCACTACAAGCTGAGTTAGCTGAGATTTGTCAAGCCACAATAAGCTGAGTAACTTGAGCTTGACCAAGCGTAACGAGATGATTTACCAAGCCACGCTGAGAAAGTTGTGATTTACCAAGCCACAACAAGCTGAGTAAGCTGAGATTTACCTACCTGAAACAAGCTGAATAAGCTCACACTTACCCAGCCACAACAAGCTGAGTAAGCTGAGACTTACCGTGCCACAACAAGTTGAGTAATCTGAGATTTGCCAAGCAACAACAAGCTGACAAAGCTGAGATTTTCCCAGCCACAACAAGTGAGACACACCAAGGCACAACAAGCTAAGCAAGCTCAGATTTGCCGAGTAAGCTTAGATTTCCCTATCTGCAACAAGCTGAGTTAGCTGAGATTTACCATGCCACAACAAGCTGAGGAAGCTGAGATTCACCAAGCTGCAACAAGCTGGGTATGCTCACATTAGCTGGCTAAGCTCAGGCGAACCAAGCCAACAACAAGCTGATTAAGCTGAACGAGTCGAGCAAGCTTAGATTTACCAAGCCGTTCTACTTTGTTTCCAACAGCCAAGCCTACTCTAAGCAAACAAGCCCGCTAACTCTCAAAGAACAAATGAGATTGTTTTGACATTGGTGGAAGCAACAGCGACGCACGTCAGCAAAGCTTATCAAAGCTTGAAGAAACAACCCCAGTGGAGGGTAGTTGAAAAGTTTCTAAAGCATAAAGCTTGCAAGTGCCTGCACGCATGCAAAGCTACGGCTTGGCTGTTGGTTCGAGCACAAGCAACATGCGGAAAACAAAGCAAAACAAACATGAGTGAACACATAAACCGTTCTACTTTGTTTCCAGCAGCCAAGCACAGACGCACGAGATTGTTTTGACACTGGTGGAAGCAACAGCGATCGCACGCAAGCCAAGTTTGTCAAAGCTTGAAACAACAACCCGTTGAAACTCTGCCAGATGTCAAAAACAAACCTGCCACAAAAAGCTGAGTAAGCTGAGAATTTCCAAGCCATAAAAGCTGAGTAAGCTGCGGTTTTCCAAAGCTATAGAAAGCTGAGTATGCTACTGAGACTTTCCAAACCATGGAAAGCTAGGTACAACAATCTGAGCAAGCTGAGATTTTCCAAGCCATTACAAACTGACTAAGTTGAGATTTTCCACGCCATAAACAGCTGATTCAGCTGGGATTTTCCAAGGCGCAAAAGCTGAGCAAGCTGAGATTTCCAAGCCATAAGAACCTGAGATTTTCCAAACCACAGAAAGCTGAGTAGGCAAAGATTTCCAAGCCATACAAAACCTGAGTAAGCTGAGATGTTCCAAGCCACAGAAAGCTGAATAAGCTGCCATTTGTCCAAGCCATAAAAGCTGAGCAAGCTGAGATTTTCCAAGCCACAAAAAGCTGGGTAAGCTAAGATTCCCAAGACACACAAAGCTGAGTAAGATAAGATTTTCCAAGCCACGAAAAACCTCAATAACTTAGCTGAATAGACTGAGATTCCCAGCCACAAAAGCTGGGTAAGCTGACATTTCTAAGCCAACAATCTGAGTAAGCTAAGATTTCCAAGCCAAAAAGCTGTGTAAGCTGAGATTTCCAGAAGCTTTACAAGCTGAGATTTCCAAGCCACAAAAAGCTGAGTAAGCTGAGATTTTTCAACGCAAACAGCTGAGTAAGCTGAGATTTCGCCATAAAAAAGCTGAGCAAGCTGAGATTTTCCACAGCCCTTTCGCCTTGAAAAACCAAGGTCTCACGCGGTTTGCACAAAAAGATGGATTCTACTTTTTCTCGTTTCGCTTCTATCACCCTTCACCTACTTACTATGAAGGGGGAGGGGAGCGAGGGGGGGGTGGGGGGTACGACCATGTTCATCGAGTGGTGGGACCAATGGCGAACACTGGCATTGGAGAACGACTACAGCTTTCAGGTGCTGCAACGGCTCAAGGACCCAGTGCTGAGAGCCGAGTTCATCAGATGGTTGAATCAAAAAACGAAGAGAAAGCGGGACAGTGATTGAAACCCTCGTTTGTTTTTCGGCCAGGCTGGACAATGAGAGTCGGCGCGGCGATGGTCTTTTGGATGTGGTTGGGATGGGTGCTGGTCATGTGTTTGACGAGCATTGGCCACAGGCAACAATTGCTGCTGCGATACATGGACCTCAATAGTACATCAAATGCAATACAGCCCCAAGGGTCCCGACACGATTGCATGTATCCTTGGAGTATTGTATGTATGGGCTTCCTGCGCCAGGTACCACATTTTCCGAGGACCAAGATCGACAACTCACCCGGACAGCTGTGTCATACATGGAAGGTGTGTGCTTTGGAATGTATCCTGCAGTCACTTGAAGGCGGTATCCGAATTATCGGCCAGCTCAACTCAATACACTGTCTGCAGATTCCAGGGCTCAATTTCGGCGACTGGAGAGAAAGTAGCAACATGTTTCGTCCAGCTCCACCTCGACGAGGCCGAACACCTTTGCCGAGAGCAGATCACCCAGGAATCCCTTGCAAAGACGACGACCTCGTTCACTGTTGCCAAGAGCAAGGCCCAGCAGGTCAAGGAGCACTAGGCCACTAGGCCTAAGCAGCGATCACCCTCGGCTTGGAGATGGACATCCTCTTCCCCAAGGCATCGGCCCAGCAGAACTTAGCAAGAGTCACCCTCACCTCGGCACCGGCCCACCTGCGAGTACATGGTCTGTGAAGCAAGCGAGAGACGAGTGCCCGCAGGCCACCGGCAACGAACCACTCGACCTATCAATGCCGAGCAGAGAGCTGACGAGCAAGCTGCTTTTCTGCGAATGACTGGACAAGCTGTGCTCGGGAAAAGGTGGACAAGCCAGCAGACCCAGTGGAGCTAAACGCCTGCAGAGCATCCGCACGATGTTATGCAAGCGGAGGCGAGGGATGGCAACGGCGAGGGCTGGAGCTGTGTCGTTGGTCTCTGCTTCTTCTGAGACTCCTCGACAGCCAACTACCAAAGCTGGCCCTAAGCAGAAAGGGCGGGCGAAGCAAGGCGCACCTTGGGCCCCGGACGGGCCAAAGCGAGCTGCCAGAAAGAAGAAATCCATGGGGGGTCAAGGCAAAAGCAGATCCTGGACAGCAATTTACAGCGGCTTCTTCCAGGTTGGGAGTGAATGCTGAGGACAATGCCAAAACCATGGAAGCGGCAAAGAGCGACCTGCTAAAGACGCAGATGGAAAGGAGGGCGCAACTTCGACGATTGTACAGGATGAGACGTGCACAGGCCAGAGCTTCTCTTCGGAATGAGCAACGGAGTATTGACTTGCCATGTATCACTGCCTCAATCGATACTTTGTTTTGCCAGACCACAGGTCTGAGTGCTGAGCATCTGGATGTTTCTGGAGCAGCGGCAAATAACATGCTGTGCAATTATGTGTTGCCAGACTGGATGTCCACCCGATCCTACATACATTATGCATGAACAACATATAACTTACATGTCCTTTATGCCTCGCCTCGCAGGATTTATTGGCGATGGTCACATCACTGGCAAGGCGCACAGGACCAGATGGCAATATCAGACAAATGATGACACGCTGGCTCCATATATACCTATTCAGCTTCGAATCTCTTGTTTTCAGGTTCTGTGAGGCCCTCTTCGCAGATCCAAGCCGGAAAGTGGAACCAGAGCAGGACGGTCAGGCCCTAAGCGTCATGATCGTTGTACTGCCAAGTCTGCTAGCATTGGTGGATACATGACATATCTTGTACGCTTTGGACTTTCGATGTTTTCTTTTAATTTTCGAAGCCCATCACCTGCCTATGGTTCATGCGACGAAAGGACAACACACTACATGACACAAAGCCCCCCTGGTCCCAAGTCCAAGGGCCACTGCAGCCCCCACAGGCTTCTCCTCTGGAGCCTGAAATTCCTGTGCACAACAGGGGCAGTGGCAGACACGAGGGTTTCCGGGCGGCTTGCCCACCGCACGGATGAAGGAGGATTGCCTAAAACAGGCGACCCTACTCGACCTCCGAAGCAAACGGGTCAGCGGGCGACCTGTGAGTCGCAACAACAGGGTTCCTATGAAGTGCAGACGAGAACCCAGGTGTATCGCAAACGTGCCTTTCAAAGAGCAGTCCTTCGTGCCCAACAAAAAGAAGGCACACACACTGCAGAGGGAGATGGTACTCTGTATCTGAACTGCGGGGTCGACGACCACGCTTGGCTGCTCCGGAGGTAGGTACTGGACGAACAAAGACAACCCTTCATAGCAGCACATCAACACCACATCTCTCGGTTCTCAGCTGGAATGCTGGAGGACTGGGAAATATGTACGACGAGCATATCTGTCGCTGAGCAGATACGACATAATCTTGATACAAGAGACAAAATGGCCTTTCGAGAACGAATGGTGTTCTGGCTCCTACATGTGTGTGAACAGTGGTTCAAAGGAAGAACATGCCAAGCATGGAGGGGTGATGGTTTTGGTGCATATGCGACGAACAAAATCATCTGCGTTTTCATGCACCGGTCCCAAGCCGATTATTGTGAGTTCGATTCGAACACAAAGGCCAGCCCATTGATATCATCAATGTATATCAGCATTCATACAAAGATTGCCAGAAGACTTTACAACTTTGACAGGATCTTCTGCATGCAGTCTCGACTGAGGTTGGTGCAGTGTCTGCTCGCTCCAGGCTCATCCTGGGTGGGGACTTTAATGCCACCTGCGAGGTTCGAGCACCCTATGTTGGTACGAATGTATGACCACTGAGCACAAGGATCATTAGCCAACAGCTCACGGACGTGCTGGCGGCGCACCATCTTATCTCACTGAATACCTGGAACAGTGCTCCACCTGCAACCTTCCAGTTGACTATTTTTGCATTCGCAAGGAACATGCCAATGGTCAATCAAAGCAATGCCGTGCACTTACAGCTTGGCCAGTCGGAAAGTGGCGAGGGGATAATGCAGCCAGACATCACCCACTTTGTGCCTCGATCCCGCAAAACTGGAGACCCTGGGAAAAAACACCAGCCGTTGGGGATGGAAGAGTGGATTTGCATGTTGCTGCAGATGCAATACAGCATGACAAGCCCAGGATCAAGCACCTGTGTGATTTGATGCAGGATCGACTCTTGAGTGCCAACAATTTGGAGCAAGTTCAGCAAACTGTGTATGAAGTCGCTCTCGAGTTCTTCCCCAAATTCCCGCAACAACGCCCCCCCCCGCCTGGCAGGATCGTGTCTTTCAAAGGAAAGCACATCAAAATGTGGGCCACATCCCGGGAATTGCAGCGGATCAGAAAGCGAAAAGATCGGCTTTGGCGACTTCACACCACCTTTGACAAATTGCGAGTGGAGGCCAACAAGCACTGTCGGGAAATCAAGAAGCAAAAGAAACTGTCTATCTTAGAGCAGGCAAAAGCTGCATTGCAATCGCAAAACAGTAGTGGTTTTCTACAGGCTTATCAATACACTGGCTCCAAAACAACCCAGAAACTTTGGCACCGGCAGCGGAATTGGAGTGCGTAAACAGTTCCTGGAACTGTACAATCCCACACCGACTCCACCTTGGGGGAACTGGCTCTCATAGATGATTTCCATGTCACGGCGAATGAGCTGGCTGCACATATACGATAACTGCCTTTGAGAAAGGTCGGCGCACCGGCGAGCATGCACCGACATAGTGGCCCCCCCAAGATTGCGGATCATCTTCTTAACCAAAAATGAAAGTGCTGAAGCTGTTTCGTACCGACTTGCTGGACAGAAGCAACCCTGGCATTGCTACCCAAACCAGGTAAGTCGTACACATGCCATGGATTCATTGATGCACTGGGTAAGGCAGTCATCCGAATGTGTCCATCTCGTATCCAGAACGACATTGTCGTTTGTGTTGCAACGGCCCCGCAATATCGCTTATGTTGCGACGGTCCCGCAATACGTTTACATGAAAGGCAGAACGACTGGGGACGCACGTCGACATGTGTTTTGGCATTGTTCTGAGGTGCAACAGTCCGAAAAGAGTATTTTCAGACCACCAATTTTTGGTGCACTCCAAGTGGGGCTTGATTTGTCGAATGCGTTCGATGTGATGCTTCAGGCTGCGATGCACGATGCAGGCATTCATGATGATGCAAGCAGGCTACTTTTTCACTGGCTATGCTTTTGCAAACACCGCATCGCACATGGAGGACAAACGGTGGAGATTCCGACAGAGCGAGGCATTAAGCAGGGATGCCCGGCAAGTCCTATTTCGACTTGGGAACAAGCTGGGGTCTGGATGGAGTCAGGAGCACTTGCGCATTTTCGTTGATGACTTTCATGACTCTGCAGTGTTCCATTCCATGGAGGCTTTACAGCAAGGTCGACGGGATGCTGGGACCTTGATTGCTTTTCTTCAAGAAGGGGCATGAAAGTCAATTTGATAAAACATCGGCTATGATCACCATTGGAGACACACAACAAGCTCGAGCACGCAAACATTCGTTCGCCCATAATGAGGACGAGGAGCTGCTGCGAATACCCATTGGCATGTCGGAGGTTCATTTGCCTCTAGTCCACTCGTTCAAATACCGGTTTGCAGGATCCACTCTGCGACATCGAATGAGCCAGCCTCGTATTTCATACCACCGACTGGGCCACAGCATTGCCACAGCTTTAAGGGCCGCCATGCTTTTTCACGTCGACAAAGATTAAGGAAGCACATTCCGGCGCCGCATCCCACAGCCAACGCGGCAGGCGTGGCTGACAAAGAAGGACCAGCTTGCAGCACGAGAGATCACGGGCTCAGGCCATCATGGCACTCTCCGGAATCTTGGCTGGACAGGACAAGAGCTGCGGCGGTTTGGGGGCGCTCTCTCTTAGGCAGAAAGCCGCGCTTTTCCCCACTCTCTGCAAATACTCGTGCTTGACAGGCTTGGCTTGCAAGATGTGGCTGCTCTTCTACGGAAAACACAGGCCACATGGATCTTGCGACGGACGAACAATAAAGATGACATGCTATTGGATTGCCCCTGGACATTGTATCCTAGCAGCTGTTGGATGGCAAGCAAGCTGCGGGTAATCCAACAGAAGCATTCTCAGAAGCTCCATTTACCGGAAAGTTGGAGCAGCGAATGCCGCTTGGCAGGCTGAGGGTCTGGACGCAGTGACGCAAGGGCCGCGCATTGAAAATATGGGCGCAGAATTGCACGTTGTGTGGACAGTGGATTGCGCGGTGATGAAAAAGTGGGATAAAGAGTTTACCGACGGCAAGAACAACAACAACCAGTCAACCAGTCCCAGGTGCTGACAATGAATTTGGATGTGGGTTTTCGCAAGGCCTTGGACTGACTGGAACCAGTAGGACAGAGCACAATCAACTATTGCGATATGAATGCCACAGTGGGTGCCACAGTTCGATGCATTATCTGGTCAATCAGGTCATTTGCTGACTCAGATTTCGTTTTGGGGACAAAAATCGGCATTTCGAGCTGTGCGCAACTGTGCTCGCAGCCTCGCAGCCGCCTTGTTGCTTCTCACCCGCCTACTGATAAGCTGACGCTCAACGAGGCTCACTCAAAAAATTCGAGCTGCGCGCAACTCTCAGGAAAGAAGCCGTGGTCAAGGTTTATAGCGTCAAATTTAGAACCAACACCCAAGCCAATCCACAGCCAGAAAAACATCCCCAAGCGACTTCCGTTGTCCATTCTGGTCGAAGTTCAAGCCAGGGTCTCAATCTTTTCCCCGTTTTCGTTTCGGCTTTGAGGTGCAACGGTCATGCTTGCGCCTGTACTTTTGTCTGATGTACTGCAATTTCTCATCGCAACAGACAGGAACTGTTTCATACTTGTGGCGGTACCTTCAAAGCACCAAGACAATTTTCGGAGCATTCGTAAATTTGCATTCAGGAGAGCACCCCCAGGAGAGCATGCACTTTTGTTTCACGAACTCAGCAGAGTATCCCGTACAGGCGAGGCATCTTGACGCCAGAATACGTTGCAAGGATGCGGCTTGGAGCCACCGAAACTTCCTCTAGCGACAGCGACAGAGGGATCGACACTGTCGATGCCCCACGCTAGGCGCACTGAGCGTGTCTCTCGTTGGCACACTACGGACGGCGCGTGAAGGTGCTGTGAAGCACGATGCTCTTTTTCTTGTTGTGTCTTTGAGGTAGACCGGTAGGCCGACACTACGTGGACCCTGGCTCCCTTCCATTGAAAAACAGCCTCCAGAAACCCTTCCGTTCAGATGTTCACTCCATCTGATGGTGGCTTTAGCTACATATGGGGCAATTAGGATCATGACTCCATCAGCTCTTTTGTCATCATGTGAAGCTTGCTGGAGTGTCGTGGAGCTTGGCGCGGTTGAGTGAAGCTCAGCTTTTGGCCTTTGGCACCCTTGCTTAGCCTTTGTTGGCCGAGCTTATGCAGCGCCACCCCTCGTGAAAAACCCGAAGGTCCCTCTCGGTACCTTTTCCCTTGAAAACACAAACCCTACCGACCTAAACCAAGCACAGGCACTCTTCTCTTTTTCTCAGTCTTGAGCCTTGAGCCAAAGTTCACGAAGTGCGCAAAACTACAAACGAATTCAGTCGTGAGCTCAAAAGTGCTTCAGAACGAAGTTCCTACTCACTGCACACTCACTCAACATAGCGTATTGGGCACAAGCATCCTCTGAAAGGAATCCTTTTAAGGGAATTCCACAAACTTCCAAAACCACAGAGGATGGGATCATAACGATTCCCAATCACTCCGAAGCAAAACAACCATACAAGCTGATCTAAAACATGATAAACACTCATGTATCAGCCACGATCTTCCACCCCACATTTTGCTAAGGGCTCATGTCAAAGATCCGAAGTCCAAGCACAGCCTGGCTCTTCAACACTAAGGGGATGCCTCCGGCCACATTCCCTTGGCGCGTACTCGCCACCAAACGAAACACAACCACACCGTCAGATCCCTGCCGTCATAAGACAGGTTGTCCTCGGTCCGGTGTTGCTTTGGCACCCAAAAGTTCGTGGTGAAAACACGTGACAAACAAATTCATGCAAGGCCTCAGGCCTCTCAGTACTCAACCTCGTCGTGTCCACACTCCTTAATCTCGCTTCCAGGAAACAACCAAGCTCTTGCTAGTGGGCCTGCACTCAGCGCGCAAAGTTTTCAGGGCAGTAAACTTTACTGCTCCGTGCAGCGGCCGATTTTTGGACAGTACACAGACCTTCATCCAAGACTGCAGGCTGGCATTTGCTCCATCATCTGGCCATAGTACTGCCAAGCATGGTACTGTCCCTTCAGAAACCTAATCCTGTCAATGCTTGATCAAAACATGCTGTGGACTTGGACGGTCCTTGTGAAAGAATAGACATCCAGCAACTCAGATCTCGACTGACCATCCCAGCACTGCCCGGTATCTGGCAGCTGCAGCTTCACTTAATTCCGGATCTAAACCACTTCTCTTCTTTTTCCACCGTTTTCACGATGTCTGGAGGTGTTGTCACCTTCAAGATAATTTCCATTTCTTCGCTTTACAAATAAAACTCTAAACCAGTTTCAAAGAAGTCTGGCGCGAGCGTCTGTTTAAAGTAGTTTTGCTACCGAAAGGGAAGAAAAAAAGGACGCCTGTTTTTTTTCGAACACCTGCAGCCTTTTAAGACTTATTACATCTGAACAAAAATCATTCCATTTGACAGGCAATAATGCAAACACACGTTAATCACATTCCATCACACCTCAATAGCTCATCTTTCTTGCGCTCGCAGCGGCAAAGGCTTTGCCTTTCCAAACTCTTCCTTCCCATAAAGAAGAGCTGTTGGTTTTTAAACTGTTGATTTCGCCGGGCGCGGCGTTTTACACGGCAAGCAAGATTAAGTATGTAAAAGGGGGGGTGGGGGGGGGGGGGGGGGTGGGGGGGGGGGGGGGGGGGTGGGGGGGGTGGGGGGGGGGGGTGGGGGGGGGGGCGTGGGGGGGGGGGCGGGGGGGGGGGGGTGGGGGGGGGGTGTCTGGACCCTTGAAAACCCAAACCCTGCCCTAAACACCACAAACGGACAAACCAGATTCTTTCACTCGCCGTCAAAGAGCTCGCTAAAGAGCTCGCTTGCTGGGCTGTCCAAAGCAACAACCTCTACAGCTTCTCTGCTAGCGACAGCCTCTCTGCTTGCCTGTACAGGAGAAGTGTCAACAGCAACCTTAAATGAAGACAAACATGTCCAGGTAACATCATGACCACCTCTGGCGGTTTCACGAAGCTTCCCATACAAAGAAAACATGTCACAACCAGCACACCAAAACTTTAACTGGGCACGGACTGCAAAATGCCATAAGCTGTTCCATCCGCGGTGCTTGTAAGTCTGAAGAGTCAGCGGCTTCTTCCCCACAAGTCTTCGAAAGCTAGCAAAGAACCCATCCAACTTTTGTGTTCCCCCCAACCGCGTTTGTTCTTCCCACTCCTCTCCGGTCCAAACCTCAACCCGGAATCTTTTCGTGAATTCCGGTGGGGTGGCTTGTGCTTGACACAAGTGTGGGAAAGTCAAAGTTCCGTTGTTTAACGGACTTGCTAGGCTTCTGTACGCTTTCGCAGAGGTCCTCCCCCACCTTGCCTTGACCAGTCTGCGTGACACGGTAAGGAAGGCTGCTGGAGCCTTGCCGTGCCACTGCAAGTACCGCAGCGACTATGCCAGAACGTCCCACGGACCTGAAAGACACTTCGTCCAGCTTAACGTCAGTGCTGCAGCCACCCAAAATAAGCAAGGTTCAACTGGTCCATTATGGCGTGAACAACTGGTTGAATCTCAAACAGCGACTGGAGACGCGAGAGTCAACCCAAGATGACACTTGCTGCAAGATGCAAGTTCAAAGTGTAAACCCAGAAAGCGCCTACTGAGGCAGTTCAGCCAAGACCGCGGCTCCAAAAAGGGTGAAAGGACCTTTCTGAGTAGGTCTCCCAACAGCAACGTCACATGGTGCCAGGTCACTTCCATGCGCTCGGGAAAAACGATTGAAGCTCGCACACAGGTACATCAACGCAGGCAGAAAAGCCCGTGTTGTCAAAACATATATCCAAATTTTCCTGACTAAATCTGATCTCAAGGTTTGCAACGCTTCTCTAAACTTTCTCACCGCTCGCAACCACTTCACGATCTCTGTGCGTGCGCGCACAACATCACTCCTTGTGACCACAGCGCCAATCATGGATAGTACCCTCAGATTATCTGCCCTCACTCGCCTTGTGTCCTTTCCAGTCGCAAACAAAAAGAAGAAATCAGCACACGTCTCACTCTCTAGACGCCCATTCACTCTACGACGATGCTGATGGACAGACCGCGACATCTGACAATGACAACATGCAGAGTGGTACGGTGTGTGTCCTTGCATCTACGCTTTGTGATCTTGGACTCCTGAGCTGCTCCATTCTCCTTCCACAAACTCACGCCTTCAAGGATCTTGGTGAAAAGACCAACCTTTGTGACAAAAAACAACCCTACGTCCGCATTGATGTTGTCGCACGCTGTGCATCCTGCCGTAGGGCCATGATCTCGAATCCACGACACAGAAGGCCCTGACACTGCTTGCAAGAAAACAGGGGGCTCCAGCACTTCGCGAGGCTCGACTGTCAACGCCTGCCGCGGTCCTCCTTCTAAAGGACTGATAATCCCCTCAAGCAGCTCTTGCCTCCACGTCAAAGGAACGCACAACTTTATGGATTGCGCATTGAACGCCTCTGGTGACCGGTCTTTCTGCAGCTCTTGCACCGCTTGCAAGAATAAAGAAGTGCGTCCGAGCACTGGAGCTCTTCCGCGCTTTCTGTTTGGACTTCTCTGCTTCTTTCGAGTGTACTTCAGGTTCTTGTTCGCGTGCAAGTGGAGTTGAACAGCGCTTGCTGGTGCAAGCACGATAACGTCTGTCACGACCAGCACCAGCGAGCAGCCATGGCTGCCACACGAGCCATGCTTCTTTTTTCACTTTTCTTAAAGAGACAGCTGCCACTCCAAATCAATCAAAATTGCCAGTACAAAGGCTTTTTTATGAGGCGCAGATGTTGCAGACCGTCCAGCACGCGTGCCAAGTGAAGCGTGCTGGCAACGCTGCAGCATGGTCTGACGTTGCAGCACGTTCTCTCACTTAAAAAACCATATTGCTCAACAAGGAAGGTGGCAAAGCGCCTCAACAGTACTTGTCAGCCAATGGGTCAGTGGTGATGTGTCAGGTTGCGGGATTGAGGTCATGACCTGGAGGATGCTTATAGGAGTCTAGAGGTGAAGGCATCGGTTGTCGGAAACACTCGACACAACATTCTTTCAACTGCGGTAGAGCACACAGTTCTGCATGTGCCGAAGGTATGCGCTGTGGTTGCGTGAGACTCTCTCTCTTCTTCTGAAGGTGTTGGGATCCGTCCCGATGGCCCTGCATTGCCGTCTCAGGCTCTCCCGGCCGATCGCGGTGTTGCAAGTGAGGAACAAGCAGTGCCTGAGCCATCGCTCTTGTCTGGGCCAGTGGAGCACATCCCAGCTCAACTGGTCCTGGAATTGGAGCCTCACCCTCAGTTGAGGTCCCACCGAGCAAGGTTGCAGGCATTAGTGTGCCCACTGATGAGTCGAGAGGCTCTTCGTCAAGCGATCCCCACGTTCCGAGTGCTGCGTCAGGTGCAAATGTGAGTCCTCCAGCAGAACTGGTTCAGCCGCGTCCAAGCTTGCTCAAGAGGCTGTATCCTGGGTCTCTAAGCTCTCCCATGTCTACATCACAGCCATCTTCCGAGCCTGGATCCTCCATCACATCTGGACAAGGCTTGAAGAGATCTGTTGAGGTTGAGGTTGTTGATCTCGAGCGTGAGATTGAACAATCAGGACCTCCTCGACCCAGAATGTTGGAGAACTTGTTCTGGGGCTCAGATGTGATTTCTGGCGTTTGCATGTCCGAGCATGTGACTAGGCCTGAGATCTTGGATGAAACCGTCTGCAGTATCAAGTTTGATGATGGGTGCAGTGTGAAAGGGGGTTCCGAACGCAAGAGGCTTGGCGGGTCTGATGTGCTTGTTTGGAAGCCACAGGGTGGCGTGGATGACTCAACGTTCGAAGAGTTGCTTGGGGACCAAGTGTTCGAAGGCATGTGTGAGGAGATCGCTAACCTGGAGAAGTGCAAGACTGGTAAGATCATTCGGCACTCAGAAGTGCAGAAGATGCGGGAACAACATCCGAAGAAGCGCTTGATCCCTGCTCGTTGGGTGTGTGCACGGAAGTCTCCATCAAGGTACGTAGCCGCATTGTCGCCAAAGACATTGCGCACGGCTCAGCTCGAAAGGAGGGCTTTAGCAGCCCTACACCAAGTCATGACGCCTTTATGTTGGTTCTTGTGATGCTCGCTGGGCACAACCTTCGAGGCTGTGGCTTGGACATCAGTCACGCTTTCATGCACAGTCCTCTCACCTCGAAGGTCCCGATTGTGCTGAAGCTTCCACTCTCGGTTAGCTTGGTTGATGGTTCACCCGCTTTCTTGTTGCTGTATGCTGCCTTGAATGGTTTGAGGGATGCCTCCCAAGCGTGGCTTCACCTCTTAGCGGACCTCATTAAACCTCTGGGGTTGTTCAGTGATGATCGTGAACCATGCCTGTTCTCGGGCTGGCTTGAAGCTCATGGTGATTGTCCTGGAGGTAGGGCTCTTGTGCTCTGCTACGTGGATGACATCCTGATTGTCTCCGATGGTGAGTCCATCGAAAGGCGCATTATTTCCGCAGTTCAGCATCGTGTGCCAGTGAAGATCACAGGAAGTGTGCTTCAAGACATGAGTGGTGGGGGTTCTATCACCTTCATCGGCCGTACCATTCGAAGGTGGCCAAATTGCAAGTCGATTGAGGTGTTCGTTCGTACAGACTACCTTGTGCCTTGCTGGGAAGCCTATCAAATCAAGAAGGGATCCAATGCATATCCAAACATCACCTCGATGCTTGAAGAATCTCCTACCAGCAAGCCGCTTACACCTGAGTCATACTCACGATTCCGTCGGGCACTAGGCAAAATCTTGTGGTTGGCACAAACGAGACAGGATATCAAATTTGCAGTTGGGCTCCTGAGCACCCAACAGGCTAAGGCCACTGAGTCCTGTTTGCGAGCTCTCCTGAGATTCCTATTTGAGGATAGGGATCTCGTTCTTCAGTTGCCATCGCCGGAACTCGATGCACATTTCTTGGCATGTCCCGAAGACCACCTGCGAACCCACCTTCATGTCTTCACTGATGCTTCTCATGCGCCATCTTGCTGAGGCTGAACTTCATGCTTTGCAGTACACGTGTCAAGAGAGCGTTGGGCTTACTGTACTGCTTGAAAGAGTACTGTCAAGCTGGGATGGAGCCACTGTGACCGTCACAAGTCAGGCTCATGTTGGCGATTGGATAGAGGATGAGAATGGGAAGGCACTCGGCTTGTTACTGACTTGATCAGTGACAGTCAAGCTGCCATCGACCTCTTGAATGGTCAGGACGTCCCGAGGAGGTCCAGGCACGTTGAAATACGCCTTCAGTGGATGAGGTCTAAGATGGCCTCGGGGGAGGTACGCCTGGAATGGATCAGAGGGACCTTGAATCCTGCTGATATCTTCACTAAAAACGTCACCGAAGTCGATTGGGTTTTCTGACTGTGCGCGATAGTCCAGCAGAGAGCCTGTTTGAGTTGTCGTTGCAGCGTGGCAGGATTGATGTGCACCAGGAAGCCCATGTTGCACTACTTGAAGTGTGTTGCTCAGTGGACTTGACTGGCGCTTCAGAGCACTGTCTTGTAACCTTGAGTTTTTAGTCCTCGCGAAGCCATGGATGAGTTTACGATCTTTTGCACTGCTCTTCTTGTGATGGGAATCCTGCTTGGAGCATTTGCCACACAGTCTGCGTTCGACCTTCCTATGATTACAGTCAGAGTGGTGACTGAGGATGAAGGTTCCGAGAGCAAGCCGCCAAAGTCTAACTTGGGAAGATCAAAGGCTATGCCGAAGGCAAAGGCAAAGACAAAGAGTGTAGCTGAAGCGGTCAGGGAGCAACCTGATGGGGTCTTCTTTCGGAATCGCCACCTCTATGAGATCTTTCTGGATGATGATGAGACTGTTAGCTTCCACAGAACACGAGACTGTGCAACAAAGCAGTCGAGCAATCCTGACCTTATCAGGAGTGTGCTGCCATGCGGAGTTTGCAAAGCCGTTGCAGATTCAGCATCAGCAATCTATCTCTCGAAGTATGGTGACAAGTACCATCTCGAGGGGTGCAAGCATGTGCGACAGAAGAAATCCAGGATCCATGGACTTTGCCCATGTGCAGATTGCTGGATTCGTCCCCGACTGCTTGAGTGATATGCAGGCATCTGGGATGAGTATGGCTTTTGGGCAATATAGTGTTTTTTTGGTGGCTGCTTTTCGATATGATGTCACAACTACAGCTGTTGTGAAGCAGCGGCCAGCGTGGAGATGATCTTCAAATCACCCCGAAAGGGGGTATGGAATATTGTCACGACTACTGCGGGATGATTTGGTGCAAGGGAAGATGAACATCTGGAGGCACATTCCTGTATCTCCATTGGGATCTTCGCTTTACAGAAACACTATGTCGGGCCATATGTGTTGGCGTGGTTTTTCTGTGCTGTGTATGTGATTACACCAACTCTGGCAAACCGTGGGATGTCTTCGACCATTTTCATGTGCAGTGAGCTGTGGCGAGGACATGTGAGCATGTGAACCTAGTAGCATGTGCTTAGCAGCAGCATGAAGCAGTTTTTGCATGTTTCTTTGCACTACGATGATTTTGCGACACGTTTGAAGAGAGTTTTGTACTGTGTACAAGTAGCAGCAAATGCACAAGTGCATTTGCAAGCGTGGAAGCAGTGCTGCAGCTTGCGGAAGCTGTTTTTGGCATGTGCTTAGGAAAGTCAGGCAGTTGCCGACTAACTTTTAACTTTGGCTCAAGACGAGCTGAAGAAGAGAAAGAACACGAGAGACACTCAGCTTACCTGTCTTCTCTGCTGAGTGTGCCAACAGCGACAGTCACGGCAGCCTGCTTGTCTGTGTCTTTAGGTTAAGAAGTTTTACATGCGATGGCACGTTTCCAATCAGAAGAATTGTCCCATCTTCAGTCTTTTCCTTCGAAGGCAGAAGCGACCTCAGCGGAGAAGAATTGTCCCATCTTCAGTCTTTTCCTTCGAAGGCAGAAGCGACCTCAGCCTTCCTAGAAGGAACTCCAGACATGCGCGCAGTCAACTTCACGTATGCACAACTGTCTACAACTGTTGAGACAACAAACCTGTCTGAGCAATAGTTTGTACAAAAGTTAAAAAAAAACCGCGCTTTTGCGAGACAGAAGAAAGAACTGTCAGCAAGCAGAATGTTTCCGTCTTTCAATCTCTCGCCCAAGAAACGTGATCTTCCCTCAGAGAAGGTGATTCGACCCGTTTTCTTAATCTTCAACTTGCCGTTCAGTGTGTTGGTCACCAACCAAATGGCCTTTCCAGTCCCAAATTGTCCACACAAAGCACCCTTAAGGATGGAGAGTTCTCTTACCGTACTCTTAAGGACGGAGGGTTCTGAAGTAGCAACCGCTGAGACAACTTAATGCAAGGCCAGCGAGGTAAGACCAAGGAGAACAAGAACCTACCCCCACCGATCAATTATTCGAGAGAAAGAAGAGACATGGAAGATCTTGGAATGAGAGCCTTCCGCGCGTGGATGCACTGTTTGCAGCACTCCAGACATTGCAAAAAAAAAAACGTGAGAAGGAAAGCTGCAAAAAAAGCGTGAGAAGGAAAGCAGCTGGTGCAAGGAGAACTGGCCAAGAGACCTTCTTGGAGTCTGCAGCTAATGAGGCCGCGCGACCGATTTTCGACTGCACCTGTCGGCAGTTTCACAAAAAAAAGACACATCTGCGGATCCCAGGTCCTGAGAGGCGATAGGCTTGGTTCGCGATTTCTCTCCCTGTTGCTCCCAGGTCCTGTATATTGATATTAAGATTAAGATGAAATTAAGATTAAGATTCAGATTAGTAAGTTTAATCTTCAATCTTCAATCTTCAACCTTCAACCTTCAACCTTCAACATTCAATCTTCAATCTTTAATCTTCAATCTTTAATCTTTAATCTTGAATCTTTAATCTTTGAATCTCTAATCTTTAAGCTTTAATCTTTAATCTTTAAAAATCTTTCATCTTTCATCTTTAATCTTTCATCTTCGACCTTCGATCTTTGATCTTCGATCTTCGACCTTCGAAATTCGATATTCGATCTTCGATCTTCGACCTTCGACCTTCGATCTTCGATCGTCGATCGTCGATCGTCGATCGTTGGTCGTCGGTCGTCGGTCGTCGATCGTCGATCGTCGATCGTCGATCGTCGATCGTCGATCGTGCATCGTCCATCTTCCATCCATCTTCCATCTTCCATCTTCCATCTTTCATCTTTTATCTTTCATCTTCCATCTTTCACCTTTCATCGTTCATCTTTCATCTTTCATCTTTCATCTTGCTTCTTTCATCCTGTTTCATCTTTCATCATTTTTCATCTTTCATGTTTCATCTTTTTTCATCTTTCATCTTTTTTCATCTTTCATCATCTGTCATCTTTCATCATCTGTCATCTTTCATCTTTCATCTTTCATCTTTGTCATCTTTCATCTTTCATCTTTCGTCTTTCATCTTTCATCTTTCATCTTTCATCTTTCATCTCTTTCATCTTTCACCTTTCATCTTTCATCTTTCATTATATTCTTGTACCTTTTATCTTTTATCTTTACTCTTTTATCTTTAATCTTTCATCTTTTATCTTTTACCTTTTATCTTTGACCTTTTATCCTTTGTCTTTTATCCTTTATGTTCTACCTTTTATCTTTTCTCTTGTATCTTTTATCTTTTAACTTTCATCTTTTATTCTTTACCTTTTATCTTCCATCTTTTGTCTTTTAACATTTATCTTTTTTCTTTTCTCTTTTCTCTTTTATCTTGTATCTTTTACCTGTTTATCTTTTATCTTTTATCTTATGTCTTTTATCTTTCATCTTTCATCTTTTGTCTTTTGTCTTTTGTCTTTTTGTTTTGTTTTTTGTCGTTTGTCTTTTGTCTTTTGTCTTTTATCTTTTACCTTTTATCTTTATCTTTATCTTTACCTTTATTTACAAAAAATGTTTCAAAATGCTATACTGGGTTTAGGGCTGAGCTTTTGCAGAGCATGGCTTACGATGTTTGAGGGTTGTGCCTTGGGCGCAGTTTGACAGGCTTTCCGCGCTTTTGGGGCGTTGTGTTGTTCATCAAGCCCTGGCAAGTTTCCATGTGGCGCTCAAGCGCAGAAACGAACTCATCTAGCTGCTTAGCTTGCACAAGAGTCATTCGTTTTACTGCAGTTGCGCAGGGCCCTGTCGGAAATGCAAGGTTGCCGGGTTCTTGTTTACTGCATTTTTACAGCCAGCAGCTAGTCCTTGAGACAGCTGGTTCATCATCAAGCCGGTTACCAGCTTTAGGAGGGCTTCATGCCTAGCTGCATCACCATGGCCTCTTTGAAGCGGGATTGCCGAGTCTAGTGATGAACGTCGCGACCCGGGATTTTGGGATGCAGAAGGAGCCCTAGTGGACGGTAAAATAGAGACTGTAAGCACGCCGAGAATATGTCAAATCCTTCATGAAGTCCCTAAACAATACACAATCATGATCAAACACCTCAACCCCCAGCCTGATTTCAAACGTTGAAGTGAGGCTTCCTGGGGTGTGGAATTTTTGTCGTGCGGGTTGCGGAGTTTCGGGCTCTGGTGGCTAAGGGGTTTGAGTGTTGGGTGTTTCAATTTGGGCAGAAAGGGTTAGGGCTTGGGCTTCTGGTGCCAGGTTCCAGAAAAACTAATCTCGATTTAGCAGGTGGGCTCAGGAGCCTCAGGTTCACACATCGCGTTCAGGGCTGGACCAACCAATCACATGCCGAGTCAATCAATATGATCAACATGAATGCTGAAAGGCATACAACTTCTCTCTTGCACGGCTGCGGTACGAGACCTAGCAGTAGCATAGAGCCTGCGCGATTTGATTTACGATCCGCTGACTTGCTCACCTAGTGCAGCATAAATATCGCGGACTTTGCAGTCGGAGGCAGCCCAAGCCCGAAATCGGCTGTCCTGTATGTGCCCGTTCTTGACATCCGGCACATATAAACTGCCAGCTCTAATCTCCCAGCCCAGAAGAGGGAGCCGCAGGCCATACGGGGCATATCACAACTTCTTCCAGTTGTCCACCATGAGTGGGTCAGTTGTGATCGATCTCGCTGCTGCATAGGGATATGTGGTGGGGATGCGACCAAATCCGCGAGTGCTTCCTGCTAACACCAGCATCAAGCAAGCTTGACGTGTTTGGTGAGATAAAAATGCCAAAGTTTTGCGCGGTGCTTGGAGAGCAGGGTTATACCGCCGATCTGTGGCTTGAAATGAGGCAGTGCAACATAGAGCCGGCTTTCATAGGAAAAAATCGCTGGCGGAAAGAAGCATGCTACAGTCTCTGAATATTTCGATTTTTGTGTTTGACAAGTAGTTCGGCTAGCACACATCTCCACCCAAGCACGCATCTAAGCAGCATCGTAAGTTACCCCCGCATTTTGATGCCTCCTGTGCATTATGGCTTTCTGCACACAGAGCAGCTCAGCGTCTGGGACGAGATGGAAAGAAAGCAGCTTTTGGGATCCACAACCAGCGGGTGTTTACAATGCTTCAGCTTCGGGCTCGCAGGCTGGCTGTGGGCCCTGGTGACGCTGTTTTTTTGCGCCTACGGCGGAGTGTGCCCGAATGTGGGCCTAGTCGATGTGTATGGTGCCAAGGCCACTCGCATGCTAGCCCTGCTGCTGGGCTTGGCTACCGCGTGTTCCATAAGCGCGACACGGGCAGCTAAAACCCTTTTGGAAAGCGAAGAATTCGAACAGTTGTTGAGGAATTACAAGGTGCAATCAGCTAATATGGAAGGCATCTCGCAGCGCGACGTGCATTCTCACCGCTTTGAGTGTCAAGCTCAATCTGTGCTGCTCGTGGTCAAAGATGCTTTGCTCTACGGTCTCTTGTTCGGGATCTCTCTACGACCAGCCTTTGCATCAGATAAGACTTACGTGGTGGGATGGCTTTTGTTACTTGGATGGATAACGCTTTACTCAGTTGGCTACGAAAATGTCCTGTGGCAGGTCCAGAGATTGAGCAAGTGCCTCGTGCAGGAACTGATGGACGACATAAATGGTGGCCCAGGGAAGTGGAAGGGGACTGGAAAGTTCTGGCAGGACATGACGAAGAAACACTACCGGATGGACCTCAAGATTGAGAGTGCTTGGATGCGTGCCACCTGGGTTGCTGTACCTGATGTGGTTCATGTCGTGCTCTCTCTGATGATTGGCTTGGTGGCTTGCCTGTCTGCAGCCGTGAACAGTACAAGTGGTGTTATGGCTCTGGTCTGCTTGTTTGGTATAGGTTTCGAAGTGTGGGGTTTTGCACGGAGTCTTTTGGAGACTGCCAGCATCACGCACATGTGCATGTCAACAGCTGCTACAAGCAAGAGCATTATGTCGCTCGCAATCGCACAGTCCGGCCCCAGCCCATATAGCCACATTGACATCAGCAAAGGCGGCTACGACAGTGTTGATGATGAGCGTGAAGATCATGCACGCTTTCTCACATATTTAAAGGCAAACCAATGTGGCGTGGAGATGTTTGGTGTTCTCATAGATTCGGGGCTCATCCTGCGAGTTCTGGCCAACGTCGGCACCGCGTTTCTGGCGCTACTCTCCTACCTGTTGGCCACGCTCGATATCCACGAGGACGATGTGATGCCAACATTTCAGCATTTCACAAGTATGCTCCCTTTCATGAATTCCTAGGGTTCATCAACGCTATTGGTCTTGCGCATCTGTCCAAATGCTGTTTGACCACATAGGAACAACCCGTCAGGCCCATGAGGTTTCCACATAAAGCAATTATGCACCATTCCGCGATCACTTCATCATTCAAGATGTCCTGATCCGGAGCTCCTCGGCAGAGATCGATCTCCACGGTGGAGCTAGACTCGGACAGCTTTGTCTGAGGGCCGAGAGCAGGAGGGAGTACCCATCGACAGCGCGCGCGTAGAGCAGGAGCAAAAGCTTTGAAGAAGATTTAGAGGGGAACAGCCTCTCCAAAAGTCTGGGAGGTAGTCCCCTGAAATCCGGAAGATTGGAGATTTTATCACGCCAGACATCCCAGTCGAAAAGATTTCGCCGGGAGGACCCCGAAGATGCCCCTGTAGGGTGGTCCATTGGATTCACTTGAGCCTGCGTTGTATCCACATTGTTGCCCCGAGCCCGACAGGGAATATGCAACCGTAGGGGGGGGGGTTTCCCCGCCGTTCTTCCGAGAGTGCACGCCGAGTTGGATTAGTGCCCTTTCCGGGATCGGCACAAAAGGCAGCCTCCCTTGCCATGACGGTACCAGAGGCAGGTGGCAACTCCCGCTTAACTTCCGAGAGTGTACTCAAGACTGGATTAATGCCCGCAGCGGAATCGGCACCAGAGGCAAGCGTTCCACGGAAAGAGGCTTGGCCCTCTTTGGCTCCCGAAAAATGTCCCGATGGATATGTCCGTCTTCCCGGGTACGGTCCAGGTCCAGCTGGTTCTTCGTGTCGGAGAAATGCCCAGAGCCACATCCCCAGCCAGGGGAAGAGGGAGGGAAGAATAGAGGCCCCGCGCTCCCTGGTCCCTCATCACACAGGGTCTTTTGCCTTGTGGTTTTTGCCACAGTAGCCTCCCGATGGAAGGAGGACCGGGCAGTTGTAGGACCTACCAGTTTCCCGGGCACCTGTTGCGGAGGATTGCCCGTAACCCTCTCCACGGCCGCTTTGCCAAAAGTTCTTCCGCTCGTGAAAAAACGGGGGGTGGTTCCACAGTCCCTGTGCTCTCCTGTCCCGGAGCAGCAAGGGAAGTTTGTCCAGACTGCAGGGCCCTAAAGTGACGACGCCAGTTCTCCAATCTGCAGGAGGCACTTCTCGGAGTTCGCCTGAAGCTTCCCCAAAGAAGACTCCAGCTTGTCAATGTTGACCTGCTGGAAGTCCAGCTGTTCCACCACACAGCTGAGCCTGTTCGCGGCTGGCGGAGGACTCCAGATGTCCCAGTCTGACAGTGGTGTCCTGGACAAATTGGCGGTTAACTCTCCACGCCCTGCGGCAGTCATAAACAAATTTTTGGACGTTCATGTACCGAAGGAGGCACTGGGGGCACACAAAGCCTCGCATGGAAATGCGGCGGCACTGAATCCCTGGTGATGCAAGGCAAAAGCACGCTGTCCCTTTTCACAGCGCAGCAACGTCAGGTCTTTGCAGTAGCCCCTCTGTGAAAAGGAGCCGCCCTCGTTGCAAAATGGAGCCAGAAAAGGCGCAATGGGGAAAGCTGCCACACAGGAGGAAGGGAACAGCAAGAGAATCGGTGCCAGAGGCAACCGTGCCAGACCACCTCCTGATTGGTCGGGTGTCCAGCTGTCCGCGAAAGTGTCAAGCGAGCGGAGCGCTTCCGCCGAGGGCTCCGAAAAGACTAATTTCCAAAGTTGCGAAGATGCCTCTGGCTCAATCGCACTCTGACAGGCTCCGTTCCAGGCAGGGCATGGGGAGCTGCATCCAAGAGGGGCCTCGTGCCCTCGAACTTCCTGCAGAAAAGCATTCGGCGCTTGATCCACTTCTCTCTTTTCTGGGGGAATGTCCGTGA
This sequence comes from Symbiodinium natans, assembly GCA_905221605.1. NCBI lineage: Eukaryota > Dinophyceae > Suessiales > Symbiodiniaceae > Symbiodinium > Symbiodinium natans. The sequence goes on from CAJNDS010002064.1 coordinate 191,667, forward strand.
CAACCGTATGCAGAACGACGTCGCCATCGAAGATCTCCAAGAGGTGCGCTCCGGATTCGGCAGCCGCTTTCCCATCCGGAGAGTCTGACCCCCATTCTGTGCGGCAGAAAGAGCAGGCGCAGCGGTGACTTTCTCGCCTCTTCAAAGCCCGACAACGCGGGCAGGACATTGCCACATTCCACATGAAGCCAGTCCCGGAAGCCCGGCAGCATCGGCAGCATTCAACACAACACGACCAGAAGTTTTAGCATCTGGCCCGGCTGCTGCCACGTGCCCCGGGCGAGCCGAGCCCAGCTTGCACGAGCACACTTGTGTCTGTGTCATGGGGGTCTGGAGCCCGGCGGTGCCGCGAAGCATGCGCCAGCCTGCTGAATGCCTTGGCTGTCTGTGAGCCCGACTAGTGTCGTAGCATCACGCAGCATCACGTCGCTTGCCCGTTTGCCTCCAAGGCTTGCTTTTCCGTGGCTGCCTTGTTGTAGTTTCTTATAAGCCCCCATGGGCACGCCCACGAAGCAGTGCGGTGAGAAAGATCCAGGGCGGGGAATCGCGCTGGGGAGGAGCCCCCGACTGGTCGCCCGTGGAGAATGGTCTGTCGCGTGTTGGCAAGGGGACTGGAGCGTGCCAGCGGCCACAAAGAAAGGTGCTCTGAGGCCCCCCAGCACAGCCATCATCAGGCGCCTTACACCACAGGGCAGACGCGATTCGGCGTGAAGCAAGGCCGATCTCTCAGGGAACACGGCATCGACCACGAGCAGCCGGGAGGAGCTCAGGGTAGGTGCCGTGCTTGCGTGCCGCTGCCTGTTTGGATTGCGCAGCATCGCACCCCGTGCACGCACACGCCTGCCCGCGACGCTGGACAGGGCTGACGAGCGCAGTCCGTTGGCCACAACATGCCACAACCTTAACGCGCGTTTCTTGTTTTTTTCCTAATGTTCAGCAGCAAATCGCGCAGCGCAGTGCTAGTGGCAACGCGCGCCTGGCTTCCCGGCAAACACGGGCGCAAGCTCGCTCCACTGGCCCGTTGGGAATTCATTGTTTACGAACAAGCATCTCAACTACTCAAACGGAATCTGCCCCGCGCTGCAGTGTACGATGTGCTAACTCTGTTAGAGATTGGCGTCGAAAGTCGCGGGAATCAATTCGCCGCGCATTGGGTTTGATGGTGTGACGCGCTGCCCGTCCCAAGCCCTGCTGTGGCTGAAATAACAGATAATTACCGCAGGCATGTGACGTCGGCTTCAGGGCACCTGAGTGGGCTGATGTCTGCCACAGCGTCGCCGCTGCGCACCACCCGCTGCGTGCAGTGAAGGCGTCCGGCTCATTACGCGTTTTTTTTGCTCGTGTTTTTTTTGCCTTGCGTCAATTTTCGTATCTTCAACTCGAAGAAGGCCCAACTGATTTTCACCGACGCTCAGTTCCACCGTGCTTGACGACGCCATGCGGACTGAGAGTTACAGTAACCTTTTCGGTAGTGTGGCACACCGGTGGTTAGGCTGTTCGGTATCTGACCGAAAATGAGGTGCTTTGCTAGATTTTCGTTCGCAGGCTGCGCCTCGCACTTTTTATGGCTATCGTCATATGTTGTGACCCCAGTGTTTCCATCATGAACCATTTGGCCACCGGCATGTTTGGCTGCAGGGCGCCCCCCAAACACGCTTGGAGTTTCCCCATGGTCGTGCGCGCGCGTAGTATGCCGACTTCGAAGGCAGGAGCGTTCGCAAGGCATGGTTGGCGCGGGGCGACGCGCAGAACAAGAGCAACCGCGAGGCGCACTGGAGGTCCGGAAGTTGAGGGAGTTCGTCCAGTAGCGCACCGGCAGCTCCAGTAACGTGGCCACGCGTGGGCTCTCAGTACCGCCAGCTCAGCGAGACCCGTCCATCGGCGAGCCAACGCACGCCCCGCTGACCCGAGTGGCACGCTGCGCGCGTCGCGCCGGGCGCCCGCGCCAAACGCCGTATGAAGCTTCGGAGCGCCTCCATGAAGTTTTGCGCCTCCGCTCCGAAGCGGCCGCCGACCTCCAGTCCGAAGACGACGAGGTGACATCGGCCGCAGCTGTCGGAGACAGCTCGGGGTACGTGCGTCGCTTACGCGCTGCCGCGTGCTGAAGCGACATTCCCGGCACAGCGTCGCATGCCGGGCGCGCTCTGGGCGCGTTGTCCGTTGGGCTGGACCGGGCTGGACCGGGCTGGAACCGGGTAGTGCCTCGCCAAATGGGCATGCCGTTGGCGACATTGGCGACAACCTCGATGTGCCGTGCATCGCCGGCGGGGAGGTCCAATTTTGGCTCAAGATGTCTTGACCTGCCCCCCCCTCCCCTTTGCCACGCCCGCGGGGCTCCCGCCATGCCGGTCAGGGCACTGGCCCGAACGTCTCCAGAGCATGGAAACTGTTCCTGCTCGCCCCGCTCATGCTGCTGGCACGCCCGGAGCAACAAGACTCGCAAGGCCGGGCTACGCTCCTCGCGCGGGCTGCAGCGTTCCAACGAGGCGAGTGGCGACAGCTTCTCGCTGCCGCACGGCCCGGACCACGAGCCCGCGAGCCGCCGACGGAGCTCGACCCAGCCGAGGCGTCCGAGCGCAAACGCCAGCGAGCATGCGCCAAAGTGCGGCAGGGCGAGCTCTCTCGCGCACGACAGGTACCCACGGCAGCCGAGCTCGCGCCGGGCACGGAGGCCACATGGGATGCACTCACTGATGCCGCGAAGCGCCCGCCCGAGAAGCGGGTCGCGACGCCCGCTGAGTTGCTTCAGTGCCAACCGGAGCGCTCCGTTCAGCTCTCCACCCGAGCAGTCGCCAGCGCACTTCGCGAAGCCCGCCGGGGTGGGGCGGCTGGCTTATCCGGCATGAGGGCTGAGCACTTGAAGTTGCTTTTGCAGGACTTGGAGGCGCTGGAACTGCTGGCCGAAGCGGCCACGCACCTCGCCCAAGCTCACAGCCCTCCAGCTACTGCTGGTGGGACGCCACGGGGGCGTGCCGGACCGTGCCGCAAGGCGAAGGCTGCGAGCAGGGCGATCCCCTTGCTCCGGCGCTGTTCGCGCTGGGGCAACACGAGGCGCTCTGCCGCCTTGCTAGCCTTCCTGGACGACCTCTATGTCGTCACAGTCCCAGAGCTATCCAGAGCTTGCGCGGGCGGCCCTGGACAGCACGACGACAACAGTCGAGACCCACTGGGCGTCGCTTCCAACCTCGGCAAAACCAGGGCGTTCACGCTGGGAGAGACCCCCCCGCCGCCCGGCATCTCCGAGCTGGGGGCCGCGGTGTGGCGAGGGGACAAGCCACCGCCTGAGAGAGGCCTGGTGGTCCGGGGTACTCCCATCGGACACCCCGAGTTCGTACGAGCATGGGCGGCGGAGCGCATGCAGGAGGAACGCAAACTTCTCGAGCAGCTGCCGGAACTGCCCGACCTGCAGTGCAGTTGGCTCCTCCTCTCCATGTGTGCCTCCACTCGTGCCAACCATGCGCTCCGCACGCTGCCCCCGTCCGAGTCACGAGGGTACGCCGCTGCGCACGATGCAGCCATCTGGGAAACGCTGCAGGCTTGCCTTGGAGGAGAGCCCCTTGACGACGCGCCCCACGCGTGGCCCATAGCCACGCTGCCAGCAGTGCTCGGCGGACTCGGCAACGCACAGCCCCGGCCGCGTACTGGGCTGCGTGGGCAGACGCGCTGCCGGTCATGCGAGCTCGTGCGCCCGATTTGGCAGGCCGGTGCCGGGAGGCCCTGGAAGGGGGAGCGGGCCGAGACGCCCCGTGTCTGCGCGAGGCGGTAGAAGCAGGGGCGCTGTTGCGTGAGGCAGGCTGGCAGACATGCCCCACGTGGAGCGCCTTGTTGGACGGGGTGCGCCCGCCCCCAGCCGACGACGCAGGGCCCGGAGACTGGCCGCATGGATGGCAGATGCGCGCGACGCGAACCCTCAACACGCACTTCCGCGAACGCACGCTTCTGCCAGACATGCCACCCAGTTCCCAGGCACTCTTGCGATCCCAGGCAGGACCGCAGGCAGGCATGGCTCGCTGCGATCCCCACAGAGCCGGCCACCACGCTCCCACCGATGGCGATGCAGATCGCTTTGAGGCGCCGCCTGCGACAACCTCTGCCTCTGCACAGCAACACCTGCGGGCCGCCCCATGGCTGCCGTGGCGCAGTAGACCGCTTCGGCGACCACGCACTACTCCTCGCCAGGCGGGCCAAGATCGTGGAGCGAGCCTGGGTGCAGGTCGCCCGGGAAGCGGTGGGGTCGGAAGGTCAAGTCGTTCCGCAGCAGTGGCTGGCCAACACCACCGGAGCGCAGGACCGTCGCAGACTCGACCTCGTCGTGTACGGGGCGCTGCGCAGCGGGGGGGCGCAGTGCTGCGACGCCACGCTGGTTTCCCCGCTCACGCGATCGGTGCACCCGCAGCCGTGCGCAGCGGCCGTGGACGGAGCCGTGCTGCGGGTGGCTGAGTGCCGCAAGCACGCCGCGTACCCGGAGCTCACGCGAGGGGGGCCGCAAACGCTCGTCGTGCTCGGCTCCGAGGTGGGCGGCCGCTGGAACGCTTAGGCCCGAGGCTTCGTGCGAGACCTAGCCGCCTGGTTGCTGCTGCTTATGTGCGCGGCGCTGCGCAGCAACTACCTTCTGCGGGCCTTGCCACCGGGCGTGACAGGGGAGTTTGCCCGTGGACATGACGCGGCTGTGATCGCATGCCTGGGACGCCTCCTCGGCAATGACCAGCCGCTCACTCTCGACCCACTGTCGCTGCGCCACTGTCGCTGCGACGGGCGCAGCTTCCTCTCCGACTGGGCGGGCTTGGACTCCGGTCCGCCAAGACAGGTCGAGTGGCGGCGTACTGGGCGTCTTGGGCCGACATGCTCCCCATTTTGCGCGCAAGGCATCCCCGGTCCGCGGCCGAAACATTGCGACAGGCCGTCCTCGTGGCGCAAGGCGGTGAGGTGGCGGCACCTAGCGTGGCGGCTTTTGCTCACGCCGCGCAGTCGCTATACGCACGGCTTTGTGGTGCCAGCTTGGGAGGCCCTTTTGTGCGGCCAGCCTCCACCGCCTGAGCCCGAAACTACCACCCAGGCCTGGACAGGACAGCCTGCGAGAGCCTTTTGAATGACCTTGATCCGGCTTCTCGCGCGCTGCTCCTGTCCCAGGCGGGCCCTGGCGGACCGCGCGCCGTTACTGCGCTTCCCACGGCCGCAGCCTTCCGCTTTCTCGATGAGTGTATGAGAGCCCTGCTGCTCCGCCGCCTGCTCGCGCCTTTGCCCCATGCCCCGCGCCGCTGCAGATGCGGCGGGGAACTTGATGCCTTGGGGGATGGCGTCCTGGGACCTCGCGGCACGGGCGGCCGTGCAGGTCTGCCGTGAAGCGGGGGCCCGGGTGGCCAGCAATGTAATGCTACGGGACATGAACCTCGATGTCCCGCTGGCGGATGCGCGCCGCACTGAGGTGCTGGCCAACGGCCTCCCCTGCAAGTTGCCGTTGACACGACTCTCGTAAGTCCGGTCTCGTGGGACGGCGCAGCGCGTCCGAGGACAGACCGGACGCCCGGGGCGGCGGCTTCCGACGCTGCGCGGCGGAAGCGCCAGGACGCTCCGGGCAGCTCGCCGTTGCAGGTTGGTAGTCATCGGCCTTGAGGTGGGCGGGAGACTGGACACAGAGACCGTCACCTTCTTGCGCCAACTCGCCGCGGCGCGTGCACGCGAGGCACCCGCGTGTCTGAGGCCTGCCGCATGCCGGGCCAGCTGGCGGTGGCGGCCCAGCGCGTATGCCATGTCGTTGCTTGAGTTGCCGCTGGCGGGGGCGGAGCATGGTGAGGGTGACCCGCCGCCGTGGGGGGATCTGCTGGCGGACGCACGCGGGCTGGAGCCCATCCCCGACAGTAGGCTGCGCTGAGAGGCGGACCCCCGGCACTTCTTGCGGGCTGAAAAAGGTTGTACTGATGGCAACTTCCGCCTCACTGCCAAGCAGGCTATGCGTGATTGGAAGCTTCCTCCTTTCTCCGAGAAGGAGCCGCTGCCGTGTCAGGACATTTTGCACAGCATAGTATGCATTTTTTTCAGTGGTGTGGGATTTTCACATGGGCAACTCGTATGGCTTGTCTGGTCTTGAGTCTTGACATGGAGTGGACAGGGCCAGTGCGATCGCAGCCAGCCCCACCGAGGAATCGCGTGCGCAGGGGCGGGAGCGAGGGTGCCAGCTGTACTTCTTTTTTTTACGCGCGAAAAAAAAAAGAAAACAGGCGTGCCGAAAGAAAAATATAGCCAGCAGAACATTGCAGAGTGCCAGCAGAACGCATGCCTGGGACTCGGACACAAGGATCAACACTGGAAGAGTCATTGAACAGTTTCGAAGCATTGTTGGGTGGAATGGTGACGCGGATGCAACGCGGAGGACGCGGGGGTTCCAACACAACATGAGCCGATACAAGCGACGGGATGATGAGTTGAACCAAAAAACATTATTGCAATGTCGCGGTTTTGGTTATAGCGCGGTCTGATGTAGCACGCTTGCCAAAGATGATCAAAAAATTGTGACATGTTATTGGTAACGCACCCTTTTCGCGCGGTCCAGGTTAGCGACTACGGAGCTCCCGCTAACAGCGAGCATCGATGGTGGGCCAAGGCCTGGGATAGGTGTGCCAAGGCCTGGGATAGGCCGGCAGGATCCCATGCGAGAGCAAGTTTCGCCCAACGCGCGTTTGAAGCTTGATGATACACGTCGCCAGGTTCCAGTATTTCCAATGCTGTGCTTTCGGTTTCCGTGCAGCAGGCTGTGACCGGCACGGCATTGGGGTCGGCCTGGCCCGCACCGCCCCATGCGAGCCAAACCCAGGGCCCGTACCTCGACCATGTCCTCGACCTCGCTGACGCCGCGGGGCCGAGCCGGCTGCCACTGCGGTGTCTGGCCGTTTAGCCCCCGGCCGTACAGTGCTTGGACCCTGCACAAGCCTACCTCCGGCCGCCAGACCTGTGCAGGTGGAAAAAGGTGGGGGGGTGGGGGGGGAAACTTCAAGGGGCTCCGTAACCTGCGAAACTCACCAGTTTCAACAGCAACCCCTTCCAAATCAAGAACATATATCCTTGCAACAGTGGCAATTTCGGCCCCTGTGAGCTGCGGGACCATTGCTGCACGGCATAATGCAGCTGGTTTGAAGCGTCCAAAGGTCAAAGGTCAAGCCTGAAGGCCCGAAGGCGGCACTTTCAAGGCTCAGGCTAAAGCTAAAGGCACAATTTGGTCACGCGCTTTGGCGGGTACACCCGGAACATCACGCTGTGCTCACTCACAAAGCGAAATCATCTGTCACCGCCAACCATGTAGCTTTGTCGGTTGCCGCATCACGCCTATTCGATTTGGCGGCGCCCAGTCGGTTGGTGGGGGTGAACGAAGTAGGCAGTCATCTCTCGCTCGACCGGACAGCAACCAGGCGGAAAAGAGACGTGCCAAAAAAAATGCAAATCCGTTAAATAAACAATCCGTTTTTTCTTCTTCTTTTCGTGCTCACATTGGCGTCGTATTTGCCCGATGGTCGGCCAACAGGCTCAGCCGAATGTTGCACGCAGGACCGCAAGCACGATACCCTGCACGTAGCAGCGATGGACCTCGGCCATTGGACTGTAGCAACGGAGTGTAAGCCTTCCGCCGAACGTCGATTCGGATCTCATTTTTCGTCATCACACTTCAGCTCCTTGATTTGCCAAACGCCAATTTAGCCCGCTCTCATCACGATGCTGCGCGTGAGGAGGTGGAAAACTCAGGCGGGCAAGAGATCCTGCCGACTAGCAGCAAAGGGACGCAGAGCAAGGCAGACTATGGAGAGGCAACGAGGCTGAGTCCGCGGGAGGAAGTGGGGGTGGCCCGTGCATGGAGGCATGCAAGAAGTTGGACAAAGGTCCGACGTCACTTCTCCAGCAGCCGCGGAGCTCGAGGGCGAGGCCACCTGGCAGACTGCGGAGCTCAGGGTAGGTGCGCTCTTGCTTCGCGAGCAGTGCGACCGTCGGCGCTGCTGGGGGCACAGGTAGAAGCCACAGGGACACCAGCGTGGTGTCGACCGTAAGTTATGAGCCATTAGAGGGCATGAACTTGTTAACTGTTCGCGATGACTTCAATGCGATGTTCATCCAGCCGCGCAACTTCAACAGCTAAGTCTGCGACTGGGGCTCCGGCTTCCGATGTCGACAGCGAATCCCCTCGCCCACTGCTCCTTCGACCCGCCGTTGGCAAGCCGTATTCCCCAAATTGGGGTTAGCACTCTTCGACGTGGGCGTCAGGAAAAACAGATCCTGCAGACTAATCATCTATAATGCGTCTGTGGCGCTGAATGGCAGTGTGTGCGTTGTCACATGCTTGTCGGCGTAACCCAGTCCATGTTTATGTGGAGGAAAGGGCTTCACATGCATGCGCCGGTGAATGCTTGCTTGGCATTGATTTGATGGAGAAAGAGTTTAGGCACAGGTGCTGTTGACATTTCGCATGTTCTTGTTGGTTGCTCAAAAAGCTGAATGATGCATGTTGACATGTGCAGTGGCTAGACCATGCGTGGAGCCCGTCGACAGTGCCACCAAGCAAACAGCAGCCAACGTCAGGCAACTCACACTTGCATAGAGAAGGCTTGTGAGGGCATAGCATGAAGCGTGCAACAACGCCATGTGCCGCCCTTATCACGAACCAGAGTAGGAACACCCGAACGTGTAGGTTTGACCAATTTCTCATCTGATTCCATGCAGGTGCTGCAGAAGATCGGCGGCGGAAGACCTTCGACGAACATGTTGACCAATTGCTATACAATTTTAAGGACTCGGGATTTTGATCGGATTTTAGTAGTTGGCATCACGCGTCCTGTGCAGGGTGTGAGCTTTGCTGCGGGAAGGAGCAGCTTGTGCGAGCACATGACCGCGACCTTACGTGGTTGATGGGGTCTGGGTCGAGCGTTGGTCACAGCCCGAGCTCCTGCAGAGCTTGCTTCTTCACATTTCTTCATCCTAGCGTGGATCCTGGGTCAAACGCCTCAGGCAGCAAGAAGATAACGCGAGAGGATTTCAACTCGGCGGTGTTCATGGGCTCGGCGGCTTTGTCCGATGGGCCGTGGTGGTGCTCTCAGCTCGTATGCATGCAGCTATTCGACTTGGGGTGCTGGAGGGTGAACCCGTTTCGCCTGTTTTAAGGACCCGCAACTCACTCCCAGAGCAATCTACGCTGCAACCGGAGCCTCCGAAATGCAGCACTGACTCCAATGATGGGATGGTCGACAGGATAGGGAGCATTGGCAGTTACCTGAGCTCCCGGGCTTCCCGAACTTCAAGAAGATCAAGGTTTCGCCAGATTGCTGCCGGGGACACAGTTTTTCGCAGGATACTGTGGCCGCTTACGTAAGTTGAGGATCTGCAGCCGTACTTGTGTATGACAGCGATGGATGCCGCACGTTTGATGGCTGTTTTGGTGCACCCAGGCACTTGGTGAAATAGGTTCGGACGAGGCCCCCCCCCCACCTGCACAATGCAGTATCCTTCAGCAGGGAGACGAAACGTGGTGTGCAGGTGATGCCGCCAACAACAATGCCAATGCCGACTATACAAGGCATGTGGCGGGCGATGTCTACAACATCAGCTGTTTCGCAAGGCAAGAAATTTTCTCAAATATCACAAGCTCTGCAAGTTTTTGTTGCGTTTCGGTTGGCGCCAAGATGTGAGCATTTGCTGATGCATGGCCAGGCAGCGCAACGACACTGTCAGAAGCTACGGCAAACACGGCTGTGCTGAATTGGGCTGACATCACAACACGTTTGTTGATGGACAATGATGTCCCTATGCACCTTGGCTCAAAAGATGTTGTCGCGCGCATGCAGTCTCCTAAGCGACCATGCGGTTCTGCATGCGACGGGCTTTGTGCGCCTCGAACAGTTAGGATTTACGCTCGTGTGCGCTCTGACATGTGAGTGGCATGCCTGGGGTCGACCAAAATTTTGCTTGGCTCAGGTTCAACCTTCACCCACGGTGGACCAACACTGCGGCAAGTACATTGACGCCCCGCGAGCTCCGTGACTACGATGGCGACAGCAACATGCGAGCGTCGAGGTCGTTGGCTTCATCATCGATTGGCTACGAGCCAGCTTCCCCTCCAGAGGGTGCTTGCCCTGCAGTGTTGCTGATGTCCCCATGCATGGTGGAGTTTGTTTTTTTGGTGGCCACTTGGGCAGTCGGCATGTTGTGGTGCCAGGTTCATGCAGATTGTGCATCATGCATCCGAACTCCAACGCCAGATTGGCCCCTTGGTGAAAAGCGAGTACACTTCGAAGCCCGGTAGCAGTTTGTTTAGACATGTATGTCCCACACTCAGGCATGGACGGTCTTGACATTTGTGGCGTGGACCTTCGAGTTTGTAACAGTTCCCCTGGAGTTAGCCAGTGAGATCTCCATTTACAATCGCCCTCTTCTTGCATGGTGCCTCATGGTCATTTGGACAATTGACATCTTCCTGAGCTTTCGCACCGGTGTCTATGTTGAGGGGCGTCTTCACATGGACTGCCGAACCATAGCGCGGGAGTATGCCAAGTCATGGCTGCTGCTCGATCTGAGCGTGGTCATCGTCGAGTACGTGGCATTTCTCTCTCACACGCTTACAGCGTCCACAGTCTCCTTACTGCGCAGCTTCCGTTTTTTCCGGCTTGTCAAGATGCTCCGGTTCAAGAGACTGCACTCCATGCTGAACGAGATCCTTTTCGAGCGGGCCAAGGCATCACATACTTTATGTTGATGTATGCTGGTAGGAAGTCTAGTGCTGTTCAGCAAGGACAGTTTGCGAAGTGCTTCGCTGTTTTTTCGCTGCCTTGCTGTTCTGGCAGGTTCTAGCTGTGAACATATCGATGTTCAAGACGTGTTTGGCTTACCTTGCTGGCCTCCACATATTGGCCTGCTTCTGGCTTTTCTTGAGAACGTCCACTGCTCGAGGGAGAGATTACTTTGCGGAGCATGGGGTCGTCATCGGGGAGTTGGCGGACACTGCGCACGCCTACTTCATCTCGGTTCACTGGGCTTTGGACTTCCTCCTGTGGTGTGAGATTGACTTGTTGATTGAGTCGCAAGCAGATCAAGTGTTGGCTGCTGTGGCCCGCTTGATCGGTTTCGTTGGCACCTCCATCTTCCTGGCCAGGATTGCGTTCCTGGTCCAGCAGTTTGTGGACTCGAGGTTGAACAACATGCAAGACCTTTGCAACCACTTCTTGGAAACGCACTCCATCTCCACCGACCTTTCTGTGCGGATGAAGAAGTTCGTGATTTCCTGCTACCAGCAGTCGTGGTTGGAAAGCAGGCTCCAGGAGGACTTCCCTTAACCCATCACCTCTAGGGGTGTGTGTGCTGTGTTGTAGGAGGCCCACGCCTAATAATGTAAACATGGACCCCCCGTACGTGGTTTTGGCGAATTACAATTACTCCCCGGGATGCTGGCCCCTTGATTCATTTTACATTTTTCGGTTTGTCCAGACACAGCACAACGGAGTGCGATAAAGGAGAGAAGAAGACGTTGCATGTGCGACATGCAACCAACCACCTGAAATTATCTCTTGAGGTGAGCGGCGGTTCAAACACATGCAGAGTCATGCAGTGCATGTGTCAGCGTCGTGTTGTAGGTATGTTTTTTGGCTCACTGCAAGGGCGCATGTTTCAGGAGCTGGCGCTGTTCGCGAAGATGCCAAAGGGTTTGCAGACGGAATTGTACGAAGAGTCTCGTGGTCCATATCTTACAAAGTGTTGTTTCATGTTGGAGTTCCAGGACGGGGTTCTCGCGGGAAGCCTTGGGATCTTGCATTCCTGGCATGCATGGGGTGCGTCGTGCAGGACCGTTTTCGCCCCTGCTTTCGGCATATTTGCGCCGAGGGTCTGACAGAGGCACGACGTGTGTCAACAGTAACAGCAATGGCTTTCAGTGAAAGGATGCCCTTTCCAGGTTGTCGCACAACGGCAAGATGTGATATTCACGTCGGGTTACCACGGCGGCGCCATGCTGTGTTTGGTGTCAGGGATGCAACCTGTTGGCAAGGCTGGCAGTTTAGTCTTGAGGGGAATGAATGGCCGCAAAGTGTGTTTTACCTCCTTTGAGGTACAGCTACAAGCTGGCAAGGACTTCTGGCTGTGTGAACTCACAGGTTCTGCAGTGATGTACTGGCTTGAGGCCAAGACACAAGTGTAGTATGCAGTAGTGATCCCTGGGCTGAAGGAAGCACACCTTGTTGGGACACCTGGGGCAGCTGCTGGCCCCAAAAACCTTGAGGGCAAGGCAACTGCCTCTTGGACCTGGACGAGCCGTCTGTGAGATTGCACTTTGGACCAACTGGATTCACACGGGCACGCTGCAGGCCTTGAGTTGTGTGCAAGAAACACTGGTGACAATGAATTGAAGAACAACAACACGACTCATAGAAATGGCAAAAGCCTGCGCGCACCGCCCGGGGTGCAGCATGCGCGTCGCAGATACATGTCATGAGTTCAGGAGGTAGGAGGGCTTCGGGAGGTTTAGGGTGGTCCGAGGAGGGGTCCAGGAGTCAAGGAGGGTCCCAGAAATTCTCCGAGGGGTCCGGTTGCCACGCGGCCCTCGCCCGGGGTCGCCTTTGCGCAGGGAGGGGGATGGTGGTTGTCGTGAAACACCTGTGTGGAGTGGGAGTATGTGGGAGAGACCGATTTTTTCGGTGGCCGGTGCTGGGTACCTGAGCTCCCAACTCTCCTATGGCCCGATCAGGAGTAACGCACTAGTAACTTCAATGTTTTTCCATCCATGTATTGACGTGTGGGTGACGACAACTCTGATCAACTCTGCAAAGCACGCGCGATGGCAAAGTCGGGCAGGTTCTCCAGAGCGGCTATTACTACATCGTGTCGGCAGATGTGCTTGGCAACATCATCGCGGCGTACCCAGAAGCTCACCGCACCGCCACCGCGTATGGGCGGCTCGTGGTGATTCAACTGCATCACGTGCGCAATGATTGCACGGACCTCACACCCCTAGAGATCGACTTCGCAGCTCTGCGAAAGGCCGGCGTTTGCCACACAATACTTGGCACGGGGGGGAGGAAGCATTTGGGCTTGGCAGGTCACAGTCAAATTCTTGACGGAGGGTCACATGGTGTTTCTGTCGCACTTCAAGAAGGACAACATTCTCAGCTGAGCACGTTTTCATGTTACCTTGCTACTAGACTTTTCCCTTCACTTTTCAGGTCTTTTTCGTGTCATGGTTGCAGGATCTGTGCCGCATGTGAGTTAGCAATGTCCAGAGTCCAAGCCCCATGTTTCAAACCTGAAGCATTTCGTTTGTGTCTTCAAAGCGATCAGCCGCGCACGAGCCCAGCGCACCGCAACGATTGCGGAGCAGAGGGAGGCATGTCTGTGTAAGAGGCGCCCAGCTCATAGGCCCGAGACAAGCCGCCGCAGGAAGCGGGAACGGAGGCGGCACTCATGCAAGATGCCTTGACGCCGGGGGCCTTAGAGGAGATCTCAGTGCCCAGAGCAGGAGATTTCGGAATATCTGGCTGCCTTGCCTCTGAGTGTCCAAGGAACAAAATCCAAACAGACCCACATCATCCCGCGCACTATCTTGAACATCCCGTTTTCCTGGATTCGGAGACTTGGCACATCAGGGCAGTGAGGCATATCGGCTTGCGCGTCTTGCGGCGCGATACCTCACTCACAGCTACAAACCGAAACCCTAAACCCTAAACCCTAAACCCTAAACCCTAAACCCTAAACCCAGAACCCTAAACCCTAAACCCTGAACCCTAAACCCTAAACCCTAAACCCTAAACCCTAAACCCTAATACAGCCGACCTTGCACCCCGCATTGCCGTGGCTAGTCGGGTGGCAAAAAAATACAGCCGAGGAGAATTTGGAAGATCTTACAAAGCTGAGGGATCATATCCAAAAGAGCCGTAACATGGTGATCCTGCTGACGCCGGGTATCTTTGAGCGGCCCTGGTGCTTGGTAGAGATCGTTTCAGTGGCCTGGCAAGTCTCAGTGGCTGCTTTCCCTACGACCTTTTGTCATGGCAGCCGAAAAAGCAAAGCATCTGGCTTCGAGGCATTCAAGCAAAACAAGAATATCGCCCTGGCCTCAACACGTGTTCATGAGAGAGCTGCGATGAGCACCTCGAGTTGGTGAAGTGAGTGTAGATGGGAAGTTCATCTGCCATCCTCAGCTTCCAGGTTCCGGTGGAGATTCAGAAGCCTGACATGAAATTCGAGTATCCAGACGAGGCCTGCCAAGGGTGCTGAGGAAGTAGAGGAAGTGCGTTGCGGCACCTCGAAGCTCCAAGTTTGCGTCGCCAGGACTTCCTGGCGTATCTTTGCAGCGGTGGCTTCTTCACAGAGACCGCCCCGCTTCAGCACTTGGACCCGTCACAGAGTTCACATGGTTTGGTGAGTCGGAGGGTGCAGGATCAAGGCTTCTTAAGGGCCACCAGAGGAGATAAGGTGCTGAGCCAGTGGCCATGTCGGCTAGAGGGAGGGTAAGGCGTGGCCGAACCCGTGGTGTTTCAAGGATATGCAAATCTTCGCCGTCGAGCAGATCGAGCTGAGCGAGATCGAGGCTGCCCTGGACATAGATTTTTTTCCGACAAACTTTTCCCTAAACCCTAAACCCTAAACCCTAAACCCTAAACCCTGGTGGGAAAAGAACCCTAAACCCTAAACCCTAAACCCCAAACCCTAAACCCTAAACCCTAAACCCCAAACCCTAAACCCCAAACCCTGGGACCCTAAACCACTTTGTCCACCTGGCTTCCACAGGCCGCCGTTCGACACATCCTCACCAAGATTTCTGTCACTTTCTCACCTCACAAAGCGAGTTGCTTCGGCGGCGCTTGGAGCTGGCAGGAGCTGTGCAGTGTGTATTTATATATGTATATATATATATATACATATGTATGTATATATAATCCCTTAAAGGGTGTGTGTGTATATATATACACATTATCCCTTAAAAGGTATACATATATATATATATATACACATGCTCCCTTAAAGGGCAGATAGCTGTGCTATGAGAGTGTGTGAAGGCATGGAAGGCGCATGGAAGGCGCATGGAAGGCGATGAAAGGCGCATGGAAGGCGCATGGAAGGCGCATGGACGGCGCAAGCTGAGGCTCCATCCGGGATGTGGAGATCAGGACCATCCTGCAGAGATGTAACATGTAGAGAGACGTTACTTCCGTGTTACACTTCCTTTATAGAACCCCCCGAAGCGGGGTTCCTTGCAAATGCCACGAGCCATTGCTCGTTTCTGTGGACCCAACTGCTCTTCTACGGGCAGTGGCTGACCTCGGCGTATGTGTGTTTGATGTAATGAGCGGATCAGATAGGTGCTTGTGTGATGAGCCTGCATATGCTCTAGGAGGTATGCCTTGTTATGACAGCTTACGCTTGCGAGATGTGTCGCAGCTTGCGCTTGAATGATTGCATTTCCATCCTTCCTAAAGGGAAGGAAAGGTTTGCTTGTTCACCCGTTCGCCATTTTTAACAGATGACGCCATGTCTCTATGATATTCGATGTCTGTATGAGCACCCTTTCTCCAACTACTTTCGGCTTGTTTTTTGGTTGCTGCGTCCATTGGCGCCCAGACCGCACGTGTGCGAGTGTCTCCATATCCTTGGCCGCCTCCACCCATGATGTCCATTTCTGCATTCGAGTCGTTTGGATGTTGGCAAGCGCAGAATTGGCGGCCATTTCAGACACTCTCCCTCCCAGATCTGTTTCATAGTATCGACGTCCCGCGGCACTCGTCTTCTGCGAACTTTGGCCGGTAGACGAGATGACCTCGAGAGTCGAGTCAGGCCGGACGTGCTTACATCCATACACATCCTTGACCTTCGTAGTTCTAGCTCACAACCTTGGACTTGTGGACGAGAAAGGCCGTTTTGTGTGCACGCTGGCTTCAAAGCGTGGAGAGGGGCGACGGAGAGAGTGTTTCATTGAATGCGGCCCGAAAGCTCTAGCACGGCTCAAGCAACCATGGCGCTTAAAATCTCCACTGGCAGTGCCCAGCTTCCTGAGCTTCCAGGCTGGAACGGGAGATCGGCTTCAGCTGCTTAAGGGCTTACGGGGATCGGCTTCGGTTAGATGCGCTGTTGGTAAGCAGCCGTCTCCAGGCCAGACAGACCGCTGTCAGCAAGGCACGTGACTTGGTCCTTTGCAGCTTCAGGGTTTAGGGTTTAGGGTTTAGCGCCAAGAAAGCTCCTCGGTCGCCACACATCTATCCATCTGGTCAGGCCACAGGGCAATATCATGCTTTTCATTCTGTTGTTTCAATTTGTTGTTTGTTCTGCAATCTGTGCTGAAGCACTGTCAGTGCTTTCGTCCCGATGCAGGCGCTGCTGTTCCAATTAGGCCTGCTCCCAAGGTTCTCGCTGCTCTTGCTACCATATGTTCTGCTGCGTTTATGAAAGAAGAAGCTAGGGCGAGCACTCTTTGCAGTTCTTTCTGTGTAATTCTGGTCTGCTGCCCATGCTCAAGCCATCTTACAAGCGTGGGCATGTCCCAGTGCTCGGGCTGGGAAAAGATGTCGAGGCAGGGTGCGAACTGGTGAATCTCGGTTTCCTGTCATGCTCCAGGGAGGTTGGGGCAGGAAGTGTGGGGGGCCGCGCTTTCAAATTCCAGGCTGGTATGATACCCATCCTATGCTCGCGGTGCAGGGTGTCTCTTGGCTGAAGGTTGCTGGGCCGTCTCCTCCTACACTGTTGCACTGAGTATTGCCGATCATCATGCCGAGGAGATGGTCGGGGCCGAGAAGTTGCCAAGGCAAGGCCCCATGAGGCTTTCGGTTGTAGGGCTGTAGGGTTTAGGGTTCAGGAAGAAGGGTTCCGGGTTTAGCGTTTAGGGCTTAAGGTTCGGGTGTAATAACCCCCCCCCCCCCAGATTTTAGTTTTGGTTTCCGGGGTTTTGAGGATGGAGAAACAAGAGGGGGCTGGGGGTCTGGGGGGCGGGGTCAGCTGTCAAGAAGGGTCTGCGGCTTGTTTTCAAGCCGAAGGCTGAGATCTTAAGCTTAAGGGATCCTTGTCTTAAGCCTTAGGCCAGGACCCGAAGGCTGAAGTCTTAAGCTTAAGGGATTCTTATCTTGAGCCTTAGAGGCAGCCTTTCAAACTTGAGGCTTCCTTGGTTTTCCCCCCCCCCCCCCCCCCCGTCTCTGAAATTATTGCCACTCCTTTGTTATATTGTCATTTTGGAGGCCCGTAAGGGTACCCTTTCCGGAAATGTTTTCGGGCCCCGGCGAATAAGGAAATAGCTTTGAGACCTCTGAATTCCAGGACCCGAAGGCGGAAGCTTTAAGCTTGAGGCATTCTTGTCTTAAGCCTTAGACCAGGACCCGAAGGCTGAAGTCTGAAGCTTGAAGGGATTCATAGGACCCCCCTTATATGGGTTTGCTTACACACATCAGCCCGAAACCTCCCGTGATGGAAAGTAGTCTTGGGCACGGGCCCTCTGTCCCACCGCATATTTTGCAATTACCACTCCATTTAAAATTGTGACGTTTACATTAGGGTTTAGGGTTTAGGGTTTAGGGTTTAAGGGTTTCTTGAAGCAGCAATGGGAGCAGCAGCATCACCACAACGACCACCCACGCAAACAGTACAAACAAGAAGGAGGAGGCGGAGAAGATCAACTAGCCTGGCCCTTGCCCGAGGATGACGACACGCACTAGCTGTGTTTTTGTTCGATCAATTGTTGGCGATTTCTTTTTTGGGGTTGGTGTGGGTAGTAGGAGGACCTCTATCTTCTCTCTCTCTCTCTCTCTCTCTCTCTCTCTCTCTCTCTCTGTCTTTTTAAGAGGAACACCTCGATTTTTCTCTATTTTAGGAAAAAGGCTTTATTTGCTTTATTTTGACAGGAAAACCTGTGTTTCTCTATTTTTTGCCAGGAAAACCTCCACATCCCCGAAGAGAGAGGGTCTGGGGCTGGGGAGGGTCGAGGAAGAAGAGGACAGAAAGAAAGAGACAAAGAATGAAGGAAAGAAAGAAAAGAAGGAAGGAAGGAAGAAAGGAAGAAAGGAAGAAAGGAAGAAAGGAAGAAAGGAAGAAAGGAAGAAAGGAAGAAAGGAAGAAAGGAAGAAGGGAAGAAGAGAAGAAGGGAAGAAGGGAAGAAGGGAAGAAGGGAAGAAGGGAAGGAGGGAAGAAGGGAAGAAGGGAAGAAGGGAAGGAGGGAAGAAGGGAAGAAGGGAAGAAGGGAAGAAGGGAAGAAGGGAAGAAGGGAAGAAGGGAAGAAGGGAAGAAGGGAAGAAGGGAAGAAGGGAAGAAGGGAAGAAGGGAAGAAAGGAAGGAAGGAAGGAAGGAAGGAAGGAAGGAAGGAAGGAAGGAAGGAAGGAAGGAACGAAGAACCGAAGCACAGACGAAAGAAAGAAAAAAATGAAACAAATAAATAAAAGAAAGAACAACATAATGAAAAGATTTACAGAAATAAAGAAACAAAGAATGGAACAATATTTTACCGTTTCAAACCCGTCCTGCGAGCATTTTGTTTTGCAATTGGCGGGGGGGGGGGGAGGGGGCAGGGGGGGGGGGGGGTTCGCCTCCCCCCCCTTCAAAACTTCATGACCAGAAGAGAACTTGCTGTAACAGCGTCGGAATGCTTTAGCCAAGGACATTTATTAAATTACTGCGAATCCCATGAAAATGAATCGGAAACTTATTGAACTACAGAGGCAATAGAGTTTCTCCAAGGGAAAAACCATTAAAATACAGAGGACATAGAGTTTTTCCTTTAGGAAAACCAAGGAAATCACCAAAAGCAAGTGCGCGAAAAAAGAATTCACCACCCCATAGTTCGTCCCCGAGAACCCCCAAAACCTTAGAAAACCCTAAACGAAAAGCCGTAGACCCTACAAAGCCTAAACCCTAAACCCGAGACCCTCAAACCCTAGAAACCCTAAACCCTAAACCCTAAACCCTGAACCCGAAACCCTAAACCCTAAACCCTAAACCCTATAAAGCCTCACGTGGCTGCAGGTGCCTTGCAAGCCCGAAGTCCGCTGCACAAGCGCTGCGCGAGCTTGCGAGGCAGAAGTCCTGGAGCTCAGCACTTCAGGCCAGGGTTTAGGGTTTAGGGTTTAGGGTTTAGGGTTTAGGGTTTAGGGTTTAGGGTTTAGGGTTTAGGGTTTAGGGTTTAGGTTTAGGATGTAGGGTTCAGGGTTCAGGGTTGAAGGTTGCGGGTTCAGGGTTCAGGGTTGAGGGTTTAGGGTGGGCTCGTCGACTGGAAGTACTAACACGGTAGTGCCAGTCCGTCAGGGTCTAACTCGGCGAGGACAGCAGCAAGTCTGATTCAAAACGGGTTTAGGTCGCAAAGTCGAAAAAGAAGTTAAGGTTTAGGGTTTAGCAAAAAGGGATGTTTAGGGTGCAGGGTGAAGTGCGCATTGACGATGTGGTCTGCATCGAACTGCGCCTATTCGAAGACTCTACGGTGGGCTATACGCCCACGACCTGTTCCTCATCATGCCGTTGAGGGTCTCAAGCTGCCTCAAGAAGTTGTGCGTGATTCCTTTTCGTTGGCGCCTGGTCGATAGCAGTCAGCAGAGCTGCTTACTGCGTTCTGGTGTTGTCGTGAGTCCAGAACGCGAAAAGGGTGTAGGGTGAGAAAAGCAAGAATGAGCCGGGATGTTGCTGGACATGGGCATCCGGCTTTGGACCTACACCATTGCCCAGGCCGTGCGCGCCCGTATGCTAGCAGACATCTTCCCAACTGTGCGACGCATGATGGCTTGGAGCAATGGACGACACGATGCAAGTGTCTACTGCCGTGACTCTGAAGGCGTGAGAAGCCATGGAAGCCCCTCAATTCCTGCGGCCGGAATCGCTCGCAAGGCCGCGGTGCCGGGTCTTGCTCACGACGAGGGATCAAATTTTTGGCAAAGGCCTTCCAGGCGAAATCCACATTGCCTCATGGCGAGCGTGTCAAGAAGAGAGAGACGTGCTGGAGTGCAAGTGGGAGTCCGCAGTCCAGCGCGCCTTTCACAGTTCCAGTGATGTGGAGAATTTGTTGTTGATGAACAGGCGTGGCCTGAAATCCTTCCTTAGGCCTTGGTGGCCTTTGTTCGGTCACGCGTGCTGCAGGAAAGACTGAGTGCTCAGGTGGGATCCAAGTTGCAGAATCTTTGGTCCCTTTTGTGCCAGTGTAGCCAAGCTCGAAAATGATCTCGAGCGCCGAGCGCAAGGCAACCTTAAGTGAGGAAGCTCACCGGGAGCCTTGTGATAATGATAACTCGTATGCTGGGGTCACGGCTGAAGCCTGTTGCAAAGGGTTTGGTTGAAGAGAGCTGTCTTAAGTTTTAGTCTGCAAGTCCAGTTGTAGAAGGTGTTTAATCAGAAGATGTCAAAAGGGTTTGGGGAAATGTTAGGTTCGAGAGGCCTCGTGACGGTTCGAGGTTCGGCGCGAATGCTTTCTTTTTTTGGTCGATATTTTTCAGTCTCTTGTGCATCTGTACAACCATGATTTGTGTAAATTGGATCTACTGGGCATGGACCTCTGCCAACATTTGCGGCTCTTGCAATCCTCCGCTTGCACATGAACAGGGTTTCCATCTGGTAGGGTTTAGGGTTTAGGGTTTAGGGTTTAGGGTTTAGGGTTTAGGGTTTAGGCTTTAGGGTTTAGGGATTAGGGATTAGGGATTTAGGGTTTGTACCCACTGCCAACAGGCTCTTGAGGCTATGGAGGGTGCGGGCGTTGAGGTGAATGTCTTCCACTTGAGCATCGCCCGGCCCTGAGTGCAAGTTTAGGGTTTAGGGTTTAGGGTTCAGGGGGGTCCCATTCAATCGCATCTTAGAATCTTGAGAGGATCCAAAAAGTAGATCCCTCTAGGGGGTTCCCAAGAATTGAGGGAACCACTTGGGGGTTTCTACTTTGGCGGGATCCTTCCGGGGGCTCTGCGTTCGTGTCAGCATGACTTGAGGTCATGAGCGCTTGTGAGAAAGCCTCGGCCTGGCGGGAATCCTTGGGCTTGTTCTTCGGAAGCCGCACAAAGGCACCTGAGCTACGGTTGCGGTTTAGGGTTTAGGGTTTGGGGTTTAGGGTTTGGGGTTTGGGGTTTAGGGTTTAGGGTTTAGGGTTCAGGGTTTAGGGTTTGAGCCAGGCGAAGTACGAAGCCTGTTGCAAAAGGGTTTAGGGTTTAGGGTTTCGTCGAAGGCCCTTCCCAGCTGACTTCCGGAGTCTGGGTTCAAAAAAAGGTGTTGGGTTTCGGGTTTAGGGTTTAGGGTTTAGGGTTTAGGGTTTAGGGTTTAGGGTTTAGGGTTTAGGGTTTAGGGTTCAGCAACAAGGGTTTAGGGTTTAAGAATGGGGGGTTTGGGTACAGAGCAGGATTTCAAGAAAAAAGCCTACACCAGACATGTTGGGTTTGAGAGTATAGAGGAGTGCTTGCAAAGGATCTGGACACCGTGTGCTTTAACTCGGCCATCAGCGCCTGTGGGAGATGTCGCCTGGCAGCACCCTCCTCACGTGTCCTCACATCAGATGGGTAGCAGGCCATTCAAGGGCGCCCTCGGCATGACATTTCGCCCTGACCCAAGATGTCAAATTGTAGCACTGGCTGCCATGCACTTTTCTTCTGACAGCCCCTGCGAATGTTCTAGACCGTCGCACCTGGATATTGAGCCCAAGAAACGGGAAACTTTCAGCACAGGCGCGCACTGGGAATGTGCCTTGGAGCTGCTCGACATGCTGTGTGGAAGCTTTCAGCCCAACACCATCAGTCACTTGGGCCTTATTGGCCTCATCGGAAGTTGGTTGATACAGAGAGTCGCTCAGGCTACAACGCTGCCATCAGCGCCTGCGGCAAATCCAGCTGCTGGACAAGGGCACTTGGGACCTTTGCAGACATGCAGAGTGCGAGGAGCCGTTCGCCGTGCTGCAAGTGTCGGAAGAACTGGGCCTTGCAAGAGTGCGAGCGCTTTTTGCATGCAGGATTGACAAAGACCGAATCAGCGACTTAGCTGCAGAGAGTTCAAAGGCTCCCTCCCTCGTTTGCCTTGTCTCAGTTTTGTCTCCTTTTCTGTCTCCTTCTCCTCATCTCCATCTCTCTAGCCCTTACCATGCCTCTGTCCATAGAACATCATGGTCAAGGCCAGCGGACTTCGCCTTGATGTGTACAGTTATTCAGTGCAGCCATAAATAAGTAAAGGCATATAAAGGGAATTGCCTATATGGGGTTTCTTATAACGGGGTAGAATCCCCTTGAAAAAGGACCCCCAGAGGCTAGCCCTGTAATCGTAGGTTCTTTAGGAATGTCGGGAGCTTCGGACGTCAACCGATCGGGGAGACCCTTTGCAAAGAACAAATGCGTAAAAGTTGGAAAAGTTTTCTTGAAATTCAGCCCGCATGGCCCACTCCAAGTTCGTGTTTCCTCTGCATGTTCCACACAATGAGGTTTGGCGCGTTTTCTGATGCAGCGCCTTTCTAACCTTCCCACTTTCTGCTGTATATCGTGCGTTCTAACGCAGTTTGCAGACTTCTCTCCTTGCTGCGACAGGCCACAATGCCGCCATCAGTGCGTGTGAAAAAGCGGGGGAGTGGGACCGAGCCCTGACTCTGCTCTCGCGCATGGGCCAAGAGCAGCTGGCCCCAGACGTCGTGAGTGCCGCGGTGGCAGAGACTCCTGTGACAAACAAGGGTGTGTAGGGTTGAGGGTGTCGGGTTTAGGGTTTAGGATTTAGGGGTTAGGGTCTAGGCCGGCTGGCTGCAGAGACCTGGTTGCAAAAGGGTTTAGGGTGTAGTGACCATCCTGCTTTCACTGCCGTCCATTTCGTCTTCAGGCTACGGTGCGACAATCAGCGCCTGTGAGAAGGGAAGTCAGTGGCAGCCAGCCTTGGCAGTCTTGCGCTGCATGTTGCAAGACCGCAGTGCGCCTTCCGACATTTGTTGCGTGGCGGACTCTCCCCTAAACCCCAAACCCTAAACCCTAAACCCTAAACCCCAAACCCTAAACCCTAAACCCTTTTGGACCCAGACTCCTGAAGTCCCTAAACCCTAAACCCTAAACCCTCAACTCTAACCCCCCAGCACGAGCGGCTTTGATCGGCTCAAGCCGAGGCTGGAACGCGGCAATCAGTGCGTGCGAGTGCCATCGGTGGAATTCATCCATTTGCCCATTTGCTTTGTGGAGACGTGCCATTTTGCCTACTGAACCCCCAGACATGTGCGCATAAGGAAGTGCGAGCAGTGGCAGCGTGCCTTGGTCCTCTTGCTTCTGAGCTGAAGTTAGGGTTTTGGATTCAGGATCCAGGGTTTAGTTTAGGGTTCAGGCTTTCGGCTTTAGGGTTCAGGGTTTACTATTCTGCTGCGATGCTGCTGCCCTGTCTGCCCCCGCAACGCCATGCAGTATCGTGGAGGTTTACTCAGATGTGCCTTTCGGTTTGGCTGAGGTACTTAATGCCTGCTATGGCGCTGACACCAGATGTTGTGAGCTGCTTTGCTGAATGGGCTGTATCCGGGAATCGAATCGCGTTGTCGGAAGGCGCTTTGAGTATCGCCTTCTCCTAAGCCCTAAGCCCTTTTAGAACCCGGACTCTTTACTGCTCTAAACCCTAAACCCTAAACCCTAAACCCTAAACCCTAAACCCTAAACCCTAAACCCTAAACCCTAAACCCTAAACCCAAGGCCCTAAACCCTAAACCCTAAACCCTAAACCCTAAATTGCTGGCTTTTCATCTGTAAAACAGGCTTCAATGCTGCAATCAGTGCATGTGAGAAAACCGGGCGCTGGGAGCAAGCTTTGGTGCTTCTGTGGCATGGCTCAATACGGCTCATCTGGCTCCTGCGCTCTTTTCGGGTTTTAGGGTTTGGGTTTAGGGTTTAGGGTTTAGGGTTTAGGGTTTAGGGTTTAGGGTTTAGGGTTTAGGGTTTAGGGTTTAGGGTTTAGGGTTTAGGGTTAGAGAATCTGGTGATGCCCGGCGTGAGATCTGGATGCAAAAGGGTTTAGGGTTTAGGGTTTCTCAGAAGGACCCGGCTGACTGCAAGAGACCTAAAGGGTTTCAGGTTTAGGGTTTAGGGTTTTTCTGCACCAGCCAGTCGCATTCAGTGCACAGCACCGTGATGCCGGTTGGCGCAAGGCGTGCTGCTCCTCGGGCAGGGGTCATCACATTCAACGCAGCCATCAGCGCCTGTGAGCAGCTGTTCCGCATCATGCCACAGAATCTGCCAGGGGCCCAAAAACCACATAAACATAAGGATCCTACTATTGGGGTATAAGGGCCCCCAGAAGGGGGTTTCCGAAAAATCCTGTTTGTAGGAACCTTATGTTTATGTGGTGTTTTGGGGTCCCTGGCTGCTTGAATATTGGGTTTTACGAGAACAAGGGACCCCAACATAGACCCCCAAATAGTAGGATTACCTCATCATAAGGACCTTAAAAAAGGTACCCCGAATTTCGGAAACCCCGCAATACCCTACTTTCAAGTTTCGCTCCGCAATGTTTGCCACCTCGCCTTGCACCAGTGCGCAGCCGTCGTCATCACAGTCCACCAGCTGGTACAGTCTGACGACGCAGCTTTACCTTTTAAACTCCAGTGTCCGACTCAGTGTCCTGTGCACCTTAGTGGGTTACTCAAAGGCCGCACCTTTGCACAGCCATGGCGCCTCCCCGCCGCTGTCTGCTGCCGCTCACCGTGGCCGTTGCGGCCATTGCCGTCTTGCGCAGCACGGCCTTCTGCTGGATCTCTGGCCCGACCCTCACCCTCTCCCGGCGTCCAAGCTCTTTGTCGCAGGTGTGCCGTCAGGTGCCCCGTGTGCTTTTGTGTGGGGAGGGTTTGGAATGCTACTTGTTTTGGCAAGAGTTGCATGTGAGTCATACCCTGGTCCCGACAGGCCGTTGATCCAGGTGATTGCAAGGCCGTGCGCAGCAACGCAGTTAATGGAGTGGTCCTGCCTGACATGGACGCGGATGAGCCTGCTTGGCTTTCCTTTGTGATCTCTCGCTACTTGGATGAGGCTGGGCGCCTAGACCACTGTCTGCTAGATGGCTATATGTATCCAGACCTCAGGAGCTTTAAGCACACATCGCCAGGAGTGGATTGAGCAACCGGTGCACAAAGAGATCGGGGATGCTGTCGCAAAAATCTACTCACAGGCACGTAACGAAGGCGCCGCTGCAGCAGGAGGATGGTTTAGGGTTTAGGGTTTAGGGTTCGGGGTTTAGGGTTTAGGGCTTAGGGTTTCAGAAGCGGCAGCCAGCAGAAGTCCCAACAGATGTGCTGAAAGTTCGACTCAGAAACCGGTGCAGGTGACAATGACCTTGTTGCCGTCCTGGCGACACTGTCCTATGGCTTGAAGGACGATTGCGGAGTGCCATCTCCGAGAGACAGGGAGGGAAGAGAAGACAAGGAAGAGAAGAAGAAGAAGAAGGAGAAGGAGAAGGAGAAGGAGAAGGAGAAGGAGAAGGAGAAGGAGAAGGAGAAGGAGAAGGAGAAGGAGAAGGAGAAGGAGAAGGAGAAGGAGAAGGAGAAGGAGAAGGAGAAGGAGAAGGAGAAGGAGAAGGAGAAGGAGAAGAAGGAGAATAATCAGAAGAAGAAGAAGGAGGAGAAGAAGAAGAATAATCATCAGAATATGAACAAGAAGAAGAAGACGAAGAAGACGAAGCAGAAGAACCAATGATGACCATCGTGCTTCTTGCCCAAGGGGCACCCGCCCCTCCTGATGGCTCCTTGCAACCTCCTCAGACCGATGCCGGTACAGACCAACCCTGCGACATGGGTGGGTGGGGGGGATGGAACTCAGCAAGACGAGACATCCTGCAGCTTAGGGTTTAGGGTTTAGGGTTTAGGGTTTAGGGTTTAGCAAAAAAGGGTTTAGTGTTTAGCCTGCGGCCTGCGCATTTGGGGCGGCGAAGGGCAGGGAAGGGTGGGCAGCGGGCAGCGTTTCCAGTCACAGGAGTAGCCGGGACACGCACTCGATGTCTGAATTTGCTGCGAAGCAACCCTCGTTCCTCATCAAAATCCTGTTTCGAACCTATCGTGTTAAGCTTCTGGTCCTTTCCAGGTCTCTTTTTTATACGATTCCTCACCCGCTGCGCGGGGGGCCGCGTTGATCCTTACCCGCTTCCTTCGCTTCCGCGCCTCCCTACGCTGTTTACACTGAGCCGCGGAGAGTGGTCCTTGCCGGGGCCCGAGCCCCCTTGGGTCCCTGCTCTAATACCGGGAGCAGGGAGCTCTTGCGTCCGACCTTGGGGGGCATATATACACAAGTTGCTGCTTGTCCAGATTGTCTTGCCCAGCGACTCTGATCATACAACTCGCCCCCAAGTCTGTGCAGCAGTGGCGGAGGCAGGCTTGACAAATGCCGGGGTTGTTGCAGTGCCTGCTGGCCGACAAGTAGCTTTCAAGCTATGTGTCTTGCAGGCGTGCTTATAAAATGAGAGCTAGAGCGTGCCCCGGGCAATGACACTCCTGTACTGGACATGTCTCCGTTTTTCACAGGAATGCGAGGGAACGCTTCAGGGGGAGTAGCAGTTGACAGGCAATTCATGCTCATCAGTCATCTTATCAGAATCTGTGACACTCTCCATTCAGGACATGTGGAATTCAGCTGGCTTCACGGAAGCCTTCGAAGGCCCCGTGGACGTTGCGAACCGCGTGGCCGAACTTTTGATGCTGCGGATGGGCATCTTGGTTGAGACAGTAGTGGCATGGGTTGCAAGTTGAACCCTAAACCCTAAACCCTAGACCCTAGACCCTAAACCCTAAACCCTAAACCCTAAACCCTAAACCCTAAACCTTAAACCCTAAACCCTAAACCCTAAACCTTAAACCCTAAACCCTAAACCCTAAACCCTAAGCAGCTCGCTGCATTTCCTGGGCAAGGCGGAGAGGTGTGGAGCTACGGCCGCAGCAACTCCGATGTGCAGAAGAAGATGATGAAACGCCTCGATGAGTACGAAGAGGCGGCATGTCTGTTGTTGTGCTGGTGTCAGACCCTTGACTCCCTAGAACCCATGTGGGAAAATATACATTTATATATACAGATGTGTATGTATATATATATATATATGTATATATATTTTTTGACATGTGGTAGGGAAGATAGACCGCCAACCTGCAAAGCCCCGCAGGTCAGGCAGCAGCTGAAGGCCGCTGTTGAGTAGGCTGAGTAGGCGGCCCCCGCCAGCACATGGAAGGCGCAGAGACAATACCCGCATGATTATGAGAACAGTCCCAGGGTCGACGTGGTGTTGGAGTGTAGGTTTGCACGTCTTGGCACTGTTGGGTCCAGATGTGTCATATTTGCCGACACTTTCCTCGGTATGGCAGTGTGCTTGGAGGTTCATGGTACTTATGAACCTACTTAGAACCCACTTCTAAGCCCCTTAAGTGGTGGACGCCCACCCTGGGAAGCCTGAACTGCCGGTTTTTTTCAAGAGCAGTTCATCGTTGGCTTCAACCAATTCCATCGCCAACGTGACCACAGCCCAGCTCGGATCCTCGGAGCCTTCTTCGGATCCTTGGAGCCTGGGGACATCGGCTTGCGCTGGCCCCCGAGCTTCGAATACTTGAGCTTGGGCGCCCGCTTTTCCTTCTTCGGCGGCGCTTTTGCATGTCTGAGGTCAGCAGGCACTGGGCTGTTGTTGTCATGGCTTATGTGTTACAAGCATGGACCCCATATGGGCTCGGAGCTGACTCAGACTTTCCCAAGCGTTGCCCAGCAGATGGGTGTCCCTGTGGGCCCCGACTGAGCTAGACCCGAATGTCGCGGCAAGACCGTGGCAAAAAGGCATGGCTTTCTGAGTTTCTGGACGTATTCAGGGAGCAACGGATCTTGAAATTAAGTGGCTTTAAAGAAATTCATTGAAACCGAGGAAGGGTGATCGCTGGCAGCAAGCGCTCGGGCTGCTGGAAGTCATGCCCGCCGCTTGCCTCTGCCTTGAGCATTCTTCATCCTGACTTCCTTCGCTTTGACGCTTTGCACCTGAGATCGACACCCAAGGAGTGGAGCGTCCGCCGTGACGTCATCAGCTACAACTCCGTGCTGGCGGCATTGAAGCGTTCTGGCCAGTGGGAGAACACCCTCCACATCATGCAGCAGATGCGTGCAGCTAGTGTGCCGCTGAGAACATCGACATTTGCCAGGGACCCAGCCGGCCTCCATAGATTCTTTTTGGGCGGGCCGAGAGTCCAGGGCGTGTTCAGACATTGCTGTACTGCAGTTATGATGCTGTTATTCGTTGATACATGAGTATATTTTGACTTTAATAGTTGATTAGATTTTTCCTTCGTGTTTCTATATTGTTTTTTGGCATGTTGCTATATCTTTATATCAGAGTATCATCCTGTTCTCATAGGTGTACATTGCTGTATTATTGTATTAGTATATGCTTGTATTACTGACTCCTTGCATCATCATGTTTTATGTTGTTCTGTATTGCTGTAGTAGGGTTTAGGGTTTAGGGCTTAGGGTTTAGGGTCTAGGGTTTATGCTTCACAGCATGGACCCCCGCCAGTAGCTGCAGAGACCATCCTGGGGGAGAGAAGGGAACGGCGGTGCGGGCTAGGAGTGCCCACCTTACAAGCACACGGTCACCCCTAAACCCTAAACCTTAAACCCTAAACCCTAAACCCTAAACCCTAAACCCTAAACCCTAAACCCTAAACCCTAAACCCTAAACCCTAAACCCCCAACCCTAAACCCTAAACCCTCAACCCTGAACCCTGAACCCTAAACCCTAAACCCCAAACCCCAAACCTCCTAAACCCGAAACCCGAAACCCTAAACCCTAAACCCTAAACCGTAAACCCTAAACCCTAACCCTAGGCAGGGAAGCCCGAAACAGGGAAGCCCTAACGTCGAATGGCTGGCTGAGCTCTGAGCGATGGGTTCCGGCGCGGGCGTCATGGCGGACGAGGCGTCCTCAGAGAGCTCCAAGACCAGCAGGAACAGCGCCAGTATGCCTCCAAAGGAGGTGGGGGTGATTCTTGTAGGGTTTAGGGTTTAGGGTTAGGGTTTAGGGTTTAGGGTTTAGGGTTTAGGGTTTAGGGTTTAGGGTTTAGGGTTTAGGGTTTTGGGGCTTAGGGTTCAGAGGTTTTCGGAAACATCTTGGCGTGGCCAGGACCCTGCAAACCTCGAGGTGCTCACTCTCCAGGTGTGCCAGATGTCCGGGAAAGAGCTGCTCAGCCCCTAATATAGGGGTCGGAAAAATTACTTATGTTACTTTCTTATGGTCAATTTATATTTCTACTATAAGAAACACCGAAGAAGCCGAGTCCAATTATTAAGGCCCCTATATTACAGTATTGGCAGTGTAGGTGGTCAAAGGTGTTTTCCATTAGGCTTGCGAAGCTCTTCCACGATTCCTACGATTCCTGAGGCTGGACCCAGTGCGCATTGTGGCCAAGGAGACTGTGTCCTTTCTTTGCAGAGAAGTTCTGCAACAGCTGTCGGTGCAGCGCATCAGTTTGTTGCACGATGGGAGGCTTGGTAGAGACCGGAGAATGCTTATGGGGAAACCCTAAACCCCAAAACCCGAAACCCTAAACCCTAGACCCTAAACCCTAAACCCTACACCCTAAACCCTAAACCCTCTTCGGTGCTGGCTCACTGCCACAGCGGTCGTTGCTTTGCAAGATCTTCCTTTGCAGTGTGTAAGGAAACTTCTCCCCATGCAAGAGACGGTCGGATCCTGCTTAAAAGACGGGGATATGGTGAACGTCCTCGTGCGGCCCAACGCCCTCCTGCTACAGCAGGCGCTGGCAGCCAGGGAGTCAAGACATGGAAGGGAGGTGGGTTTAGAATTTAGGGTTTAGGGTTTGGGGTTTAGGGTTTAGGGTTAAGGGTTTACTTTTACGGTTTAGGGTTGCCTGAGAGAGGAGAGAGGGTTTAGGGTTTAGGGTTTAGGTGGTAGTCCAGTTGCAAAAGGGTGGTGGAATGCAAAGTCAAAGCAATGCATCAAAAGGGTCCAAGGTGAGGCCTTTGAGGCTGGGGGGAGTCCAAAGTAGGTCGACCTCGACACGGGCCTGGAAACCCAGCTGCTCGATGGCGCACGTGTCGACCTGAGAGGGTGCGAACGTTGGGGGCCTTGCCCCCTGTGTTTCATACATGGTGGTTTCCGAAACAAGGGAATCCTGCTACTACATGGGCGTCTACTTTAGGGTCCCCTATTTCGTAAACCCCCCACATCGCAGAAATCCCCCGTGTGCTGTATTGTGTGATGTGGCAGTGGCGTGCCAAAGGATGGAAGGGGGAGACGCTGGTCCTGGGAAGGGTGCTGTCCTGCGCTTCGCCGGGCTGGGACGTGGTGCCCGACATGGAGACCAACTTTGCCGTGGAGGCAACTGTGAAGCTGAACGTGTGGCCTCAGCCTGACTGGCGAGGCAGGGTGCCAGGGTGGAGGATAGGGGTTGGCATGTTCCCCCTAATACTGACAGTCCTTAGTGGGGATAATTCTAGTACCCCCTATTCTGATCCCTGTTAATGGACGGTTCGTATAAGGGGGGAACATCCCAATATAGGGGACATGACATGGTTTGGGTGCGTTTTGTTGGAGCTGTGTTTGGTCGACCTTTTGTGTTGCTTCTTGGCACATTGAGGGAGAACTTGTTCAAGAGACTCGTAAAGTTGTGCTTGGGGATAGGTGTTGCGTTGTTTGGATCTTTGTTTCAGTGGGCTGAGGTTGATGGTGTTGCAGCGCTTGTCTAGGCACATTGTGCGGGAGGACCGGTATCTCTGCGAAAGTTTGTCTTTTGTAGGTGCTAGTTGCCAGATGTTCTGGTTGCGGGAACAGGGCGGCAGGTACTGGGCTCTTTCGGGTGATTTAGTGGAGCTGTTGCAAATGCAGTTGCATGGTCCTGTCATAACCTCTCCCATGTGACTTGCATGAATGGAGCGTGTGGCGAATTTTCAGAGTGCGTAAAAACCATTAGAATGAATTCGCCTTTTCAAAGAGAAGCTAGGTGTTGGGAGCTCTACAAAGTTCAGCCATGACCAGCCCTTCCCCCTCCTCTCCTCCCTTTTCCCTCTCCCCCGTTTCAAACACCTTTCTCACGATTCCTCCAGTACCAGGCATTCCTCTCCCAGCGTTACGCACCATTGCCAACCAGTTCCACCATTCCCCAAATTTTCCCCTTGGCCCCTTGCCCATTACCCACCAACCCCATCCGTGCCTGCCGCTACCCGCCATTCCCATCACTACCACTCCCGCCATTTCCCACTATCGTCCACCCTCTCCACGGTACACCACTGCCCAGCATTCACTCTAACCCTTCCCACCACTGCACAGTTCCCGGCCACTACCCACCACGACACACTATTCCCACGTGACCCACCAGAATTCCACCACCCAACATTTCCACCACAGCATTCCCACCATTACCCACAACTCCCACCGTTCCCACCAGCCGCACACATTGTTTACGACAGCCCGCCAATCCCCCCGCCCCCAAGACTAGAAAGGCGAAAAAGACAGAAAACTCAAACCTTCGAAGCCGAGACCCGCCCTGAGAATAGAGACAGAAAGTATGCCCGTTAGAAAAAACGGTCTGGTAGCAACGCCTTTTTCAACAAACGGCCCTGCTGTGCGGCCCCGTCAGCAAGGCATGTGGCGAAAAAACAGCCCTAAACCCAGCCTTGAGCAAAGTAGCGAAGTGAGTTTTAGCCCCTTTCGAAGCCTTGCCTGTCTGGGTAGTGCTTAGGGAAAATTTCAATTTTCCCTTCTTTCCGTTTTCAGGGAACCTATTTCATAAAATAGTTTTAAACAAAACTTTAAAGCACCACGCAGCTGTCGTGAGAAGTCGGAAGCCCCTGCTCTGAAGGCAGCGTCATCTCGCAGCATGGAAGTGGCACAGGATGGGAGCTTCGGCTTGGAGGCCGGCTCCAGCAAGACAACGGCAGATATGGCACGATCATTTTCGATTTCTAATATGTTCTACCTTATTATAGAAGTATGTTTCTATAGCTGTACAAAGGAACAGACCTTCCCTGCCTTACCCACCAGCCTCCCAAATATGTCATTTCTGGTATATTGTGTCATATACAGAATATACGTATATGTTGCGAAACATATGTAATACATGTAGTATATGTAATATATGTATATATATATATACATATATATATATATATATATGCTACGACAGAACCAAAGGACCAGGTGTGACGGCGCTCTTCACTACCGACTCCCACAATGAGTTGATGTTGCCGTGGAAGCCCCTTGGCACTGGAAGTTGCTCTGCACGATGCGACACGAGCCTCAGGACGCCCAGCCAGATCTGAGGCTGCCCGACACGGGTGTTTGGCATCACTTCTGCATGATCTACGATGCCACGACCTGCAGGCTGTCGGTGCGGCCTGGGTGCATGAGCAGCGTGATACGGGGGGTGCTTGAGCTCAGGATTCGGAGATGATCGGAGCTTGAAACTCAGCTAAGGGTGCGAGATGGTACGGAGCGCAAAGAACGGCGGGTGTCTGGGGCTTTCCGGCCTCACGAGGAGGAGACGGTGCTCATCGGCAGGAGCAGAGTGGGTAGATGTGGGAAGCTGTTCAACTCCTGTTCTCTGGTTTTTATGGCTCCTTGAGGAACCTCTCTATATCTGCAAGCAATGGGGCAACATTCAGAGTAGGCAAATTAGGCTGCGGTAGCTGCGTGGCACACGTGGCCGGGCATGCCAGTTTGGCCTAGCACGACGCCCGTTTTGGTTTCAAGTCGCGCACTCGCCTGGGCGCGGCTTGGCCATGGGATTCTTGGAACGCTCCTGCGTCTTTTTCTTGGCACGTGTTTTGGTCAAGCTTGAATCGCTCCGTGCCGCGAAAACCTCTTCATGCCTCTTGAGCCTCGAGCTTTTGGATGATCTCGGATGGGGTCGGCTTCGTGCGTCCGTTTGTGCCCGGAATCCCCGACCATGCGCCTCGTGAAATGTGGGGTGCCTGGCATGCCCCTGAGGTCAATAAGTGCTGTTAAAGTTTTTGAAGTGGTCTTGAGGTGCTCCTGGGATGCTCTTGAGGTGGTTTATGCTGGCATGGCACAGTTCCTTCAACTTCCGCCTTGAGGAACCCGGATTGGCCCGACAGGGGCATCATTGGCGAGATCCGGAATGCTGCAGTCTGGCCGAAGGGCTTTGACTTTGGACTCGAAGACCTCCCTGACAGGGCAGCGGCAAGAGTGGAGGAGGCTAAGGCGTCAGAAGAACGTGAGTCGAACTCGGGGAGCGCGTGAAAAGAGAGGCACATCATGTACAGATGGCGTTTCCGATTCCTTCTCCTGCCCGTTGCACGATCTTTTGTGGGCGATGCCAATGTGTCACCGCGCCGTCAATCTCGGCGTGTCGTGTGGCTTGTGACAGTCAACTGCTGTGGGAGAGCAGGCTGATGTACTTGATCTATTCCCAAAGCCCATCGCAGCTCAGGTGATGTTGATCGATGCTTGCGGCAAAGCCAGCCGCTGGCAGCTTGCGGCTGGAATGATCAGTGATATGCAAGCCGAGAGCGTGCCTGCGGACGACCCGTGGTTCCAGGGGTGATGGTGCTGCAGTTGTGTTGAGTGAATGTGTGAGCCTTTTCATGTTAGGGGCTTGCTAGGAGGTTCAAGGTACTTATAACCCAATTCTAACTGTAGTTATAACCCACTTATAAGCCCCTTAAGTACTTACTAAGTACCATGAACCTCCGAGTGGCTCTGATGATGCTAAGAACTTCTGCTTCCACGCTGCAATCGGCGCCTGCGAAGAGGGTGGCTTCTGGCAACAAGCGCTCGGCCTCGTGGCAGGCATGCAGCAGCCTGGAAGCAGTTTACATCAGGGTTTAGGGTTTCGGGTTTAGGTTTTAGGGTTATTCTCGAAGCAGGCGAAGCCCCCACAGCACCTGCAGGGAGGTTAGCCAGGGGAGAAAGGCAGGCCCCAAACGCGAGCCTCCTTCATTGGGGAATCTTCTGCTCAGCCAAGGCAGGGGAAGCTGCAGCTTGCCACGCACTTCATGTCCCAACAAAGGCCCTGGCGCCCAAAGGGGAGTTTTTGGTACCTTGGGGGACCAAATGAACCTTAAGATTGGGGCCATGTTACCTATACTAAGGTATATGAACCATAAACCCTTTTAAGGTTCATCTGGTGCTTAAAGTACTTAAGGAGGTCCGCACGTGCAGGTTCATACGGGTAGTTGTAAATGAGGAGAGAAGCAGGGCCAGGTACTTAGGACTCTACTTCGCACCTGATGGCCAAGTCTCCCAATCGCCCCTAGAGTCAAGCTTTCACCCTGTGAAGATCGAAAGTTTAGGGTTTAGGGACCATCGAGTTTCAGGTTGAGGGTTGGGATGTTTTTAAGGGTTGCCCACCGTGCCCCCGGATTCAGCATGGTCGTTGACATCACGGTTTCAGTTCATGACATTGGGGCTCAAGTGCAATCCCTGTTGGGCTCATGGTCAGGTTGATGCGCGTTGAAGGATGGCCTTTGAGGGTCCGGAGTGCTTGAGGTCACACAGTCAGTTCTCTAAGTCATGGTCCTTTTTTGGGTGCCCTAAATAAGAGGGGCCTTGCAATAGGGAACCCAAAAGGGACCATAATTTAGAGAAATCACCACATGGCCAAGTACTACAAGAAGAGCGAAGCAGAGTTCCCATGCAGAAACCGCAGAACAAAGTGACGTGTGGCCTACGTGATCCACGCCAATGGGCGTCACGCCGCTATAGTGGTTTAGCGAACTCTCTTCAGACATCAGTTCAGAAACGCAGCATTGGGGTCCAACCCTCGTGGTGTGGGTGAGTCCCTTTGCTTGGTCTCAGGACGGTCGACGGAATTTGCTGGGGCTCGGTCCTGCACGCCATGAAGGAGGCTGACAGAGAGGACTGGGATTTGGAGGGAGGGTTCGGGAGTGAACTATGGGGGAGTTGTCGACTCTAGACTCTGGACTCCCTGCTCTCTAGACTCTCGACTCTCTACTCTCCAGACTCCAGACTCTCAAGTTTTGCTAGGCATTTAAACGACAGAGATGGCCTCGCAAGGATTTGGCCAAGGAGGTGCTGGAAAGCCTGAGGCTCGTGATGTGGTGTTTGCCCTAAACCCTAAACCCTAAACCCTAAACCCTAAACCCTAAACCCTAAACCCTAAACCCTAAACCCTAAACCCTAAACCCTAAACCCTAAACCCTAAACCCTAAATTGGAGCCTGTCGGCCCGATGGTTTGCGTGCCAGTCATGGAGGCAGACTTGGTCGCGGGCATGGCCATCTGAGCTGGGGGCTCACTTTGCATCTGTTGCTTGGAGGTTCATGGGCACTTATAACCCCAATGATAAGTGTACTCATCATCTACTTCGGAGATTTAGGGGGCTTTTAAGTGCAGTTATACTTGGGGGGTTATAAGTACCCCCCTGAACCTCCAAGTGTTGGGGTAGGTCCGAGGACCCCAGGATGTCTACGTGCCGGGTCCAGGACATCGGTGGAGAAGGTGGCCGGCCCAGACGTCGCCCAGTCGCACTTCAAGGGCTGCGGACATTGCCATTTTTCGGATCGTGGCAGCACGATGCGCGCAGGTCTTCCTTGGGGAAGGGGTGCTGGCGGTGTTCAAGCCTGCGGGATGCACAAGCGCGGGCCCCAAGACGACTCCTTGCTGAGGACATGTTCCACTGCGCTTAGGCGAGAGCGTGCTTGAAGACCTGCTGGCGGAGTGGCACTCTAAAGGGTGGCACGGCGACCTCACGCCTGTGCCCTGGGGTTTCGTTGTTGAATGCAAGCATCGCTGTCGTGTGTATTGTAGCCGCATGACGTTTTTACGTATGTTACGTCTCCGCAGCAACCAGGCTGGTTTCGCGGCTGGATTTTCCAACCTCGGGGGTGCTCCCCCTGGCGTTGGGCGGTCCAGAGGAGGGGTCGACCCAGTTCCTCGATGCGCAGTACGCCGCCCGGCAGGCGCGGGATGGTTCGGTTGGGAGGGCAGAGGGCAGAGGGCCGCATCTACCCTGTGCAGCCCGTGGCCAGGTTACCAAGGAATACCTCTGCCTCTGTGCGGGGCAGTCCTTGGGCGCGAAGGGAGCGCGAGCTTCCATCAACGTGCCGCTACTCGTGTCCCTGGCCAAGTGAGAGCTATGGCAAGCAAAAAGGCGCTTCTTGACCTGCAGTGCACGCTTGTCAGGTCAAAGGCATGGAGCGAGCGTACTGGCAGACGAGTTGAGGCATCCACTGCTGGGAAGCAGGCGAGCAGAGGAGTGTACTACTGCTTCTTTTTTGCCGTGCTGTTTTGTTGGCCAGGCCCGCACGGAGATCCGGATTCTAGAGCACTTCCACATTCCGCCTGAACTTGGTGCAGTGGAGGTCAGGAAATGCAAGTCACGAGCCATTTTCTACCCTAAACCTTAAACCCTAAACCTCAAACCCTAAACCCAAAACCCCCTAATATGGCGTGCCGCGCCCAGAGTCCAAGAGCTTCAATGTCACCGGGAAGGCTCTCATGCTTCTGGCGGTGCGGCCCATGACTGGTCGTCTACACCAAATACGTCCCTTGCAGCAACCAGAAACCAGAAACCCTAAACCCTAAACCCTAAACCCTAAACGCGACACCCCTCAACCCTCGCCTGGCTTGTCCGAGTGTGAGCGATTAACCCCCTCAACCCTAAACCCTTACGTACAACACCAACGCCTTACAGCTGGTTTACAGGATTGGATGTTCAAAGACAGGGAGTGTGTGTTTCGCACAGTGCTGAGCTTGCTGATGAAAGATGGCGGAAGCAGTTGCAGCAGCACAAGGAGCTCATCTTGCTAGCGTGGGCAGCCCCATCATCGGTGACAATGCCTATGGTGGACTGGCCTTGCAGTGGCCCTACACATCACGTCATGAACAAATTCAGTCGTGACATCGCTCTTTCGTTGTTCACGTTGCAGGGCGGGTGCTTGTCGCCTTTTCCTCCACTGCCGGTCCGTCTCCCTGAAAGACCTCAGCGGCGTGCCCTTCGAGCCACACTATCCGCTGCCGCAGGACTTCCGCAGCCCTGCAAGCCTCTCTGCTCCAACCCCTCCAAACGCAACAGGATGGGTTCTGTGCTCTCTTGCAGGATCTGCAAGGAGTCCTGGCAGAACTGCGGCCGTGCGCGGAAGAGAGGGACGAAAAAAGCCGACCTGTGGGTGTCTCTGTGTTGGCCAATGGTGAGGACATGTGCGTGCCCAGGCCTCAAACTCCAGGCTCCAGGCCTGGTTCTGCTGGAGATGCAACACCGTTCGGGACTTGGCAGAGAGGTTTGTTGCAATCTGTTTGCCCAACAAACCTGTGCAGCTAAAACTGTTGAGGTCGCGACCCGGGACGATGAAGCGGAACAACAGCATGACGCGTTTACCGGATGAGGCCTTCCGCATACGCCTGGCAGCACTGGCACGACATGGTGACGTGCTGTAAGCCAGGCTCCCATTGTTGTCGGTGAGAAGGGGTACAGTTGCGACTCCCCGCGCTCATCTCAGCTTTGCCTGGATGCGGGATAGCAACACGCCACCAGTATGCGGCCAAAATGTGCGGGTCCACTCAGATTTAGTTATGATGCCACGGAAGCTAGAAGTATATGCGCAGGTGGTGCAGAAACTGGAGTTACATCCATGATGAAGGTTGCGTGAGCAACCTATGTAGCGCAAAAGCAATCAGGCCGGCGGCGCGACCGGGCTCAGCGTCCTCCGCCTCCGCGCGGAAGCAGGGTGGGCTTCTGACGCCCGGCCCTGGCTCGATTGGGAGGTTGTTGCCGGGATTCCTTCAAGTGGCAGTGCTGGACCAGCGCGTGCATGCGCATTCCGTCTTCTGGGACTCCAAGCCATTTTAAGTTGAATTTGCGGCGCTCCATGATTCCGATTCAGCTTGCTATGCCAGGTTGCCGATCGATACCGCGAGCTCACAGCAGTCCTCAGGCCAGTCTGGGACAGTATAGCGAGTTGAGGAATTAAGTGGCACATCTCCCCTGTATGCTCTTTAAGACGTTAAGGTATTGTTTCGGTACCTGCTTCCCCAATTCCCTGTTCGGAACCAATCTGTGACAGCCTGTGGCCCAC
Source organism: Symbiodinium natans (assembly GCA_905221605.1). Classification (NCBI taxonomy): domain Eukaryota; class Dinophyceae; order Suessiales; family Symbiodiniaceae; genus Symbiodinium; species Symbiodinium natans. The sequence goes on from CAJNDS010002064.1 coordinate 229,591, forward strand.
TTCACAGGGTCTGTTTTCAGGTGGGGCGTGGGGGTGGGAGGGCACGGTGCATCGCTTGTTCTGGGCAGGATACACTCCTGGAGTTCGAACCTCAGGGCCTGCAGTCATCTCCATTGCCCTGACGACGTCGCTACTGTCCCCTGTGGCCACTAAGAACACTCCGACACGATCCGGCAGCAAGAAAAGTGGTGCCTGCCTTAGTAGCATCCTTTGTGCTCGTTCTGTCATATGCTCCCAGACATGCCTTTCGCGCTTTTGTGGGTGCGCAAGGCTCGACCACTCCAAGCAGCGGCAACATGATGCGACTGCAAAGTGCTGAGCATCCTCGTGTCGTGCCATCCTCCATTCGGCTCCATGATGTTCACATGCCTGCCACGACATCCGGAGGCTAAAGATCTCGGAATGTGGTTGCTGAGCTGAAGCCGAGGCCCGACGAGCCTGCATCGGCTGTGCCGACCCTCCAGGCCCCGACATGTCTTCCTTGCCTGGAGGATGCTGGGGTGTTTTTGTTTGCAGGCATCCTTGGTAGGAGACTTGGCCGTGCCGAGGAGAACCTGGCGTCTGGGGGCTTAAGGAAAACGGGGGTACCCTTTTTGGGGGCCCCCTGTAAGGGGATTCGATGCCATTTGGGGTATCAACGGGGTACCCCTATTTTGGGAGATACCCCTCTCATGACTGTCAACCCTCAACCTTGAACCCTAAACCCTAAACCCTAAACCCTAAACCATAAACCCCAAAACCCAAAACCCTAAACCCTAAACCCTAAACCCTAAACCCTAAACTCTCGCCAGGCTCCGGAGGCCACGACGACGGCCAGCGGAGGAGGTGGCGGAGGGATGCAGCGCATCCGAGATCGACTCAGTGAGTGCCTCAGGTTTTTCTGACGCAGCCCTGCGGGTTTAGGGTTTAGGGTTCAGGGTTTAGGGTTTAGGGATTAGGGTTTAGGGTTTAGCAAAAAGGGTTCAGGGTGGTAATATGTGGGTGGCTGTCAAAATGATGGTGCCCTTTTTGGTTATAATACGGCACCTAATATTTAGGGTACCCCAAAGGGATCATAATTTTGACAGCAACCCACTAGATAGGGGTATATACATACGCTCATAATCTCTAATGCTATGATACGAGAAGACTGCAAGACGATGACACTATAATAGCATCACATTATACCTCTGTACTACCATAGCACTGTAATACTATACAACTCTAAGCTTTTGATACTGTAGTACTCTACAACTACATACTATAACGTTATAATGCCACACTGTGGCCCCTGCTCTCAACCTTACATCGAGCGTTCCTGCTGAAGGTAAGAACCTGTCTGTTGCCACGCCGGTGAAGCCACCCGAGCAACAGAAGAGCAAGGCTGTGAGCTGTTGCTTTCGGGTTTAGGGTTTAGGGTTTAGGGTTTTGGGTTTTGGGGTTTAGGGTTCCGACTGATTTCCGAGCGCACTCTCCTTGCTTTGCCAGATGGAGAAGATCTTCCGCACTCTCAAGCCTGGCTTCTGCCCTGGATTCCACATCCGCTCCCTTCTGCTTCTGGCGCTTACGCACGTGCCCAGGCGAGTCCATAAACAACACCTACATCTTCGAGGAGGAAATCTACAGCGGAGGCCGGAGAGCCCTCCGATGCGCCGGCCACAGTGAATTGGCTGACTCGGCTGACTCTGATGCAGGCTGCAAAGGCCGCGTGCTGGCTCGGGCACTCGGCGCATCCGACCCCGCAGCCCGAAGTGGCAGGGTTGACAAACATGAATGACAACACGCACTTCCTGGACTGTCGAGGTTGCAAAAAGGAAGACCGATGGGCAGGAGGTGGCCGTGGCCTCAGGAAGAAACTGGGCTTTTTGGGTTGGCGAACTTGGTGGGGGGGATAGAGCGCTTTCGGACGCGACAGCGTCGTCTGGCATTGGCAAGGTCGTCAAGATCCGTGCGAAGCAAGCCAACAGGACTGACGTGGACTGCCAGGTGTCGGCAGTGAGCTTTCGTGGAGCTTCGTCGCGCTTTGCAGGGCGAATGAACGCAACTGGCGTACAATCATGGCCCAGATGCATGGCATCTCCACAAGTCCCTTTCCTAGTGCTGTTTGTCTATGTTGACCTGCTTGGATTCCATGTGTGGACTGCAACGTGTACCAAAGGCGCCTCATCGCAACTTAGGCGACAACGTGCTTGGGTTCTCTGAGATCGTAGAAGGCGAAAACGAGTTCTATGCATGTCCCTCAGGGCGTCTTCTGACGGAGGGCTAGCTGGCCGTCATCGGTTGAAATACCGTGATTGGCTTTTCCTTCACGGGCAGTCTAGCACGTCTATCGCTCCACGGATGAAAGAAGTGGCTTAAAGGCATGTTGTAGTCCCAGAGGCCCAGATTGGCCGAGTGATCCGAGTGACAAGGTCATTATGCCCAAGTGCAACGGGGGCGAGCTGTTTGAATTCTTGGCCAATGAGACGGAGGCCTCCAACCTTTCCTGGGGGGTGCGCTTCAGCTCCCGTGCTGGCGATCCCACCACACCGCGACGATACTTGAGCAACTAGGGCTGCTGTATCGTGAATTCAGGCCCTCATGTTCTTGACAGTTCCTGACTGATCTGCCCAGGTCCCAGAAGCTGAGTGCCGCGCTCAGCGGGCGTACGGCTTGAGTGCTGGCCACAACTTGGCTCCAGCTCGAGCTGGGAAGATCAACACAAGCAGCCGCCCGCCACACCACATCAGAAACACAGCACGGCCTAGCAGTTTGGCTGGCTTTTGTTGTGCCCATGAGCCTGCAAGGTGCAAGCGCATCATCAGGGAGATACTGGGCGCGGTAGGACCCGCATCGCAGCTGGCACATGAAGCTTAGACCTGCGACTGGCATACGGCAACCAAGTGGCCGGCACCACAGCTGCTTTTTGGATCAGGACACTTGCACAAGAACAACATCATTCACCGAGATATCAAGCCAGGAACTCAAACAGGGGAGGTCCCCCCTAAACCCTAAACCCTAAGCCCTAAACCCTAAGCCCTAAACCCCAAAACCCTAAACCCTAAACCCTAAACCCTAAACCCTAAACCCTAAACCCTAAACCCTGAACCGGAGGTTTGTTGAGTCCGAGAGTCTGTGCCGGTGATGGCCGGTTGTCGTGTCGTCCGTTCAATTGCCCCCCCCCCCCCTCCCCTCCCCAACACTAAGGGCTTCTCGGAAGGGCCTTGTGGGGTTTAGTTGGGGCTTAGGGTTCAGGGTTCAGGGTTTAGTGTTTAGGGTAAGCCCGGGTTCAGAAGGGTTTAGGATAACAAGGATTTGACCTTCCGTGAAAGGGGAGCGCGCCCTTGTGGAGTAGTCTCACGTTCGTTTGGGTGCTTTTGCAGTGATCTTCGCATGTTTCTGAAGTGGGTGTCGTTTGGGGACGCCAGGCATAGGTAGCTGCACTGGAAGTGCTCAGTGCCAAGGCCGGAGAACATCATGTTCGACTTGGACTTGATGGTCGAATCATCTCCCAAGACTGTGAAGCTCATCGACTTCGATACTTGTCGGGCTCCCAAGCGCGTTTTTTTGGGTTCCTTTGCTCCCCCTTAGAGTGCTGGGGTGACGGTGTGTGTTGTCAGCATGCCGTGTAGTTTCACAGGCCAAGAGTGGACGCCGCAGACGCCAAAGAGTCGGCGGTTTGTGGGCACGTCGGATCCTGGAAGGGTAGCGAGTGCGTGTCGCTGCGCCAGTCATGTTCATGGCACTTGCCCTGAGGCCGGGTTACATAGTGCCAGCCTTGGAGCCGTTGGGATCTGCGAGTTGGGGGGGGATGTGAGGAGCCTCCCAGAGCAGAGAGAAGTTGTCGCCAGGCTCCGGAGGCCTTAATGGGGCAGCAGTCCCCGCAGTCAGACCTTTGGTCGGCCGGGATCCAAGAATCCAAGAGGCTCAGAGCCGAAAAGGGGGGCAGATATCTCGGCCGCCTGAGGTGGGGGTGATTCTCTACATCCTCATGACTGGTGAGATGCCATGGAGCTCCCTCGTCAGTCTGGAGGCCGCGGGAAGCTTTGGGATTTCTGAAGATGGGGGCCGCCTGGGCTCGGCTCTCCTGAGCATGCATTCCTTCCACATTGCATGTCACTCGCGCGCTGTCGCACGCGCCCCTGCACCAGCCCGCACACTTGTCCACGTGCGTGCAGACACGCAGAATCACTCCTTCTCTCTCTATCTTTAGAGACAACCAGGAGCGAGAGAGAGGCTTGGGTAGGTCCCGGAAGTCCGAGGGTTCGTGAGAGAGTCTCATACACAGACTCGGTGAGGGGGGGGGGGGGGGGGATGGGCGCTGGAAGGAAGGAAGATGCAAGTCCCACAGTGAACTCGCCGGAGGTTCGTCCGGGGCACGATCTAATGGAGTGAAGGGAAAGGGGACACAAGCAGCCGCGCTTCGGAGAATCGCGCACGCAGGCCCCCCCCCCCCGCGGGGACTCTCATGCCCAGCAGAAAAAGAAGAAAAATAATAGAGAGAAAGAGAGGTAGTAGCTCCGGAGAAGCTTCAGGCACGCGTTGGTCCGGGGGTCCTTCCAAAACCACAAGAAAGCAGATAGAAACAGGATTTTCTGCGTCAACCAAAGACATGCTTCAGGATGGCCTGGTGGGCAGCCCGAGCGCGACGCAGATGTACCGGGCCCTCAAGGCATCCTGCATGGGTGACTTCGGCATCCGGCTGCTGCAGTGCTTATGGTTTCGGGGTTCGTGTTTTGATTGCCAGTCAGGCACCCTGGTGATGCCAGTGGCTAACCACTAGAAAACTGGTCAAGAAGTGTGAGCATCTACGGTGATGGCAAGCTGGTCACAGTAAGCTTTTGTTGCGACATGACTCTTGCATCAGGCAGAGATCCTTGAGCCGTGGGCTGAGCGACGGACGGCCGTCGGGGCAACATTTTTAAACAAAAAACCCTAAACCCTAAACCCTAAACCCTAAACCCTAAACCCTAAACCCTAAACCCTAAACCCTAAAACATGTTCTTTGTGCTGCAAACCGGTAAGGTGGGAGCAGGAACCTTGGCCTGACTTTCCTCTGGCACGAGATCTTTGCTTGGTGCCTAGCGCGCCTAGGGTTGCTGGATGTTGCCACCTTATCGTGTACAATCAGGTGTTTTTTTTTTTTTTTTGGTGTGCATTTTCTTGCGCAGCTTGCAGAGTTTGCTGTTCTGACCGGACATGACAAGACATCTGTCTCTCAGGCCAAAAGTTGCTGGCTTTCGAGCTCGATGATCGCATGAAAGACTGCGAAGAGGCTTGGCCCACAGTTGCCTGGCTGTGGCCTGCATGTGAATGGTTTCGCGAGTTTGCGAGCTGTTGTGTGAAATTCGCATTCCTGTGCGATTTCCATGGCAGTCGAGGCACTCAGCCATGCTTGGTTGAAGGAGTGAGTGTTCGAGAGCGGAGACCTCAGATGTCGCGCGAAGCCTGCGGAAGCAAGCCGTTACGATCTGTGACAGCCAGGTGCCGTTCGCTGATAGTGATAGTGAAATAGTGCCTTGACCATTGCTGAGCAATGGCGGTTTGATTTGGAGCGCTGGTGGTGGAACCTGCACAGCTCAGCTCTGCTATGCTCTGCACCTGCGCACCTTGCTGAGGAGCCTCATTCCATATCTTGTGCTCTGCTCCAAAAGGCAGGTTTCCCCCATCTCCAAGCTACGGGCTCCAAGTTTGAGGGCTTGTGCGAATTTCCTGCTTCGCCAGGCCCTCCTTTGCCAAGATAAAAGTTTGGCCAAGTTTTGATGCGACCGCTTAAGGCGCCAGAAGTCGCACCGTTTGCAGTTCAGGACTCCGTCTTGTGCTGCACGCGGCAGCTCAAACATCACACCCCAAGACCCAAAGGCCAGATTGACGGAAGCTGCCTCGTGTTGATGTCTCTGATGCGCACCTGTCCTCACAGAGATGTTGCAGACGACCAGTCGCCAGGACTGGGACACTTTACACATCTTTACACCGCTTACACCACTTTCAGAATCTCATATCCAGCTATCACCAATCATGCGCTGGCCTTGAAGGCGGCAGAGGTCATGTGTGCGCCATACGGCGTCTTCGAAGCCACTGCCTCCAAGTAGAGCATGGCATGTTCCCCGAGGTTTTTTTTGCATCTCGTGACGAGTTGCATGCGATGGTGTTTCACGGGCAGGTCTCCGGCAGCTGCCTTGTAGAGTTTGGGATTTGCTCGTGGTGCACTTATCGCACAGCAGGGTTCATGTCATCGTGTGCAGAACCAGACACTTTGAGCAAGAACAGCTGTCGCGAGGTGGGGCGGGGGGGGGGGGGGCAGGGCGGCCCGACAATTTGAACACAAACATGGGGAGAGTTGCAGTTGACTTGGCTGCAAACCCTGAATCCTAAACTCGAAACCCCAAACCCTAAACCCTAGACCCTAAACCCTAAACCTTTTACCCCTTTACCCTTTGTTCAGCTGGTGATTGCATCCGATGCCTTTTGGCTCACGAGATCAACGCCCTCGCGTCATTTTCCATTTTGGGTCAGCATGGCAGAGGAAGACTTGCCGCAGCGACTTGGCATGATTTCGATCCCGGGCAGAGTCCCTAACCCCTGACTTTTGCTTGAGAGCTGTGTTGCGAGGCCTCCTGCAGATGAGGGCGCTGTGCCTGCAACGGCAGATGCTCCTCCGCCGCCTGAGGCTGTTGCTCTGGAGGGTGTGGAGACAGGTTCCCAAAGCAGTGCATTTGCCACTTGCGACTATCCGACATTGACAGGCCGAAGCAGACGCTGCTGGTTCCATGTGGGAGACTTCAGACGATATCGTAGCGGAAAACAAGAACCCTAAACCCTAAACCCTAAACCCAAAACCCTAAACCCTAAACCCTAAACCCTAAACCGTGGCAAGATGTTTTCCCCCCCCAAAGCCAAGGTCGCAATCGTTGGACACGCCACTCCAAGGCCTCGAGGAGGCCGCGGCCACAGTTTTTGCAGCCTTTCCATGGTTAAGAGGATGGGCATGACGGTAGGGATCTCTTGATTCTTGCTCTTGCAACATAAGGTAGATGACTTGAAGGCCGAGTTCTTACTGAGTGTCAGGTGTTGTTCGTTCTGAAAAAGTTGTAGCATTCGGATACTTTTGATCCGAGGTAATCCATAGGGACTTTCCGGACGGTTCCGGCAGCTTCACTGTTCTCCACCACCAGCATCTATCGTGGCCGCCTCAGTGCTACAAGGGCCGCGAGTTGGACTCATGTTGCGAAGGCAGTGGTGTGTTTCATTGTTGTTGTTTTTGTTGTGGTGTTCCTTGTGATGCTTAGCTTGGCCCGAGGAAGAGCATGATGAGTGGTGCGGGACCAATTTTGTAGGTTCATGAGCTGGATAAAGGCGAGCTCAAAGGATAGACGATTCGATGAATGGACGGCATCAGCGTTCTGTATGGGGCTTTCGCCGCATGCGCATCTCATGGCAGAGCCGCTCAGGTAGCTTCACATCCACTGCTTCCAATGGCGGAGTGACGCAGCAGCGACCCAAGAGTCGCCAACTCGGCTACCTTGTTTATCACTGCGCGGACCGAGGTACAAGGGATGCTTTCAGGGCGACCCTCACCAAGAGGGACCCATTCCAAAGGGCCTTGGCGCATCCTTGGCGCATTTTACAAGAACCGCCGTTGGTGAACCCATGTAAACTTGTTCTTGCCTCGCAGCTGCCAGGTGAGGATCAACCCTGATGGGTCTTCCTACACAGGTGAGTGGAAGGACCAGTGCGTGTAGCCCTTTGTAGGGTGTACAGGGTGACACAACGTCACACGGGAAGGAACTCAGAAGCAGGCGCAATGGGGACTGCAGTGAATGGGTTAGGCTTTCGGGCCCCAAAACCCTAAATCATCTAAATCCTAAGCCAGGAGCAAAAAGTTAAAGGCTCAGGCTGAAATTAAGAATAAGTCCACTATGTTATAGTTGAAGATATTGAAGTGCAGCTGAGAAGTTTGCAGTCCTGTGGCGCAGGACGGCCAGCCCCACGGACATGGTGAATGGAAGGCTGGGCCCCGAGCCCACAGCTGGTGGATTAGGGTTTAGGGTTGAGGGTCTAGGGTTTAGGGTTTAGGGTTTAGGGTTTAGGATTTAGGGTTTAGGGTTTAGGGTTGATGAGTGGGATTTTACGATCGAGGTCTGGGGCTTGGGGTTTGGGAGTGAGAGCCAAACGAGCAGCCGGATTGTCCAGAGTCCCTTAGCAAAAACAAGGAAGCTTGACCATGGGTTTAGGGTTTAGGGTTTAGGGTTTAGGGTTTAGGGTTTAGGGTTTAGGGTTTAGGGTTTAGGGTTTAGGTTTCTCAACAGATGTGAGGGTCTCTGTTGGACATGATGGGCCCTTTTGTGGGCACCCTAAACTGTCAGGAACATATACCAACCGGGACGTAGCATTCTCATTCTTGTTGCTATGCCTGTCGATGTCATTGCTGTTTTGTCATCATGAACCATAATGCTGTCATCACGAATTATTATTGCCGTTCCGTTTTCTTGCTACTACTGTTGCTTTTTGTGGATCACTGTGAATCAATCCCAAACCCCAAACCCCAAACCCCAAACCCCAAACCCCAAACCCCAAGCCCCAAGCCCCAAACCCCAAACCCCAAACCCCAAACAACCCCAAACCCCAAACCCCAAACCCCAAACCCCAAACCCCAAACCCCAACCCCCAACCCCCAAACCCCAAACCCTAAACCCTAAACCCTGAACCCTGAACCCTGAACCCTGAACCCTGAACCCTGAACCCTGAATCCTGAACCCTGAACCCTAAACTAACCCTAAACCCTGAACCCACATTCTCATGATGACGGTTGCAATGCGCTGGCAGGCTGCTGACCCCTCTTGTGAAAGCTACGTGGGGGACTGGAAGGCCTAGATCGCCAAATTAGGGTTTAGGGTTTAGGGTTTAGAGTTTAGGGTTTAGGGATTAGGGTTTAGGGTTTTTTTTTGGCGGACAGGCTCGGGCAAGTCAGCGCGCGATAAATTCGCATGCAAGTCTGGTCTGCGAATGACCTAGAGAGCCAAAAGGCTGAAAAGGTGGATCGGGCGAGTGTCAGCTATACAACCTACTTCAGCCCAGATCTTCAAGGGGGGGGGAAAGAGTGGCCCACCATGGCCTCGGGCCCATGGCGGCTGCAGCCGGACGCCAAGCTGTGTCAACCCGGCCAATTGCTTCGGGTGTCAGGTCCGATGCCGCGTAGACTGCTCTACATCCCCCTTGTCTACGCAGGTGCTCAGCCAGGCGAGCTCCCGTCCAAAATTCTGTGCGACAAACTTCGCAACAAGTCCCAAAGGTGACACTACGGCCGGCCGATGGGATCTTATGTACGCTGGCCTTGTGCACAGCGAGTCTTCTTTTAGAGAGGAAACTCTTTTGGCAGAAGCCACACGCAAAAGAAAGCGACTTCGCGCATGCACCGACAATCTGTACAGAAGCTTCAGTGCCAACTCGCGCGTCGATGTCTTCCCAAGAAACAGGAGGGCGGCTCACGCTGCAGCTCTTCAAGTAGTAGCGGCAGGCGTTGCGCAGGAGCGGGCGCTGTCCCCGAAGCAGGATTGCCAAATCCTCCATCAGCAGCTTCGGCCGGTCCTTGAGCTTTTGCTGGAGGGGTGCGTACGTCTTGCCAACGATGTCGAGTGACTGCACCGCGGATCGAAGCCAGACCCCGTCAGCTGTCAGTCCCGGCCAAGCAGCCTCCATGCCAGCGTCTGTCACCTCTCCCAGAGCTCTGACCCTGGCTGCGTGAAGGAGTTCTGCCGGGCTAGCCAAGCGAAGCGCTGCCAAGACCTCCTCATTCGTCATCCGTTCCGAGCTCCTTTGGAAGAAGGGCCGTATGCACCCCCTAAAGACACGCATTAGGGGGGCCTGGGCCTTTGCTGCTTCTTGCTTAGTGGCCAAACGCCACAAGCCGGCTCCATGCAGAAAACGGGGCACGAGCCTTGACATCACAAGCTCACGCTTCTCATCGAAGGTGAGAAAGGGGTTGTGCAGGATGCGCGAGCGGTATACGTGAAAGGACTGCATGAGCAGCCCCTCTCTGTGCATGATATTGGCCAGCTCGCTGCAGTCGGCCATCACAATGCTGCCCAGGTGCGTGTAATCCCGCACAACTCGCAATGCCCCCTGCGTGTTTCCGGGCAGCTCAACATGCACCGTCGGCACGGCTTGACAGAGTATGTCCTGTTTGGCTGATTTGGAACCAGCGCCGCGTAGGGAGATGATGGCCTCAGTCTTCCCTGGTCCCAAGTTTGCCTCCAGTCCAAGTGAGGATAGCCCGAAGATGGCGATCTTGCCAATGCGTGAGAGGGCATGGCCGGCTTGTTTCGCGTCCGGGGCACAGAACAATATGGCGACATCATCCGCCCAAGTGGGCGCCTCGGCGCAGCTGTCCGGCGGGATGCTCTGCACAAAGTGAGGCGAAAGGCCTAGGGCACGCATCTCTTCCTGGAGGTCGCGGAGAAAGCGGCTGAAGAGGAAGGCAAAGATGGTGTCAGCCACCGGCGCCCCCGGGGCAGAGCCAGACGCTGTCTCATACAGCGTGGTTCCCGGATTGCCATCGGCGAACCAAGTGTGTCGGAGGTGCGCCGCAAGGAGGCGCTGCAGCTCGAGTGGCAAAGCAAGTGCCTTTGACCAGTTGCCCGCCGTCATTTCGTCTATGAACGTCAGCTGGTCTTGCCGGTGCACGAACAGAAGCTGGGCGCGCTCCTGGAGCCGTGCGGGGTCCCACTGGCACTTAGGGTCCCTGACAAGTAGGTCCCGCGCCACAGAGTAGTACGCATCCTTGCAGTCTAGGAACAAGACCCCGCCGCTATGGCCTTTGGTCCGTAGCCACAAAAGGTGTCCTCGAACGAGGGCCGAGGGCTGGGAGAGCGTATGCTTGGGAAGCCCCCCAACTTGGCCAACAGCGCGCACATGCTCGAGCCGTTCGATGAGCTTGGGCCTGAGGGCTTTTTGGTACGCCTTTGCATCAGACTCGAGGAGGAGGATGGACCTCCAGCCCCCCAAGGTAGTGGCGTCTTTGTTGGGTTTGGGGATGGAGTGGACGTTTCCCCCACACCACTGGAGCGGATTCATGCCCCGTGCCGCAATTTTCATTGCGATCGGCAGGAAGAGTGCCCCCGCTCGGAATGGGTCAGCCTGGTATATCTCTGCTGGCAAGCCTGACCGCCCACTGGCTCGTCCGCCCTGCAAAGATTTGAAGCCACGGACCAAGTCTGCAAAAGTGGGGCACTCCTGTGCGTCAACTACCGCCGTGAGAGGCTCAACGGTCTGTGCGGTTTTGCGCAGGGCATCTTCGGGGACAGGCCGGGCTCTTTCCGGCTTCGCGAAATGTCTGCCAAGCTGTTGCATGACCTGTGTAGCTCCGACAGCTGGGCCATCTGCGGTGTGAAGCAGGGGCACGACGTGCGGTGTTTTGAAGCGTCTCCCCTGCCGCGTTATTGCCCTGACCATATGTGCAAAGGCAGCTGGCCCGGAGGCACGCGCTTGGGTAGTTTGCTCCCGCAAGAATTGGGCTTTGTCGGACTGGAAGCAGGCTGTAACCCTTTTGTTGAGCCGGTGCAGTTCAACAACGTTGTCGGCCACACGAGCCGAGATGCGGAGGAACTGGCTCAGAGGCGGTCGTTGGCTCCGCCATGCACGGAAGACACAGAGCAAGAAGGCCTTGCGCTCCTGGTTGCTCAGGGCGCGCAGCCGCTGGCGCTGCAGGCGGCGCCGTCTGACTTCCTCTAGCGTGGCTGCAGTGAGGGCAGGATGGCGAGGTGGCACAGGCGCAGGGGGAAGGTGCTTGGTCACGAAAGTATGCAAGTGTGCGTGGACAGCCTCTACATGACTGGTGGCGTCCACTTCCCACCCTGGCGTGGGCGCGGTGAGCAAGGCCCTGCGCAACACGGATTGCCCGTACTGTGTTTTGATGGCCCTGCTGCAGATTCGGGGGCGTTGTTCCCGTCTTGCGCCGTTAATGCGGGCTCTGAGCGTGGCCGCTACAGGGTAGTGGTCCACCCCAGAGTGCAGGTCCTGTAGATCAGGGGTGTCGTCCGTCCTCACTGCTGAGGCAAAACCCGCATCGAACATGATGTAGTCAATCAAGCCAAGCCGCCCTTTTGGGCTCTTCCATGATGCGATGCGCCTCCCAGTATGGGAGAACTGGTGCGTGGCCTCCAGCTTAAATTCTCTGGCAACTGCAAGCATGGCACGTGCGTTGGGGCAGCGTGGTGCTGAGCAAGTAGTCGCAGGGGTATTGCTGTTCGCCTCAAAGCGTGCGTTGGCATCAACAAATATGAGGGGGATGCATCCCCTGGGTGCTGTGCGAATGCCCTGTGCGAGCTTGCGCCACCAATGCATGCGCGTGTGTTCGGCGGCAGACGCTATGGGGGCGTGTCCGCTGATAAGGCAAAACTTGGCCCCCCCGGCATGTGCAAGGACGATCAGTAGTTGTGGCTCAGCACAGAGGATCGAGAAGGATCTCCTCTCCCAGAAAAACGGTTGCCCGGATTCCATGGAGTGACCCACAGGCTTTTCGCGATGCAACCAGATCTGGCAGCCCCCGACGCCTTCGGCAGTAGCCGGAGAGCTCAGAACCCAGTATGTCCCCGGTGTGCTGATGCCATCATCGGCAGTGCGCGTCTCTTGGAGTCCCGCAACATCGCAGCCGATCTGTGCAAGTGCTGACGCCATGATTTCTTTGGCGGCTTGGCCTTTGATTGAAAGACAGTTGTATTGCACCAGAGACACATGTAGCTCCTGCACCGTGTTTTCAGCTGTTGCCTCGGGTGCAAAGTACGTGCCAGGCGGTAGCGGAACAGGCGGCATCTGGCATGCGGCCTCTGTCCAAGTTCCTTTTGCATCAAGCATAGGCACATGGGCTGAATTGGGCCGGCCGTAGCAAGTCCAGGCCCAATCTATGACACCTTCGGCAACGCCTTGCCAAAAGCTACTGGGCGAGAAAGCCAAAGCCGGCATTGTAGATCCCAGTGCGGCGGACTTAGCAACTGCGTCAGCAAGCTCGTTAAAGGCGCACCCCATGTGTGCATCTGCTTTGAGAGGCAAAAGTTGCTGGCCTTTCGCAGAGCTAGCTCCGCGCAGGCTGACTGCTGTTGCGGCGACAGCGTCCTCTGGGCTGAAGCTGGCATTTCCAAAGACAAGGTCGAGTGCAGCACTGCAATCCGACGCAATCACCCCGAAAGCGGCGGCTTGGTTCAGGAAGAGGGCCTGAGCGTGCACAATTGCTCGTACCTCACCCTCATATGCGGACGTAGCATGTGGTACAGCACCGCCTACCCAGCCAAGGCCAACAGGTGGTCGTTTTGCAGGCCCAAAACAACAACAGACCAGCCCCCAGCCTGTCTATCCGCGTAGAAGGAGCCGTCGGTGTAGAAGTAACAGGCTTGCAAGGGCTGGTCTTTGCGATATGGTGGCAGCGCTTTCCAGCCAGCCCGGGCGACTGGAAGGACCTCGAAGAGGGCATCGAGGTCCTGCGCAAGGCACTCCCAGGTATGCTCGTGCAGCGCATGCGCGCAGATCTCTGGCAGCACACCGAAGGCGATGCCAGGGGCAGGTGGTGGGATCAGCCTCTCCAGGGCGAGGCAGGAGGGCCGAGCTGTCGAGACCTTGGCTGTTTCCGGCCGCCTGCCTGCGGCTGCTATGGTCCTGCGACCGTGCGGTGTAGGCACTGAACAGTTCAGCGGGCGCGGTTCATCTGTTGCCGCCTCAAGTGCAGGTGCAGCTGCAGAGCTCACGTCAATGGCCTCCGGGTGCGGAATCTCGTTGGGCTCAGTAGCTGGCTCGCTCACTGTGAGACTGGCAGGGATTGGAGGAGTGCGCGGACGCACGTGCGGTGTGAGGAATTGGGAAAGGAATAGACGGTCGGGCAGCGGGTCGGCAAGCGGCCTGTTTGCATCTGAGAGAAGGAGGTGACCGTCTCGCAAGACCGACAGAAAACGGTCCCCAATCCCTCGGCAGTCTCTGGTCTCCGGCATCGTCTGTTGCAGAATCTGCCCTAGGGTTTCCCAGGTGGCTCGTGGCCCCAGGTGCACTGTGCAGATTGCATTCCCTAGGGGGCGACCATCAACAGGGATCGCCACATGGTCAGGGGGCGTGGTGTCGAAAGTCACGACCAACTGGGGCTCTGGAAAGCCCCAGATGGGTTCAGAGAGCCGTTGAATTGTTCGTATAGGCCGTGCCGTCGCCCGTAACACTGCAAGCAGTGTCCATTCCCACCGGCGCCCCGGTTGGTGCGTCAACACTCGGGTTTGGAAAATGGGGTCAAAAACAGTAAAGCGAGTCTCGATTTCTGCCGGTGCCCGCGGAGCCATCTGGAGTGCAACATTCAGGAAAACCCTGTCCACGACCTCATCGAATTCACTCGGCACCAGTCTGAGGCTAGTCATCGGCCTGATGGCCGTTTGAAAGTGGTTGGCCTTGCGTCCCAGGGTGGCGGGTCGTGACAGTGCATCTGCTGGAGATGACTCCTCGTACGGACTAGAGCTCTCTTTTTTGGGCGTGCTTGCAAGCTGCAGCAGGCTGTGAGAGTCCGTTAGATCCCGAGGGTGGAAATGGTGCACGGTCCCATGGCGGCTCTGCTGCATTGCATTGACCTGTAAGTGCGGTGGTGCAGGCAGTGAATCTGCGAGTTGCACAAGCTGCTCATTAACCGGCCAAAGCAAAAACAATCGCAAGAAATATGGTACGGGGATGAGGTGCCACCTTTCCCTGGACTCAAATATGTCCTGCGCCATGAAGATGGGTGCATCTCCGCTCATCATGCCAGTGTCATGCACAGTCCTGGCATCTTGCCACTCCGGCAGGAGGGCTAGGGCCTCTTCCACTTGGGCCGCTGAGGCCGGGATCCGGCAATTAATGTGCAGTTGAATCTCCCCTCGGATCCTAGAGTGAACCAGTGCGGTTTGGGAATGGGCATATGCCCGGCCGATCAGAACAAAGCGTGCCTCACATGCCCTGGCGACCCCATCATGTATCTGCTCGAAAGCATGGCCCATGTCTTCCGGAAGTGGGAAGAGGTCCGTAGTGGCGAAGTCGACAGCAAGGAGGTCCGTGTGCGGCCAGGTGCGGAAGAGCGCCGCCCGCGGGAGCGCTGGCACAGAGTGTGAGGCTGTCGTGAGCAGAACATAATCGCCGTCTTGTAGTGTACCAGCCATGGCGCGGGCCGGCACGCCATTCACATAAGCCCGCGCGCCTGCAGCAATTTCAGCCTCCTCCAAGAAGGCTTCCGGCAGGTGGTCCGAATCTATGCTAACATGCCGGAGGCCACCGCCCAAAGGGCGTCTATCAACTAGCACGTGAAGATGGAAATCGAGTGGATACCAAATAGCGAGTATTTCTGCTATTGGTCCCGTGCGTCCTGGCTGCGCTTGTGCCAGCCGAAAGGCCCCCTGAGCTGGCGCGCTGCCCCGCATGGCGTGCTCAAGCATGAGAGAAGAAAGGGCGTGGATTAGGGAGGGTGCATCCATACCCTCTGGCTGAATGCCAGCAAGGGCATTGCCCGAGACCAGAAAAAGCATTGGCTGCCCTGGCAGGGCAAACATGTTCGTAGTGGAAGAAGTTGTGCTGGGCCAAGGGGCTTCGGCATTGGTTTCCTGGTAGAAGACTGGCCTGGCAGGGCTTGGTCTTGGTCGACCGGCGAATCTGCTGACAGTAGTCACGGGCACGGTCATGGATGAGGAGGCTGCCATCTGTGTATCCTGGACAGCGCAGGCGGAATCAAGCCGTCCAACCAGGTCCTGTGCTGCGGGCCGGGGGCGCGGCTGTCCCACAGGCATCGGCCTTTGCCAGCGTCGTGCCTGTTCCGGCGACAGGTCCTCTGCGAATGGCACTGAAGTCCCTGGCTGTTCTGGTGGCAGATCTGTTGGGAGAAAGTCTTCCAAGGGCAGGTCGACATGCTCACTGAAGTCTGCAGAGGGAAAATAGCATGCATACCAGGGTCGCCCGGGTACCGGCCTGTTCCTAGCATCTTCGATTGGTGCCATCCGGCGGAGCTCGTCTGGGTGCGCATAGTGTGGCACCCGGAAAAGCACGGGCATCATGTTGGTAGTGCTCAGACGCAAGTATTCCTTCTGTGCATCAAGGTCAACTGGCCCGAGTATGAAGACGTGCCGGCCATTCAGGACCCCGTTGGTTTGAAACAACCGGGCCCTGGGCGGGCAGTTGCGTGCCCACCTTTGAAGCCAGTTAGCAATCACAGGGAGGCTGCCTGGGCCGGTGACGGGAACAACAGTGAAGAAGCCCTCGCCCACGACGATCGCCTGCTGATTCGGCTGTGCATGCCCCATGTCAATGAGCCGCCGAATGATGTGCTGCTGCCATTCTGCGGCAGTGGTTGCAAAGGGCTCAAGGCGGCTATCGTCTGGAGGCTGCATCGGGGTCATGCAAGCAGCAATGCCTGGTAGTCGGTCCAGAAAATACCCCACCGGCCTGACATCAGGAGCCTCATGTGTGAAGCCAGGTGCGGCTAGTGACCCAGAAGAGACAGCCCTAAACCCATCCCAACGAACGCCATTAAGGTACCAACCTTTAATGCGAGAGTCGGCAAGGGGTAGTGCCTCAGCTGTACTGCTGGATGGAACCACTACAAAAAGGAGGCTAGCAATGGGTCGTCGGTCAACCCATATCCATGCGCCGCGCGTAGCTTGCTCAGGCACAAGTGTGAACAGGATCTCCCGGAAGGCGACCCTTTGCTCTGGTTGACACGCGTTGACCGAGAGGAGGAATCCCTCAAGCTTGGCCTTTTTGCGCGCGGCTGCTTGCCAGAGGGCAGCCAAGATCTGTCCCAGGTCTGGATTGCCGAGGAACTCGACAGTAACTGTACCGAATTCGGGTATCCCTAATCGGCACACAAGGGGATTCCGAGGCGCGGGATGGCTGTGGAAGCTATCCCCAGACCCAGCGGCACTGGACGCGGGAATGTGCTCATCTGGCGTGGTCGTGGTTGTTGATGTGGTGGAAACCGAGATGGCACGAGTGGCATCGGCCGCCATGAGAGTCTGCCTGAGGCCCGGGAAGTGCAGAGCGACATTGATGGTGTCTTGCACGGCATGCACGGCCGGTTGTGCCAAAGCAAGCACGCCTCCTTTGTTTGCTAGGGAAAGGATGAAATCCTGCGGGGGGTCCACAAGAGCCGAGTCAATCAGGAATTGACGTACCCTCCCCAGGATGCGCTGCTCAACTTGCGGGAGCCGCCTGTCAAATGGAATGGCGACAAGTGCGCGAGGGGAGGGGCCGAAGATCCCCCGGAAATCCGCAAGTATAGCTTCATGACACGCGTCAGCGCCCTCTGCAGGCAAGATGACGCAGTGCAGATCAACCCCTGCAAGGTGCGGCTGTAAGGGGAGAAAGTGGGACCTCCAACGCAGGACGTCTGAACCGCCAGCAAAGTGATTTGCAGCTGCCTCCACAAGATGTGCATGAGTGCAAACCCGCGCAAAACAGCTTATCCAAGGCGGCCGCCCCGGGGTGTGGAAGGCAACTGTGAGTTCATCATGATGCTCTTCGTGCGGAACAACACCGAAGCGAGCAGTAGTGCTGTTGTCAGTATCTGACGAAGCCCCTGCTATGCTGGTGCCAGACTCGGAGGATTCTGCACGCATGACATGAACCCTAGCGGCCAATGCGTGGGTGGGGTGCAAGATGCCCGGTGCAAAGGGGTCGCCTTGTGCCTTGCTTAAGCTGTCGAGGCTCAAACGACCTCTGGCCACATCTGGGGCAAACCTTCTGGGGGGCCCCGGGCAGACCTGGACAAGTCGCAGTGCTGCCTCGTAGGCGGAGGCGTCCATGGGTATTGAGTATGTGCAAAACCCTCTGCCTAGCTGTCTTAGATCTACAGGAACCGGTGCCCAGCCGGGTGTGACATGTGCAGCCCTAAGGATGAGCTGGATGGAGGGGAGGCCTTCAAACTTAGGTCTTAGCACTGTCACAGAAATGATGGGTCCATCATTCGAGGCTCGGACCGCATCTTGCAGGATCTGTTGAAAATCCCACGTAGGCTGCATGCTGCGTAGGCGCAGGTGATCTGTGGTGTCGAAGAAAGCATATGCCTCCTCTTGAGCAACCTCTCTGCGACCTGCGCCTCCATCAGACTTAGTGGCACCGGGGTTGCCACACTGAGCCATGCAGCAGTTGTGCGGGCAGCCAGAGGAACCTGCGTAAGAAAGACTTCTGGTGCAACCCATGCGGTATCCCCTGTTGCAGTATGGGCACCCTCTCCTTCAGGAGAGGCCGGGCCTTGAATGGCCTCGCATGTCACCTCTGTGCCTTGAGGCGCCGGAGAGGCATCGGTCCCATTGACGGATCCTTCATGGATATTGCAGGCGCCATGAGCGCGGCGATACCTGACCTCACCTGGGCTTCGGGTATAAGCAGGCATGAACACCTTCCTGTTGGGTACCTGTGTGCGAAGTCGATCTAGATGGCCATCCTCTGGCTCATCTACAAAGGGTCCGTTGCACCCTCCTTCGCAGGTTGCATGCATTGCGGGGGGCAAAGCAGGGGCCCAATAGGGCGGGCCCTTAGGAACCTGGCACCTCTTTAAGGACCTTAGGACCTGCAAGTGAGGAGGTGGTGCTCCGGCAGTGGCGGCTTCATCGCAGCCTCTTTGCACTTCTGCAAATCGCACGAGTTTGGGCGTGCGGCTGTTGGCCCATCGGGATGCAAGCGAGGAGGGGCAAATACAACCCGAGCAAAAGCCAGAACCCTTATTAGGGGAGGAGGCCTTAGGAGGGAAGAAAGCCCCGAAGAAATGATTCGGGGTATCGTCTACCTCCAAAGTCCTAGGGTCCGAGATCAGCTGAACCTCAAAATCCCTAGAAACTTCATACTGCAAAGCAAGACCGAGCAACATCGCGTGGCCAGCGTGTGCACAGTCATCCTCCAAGGCGACCGTGTGTGTCAGCCCAAGGGTAGGCGTCCACTGTGATGTGTCTAGCCTCGGGCCTTGCCAGGGTGCGGTGCCGGGGTCTTGGCTTGATCGTCGTCGGAAACAACGACTTCCTCCGTGTGCGCTCGCTTCCTCGGCGTCCTTTCCCTGTCTTGTTCTGCGGTGGCTGCATCCGACGCGGCCTTGGCATGTGCAGTTGTAACGACTTCGAGCAAGCTCTTGGCTGAAGCCTGGTGCATCTCTCTCTGCTTCTGAAGCTCTTGCTCCAGATTCAGTTGGCTGTCCACCTTGGCGTCGGCTGCTTCGGCCTCCGCCTCTGCAATTGCTTCTTCGTCGATACCCATGGCTTCCAGATCTGCAGACCCTCCGACTTTCGCCTTCAGGGATGACGAGGCCGCTGCCAAGTTCGAGGTCCACTGCAACTCTCCTGCATCCAGGGTGCTCAAGACCTTCTGCTGGTCTTCCAGCTGTTGCTGCAGCATACTTTGGATCTGGCCGAGGTAGGTACTCCATCCCGCCAGATAGTTTGCTCGCGCCGCACGAATTTTCGCAAGCTCCTTTCTGGCCTTCTGCTGCGCTGTGACCGCCTTGTGAAGGACCTTGGCCTCCTCTTCCGTCTCCTGCATCTGGTGTGTCTCCAGGAGCGCCTTGACGTGTTCGGGCAGCTTGTCTTTGCTTTGGGCCATCGCCGCGACCAATTGCTGTAGGGCGGCTCTGTCCTGCGAAATGCTGCCACTGGACATTGCACCCGCTGGCGCAATCGGCAGGGCCGGTTGTGCAGGTGGTGGTGGCAAGCTCGTCGCATTCGGTGCTTGCCATTCCCCTGGAGGTGGGGCTAAAGCCGGCCCGGTCGAGATCTCCGTCCTGGCAGACTTGTCGCCCCCCTTCCCGGTGCGGGTAGCATTGGCTTGCTTCCCCTTTCCCGGGCCTTGTCTCGGATGCTGTGGTGCATCTTTCCCCCGGTTGGAACGTCGGGGAGAGGGAGCCGTCCGGCGTCGCGGTGAAGCCGATGCATCCCGATTCCACTGTGTCGTGTATGTTTGCAGGGCACCCCCGCAAACTGAGCAATACGAGGCCTTGGAAGATCGGTTGGCGTAGCATGTGCCGCACCAAGAGTGTGTCGCCATACCGGAGTCCGCCTGCAGCAAGCTTTGAGCTTGCCCTGGTAGCTGAGACTTCGAATGGTGACCTGCCAGCCTTCGAATTGCACGCAAAACTGTGTCGCGTTTGACCACCAAGCCACTTGTTGCTCCTCGGAGCGCAGTGCGAGCTCGGCAGCGTAAGCGTCTGTGCCGCCGGTGCCAGGCTGGTTCTTGTCGAGCCGTGATTTGGCCAGGGCAAAGTGGCAAGGCGACTGTCCAGGATCCCAATATCCCCTCCAAATCCAGCAAAGAAAACCAGCAGAGGAAAGATAGATGATCCCATATACGGAGAAATGCAGTAGGCCCTGTAAAGGACAGCTAGTGCAGTGGCTTGACCAGAAGCCAGGAGGGAACCACCCCTCAAGTAAAAAGGTCAGCTCCCGGGCGCCAGCCGGGTTAGGCGCAGTAGCCAGACTCAGTCAGATGAGCGGCTCTTAGGTGTGACGCCTCCAGATAAATATGGTACAGCGAAAACCAGGTTCGTGGGCTGAAAGCCGCACTAGGGTAGCCAGCTATGGGTGCGTGGACTCCGAAGAGAAACTACACGACACTTAAGCCAGAACGCCTAGGGTTTAGGGTTTAGGGCTTAGGGTTTAGGGCTTGGGGTTCCCAAGCCCGCAGCTGCCCGAAGCATTGTAAGCCCCAAGCCCTGCTGCAAGCCCTGTCTGTTTCCTTCCCGCATGTGAGTGCTCCGAAGCCTGGCGGGTCACGAATCTAGGAATAAGGACCCCATGAAGCCCTGAAACAGATCCCCAAAAACGAGTAGGATTCCCCTACAACAGGGGCCCCCCCAAAAAAGGAACCCCCGCATTATTTCGGAAGCCACCACCTGGCCAGCGCGGCAAGAAGCACGGCTTTGGCATCCTGAAGTTGGCCAACGGAGCCTTGGGGGGGGCAGCTTCAGCTTGAGCTCTTGGAGCCCTCCTGCTTTGGAGGTTCGTGGTACTTAGTAAGCAAAGAGTACTTGCACTTCATAAGTTATGAGTCATAATTATTTATAGCCATGTTAGGGTAATCCAGGGGCTTAGGAGTGGGTTATAAATACAGTTCTAATGGGTTATTAAGTACCACGAACCTCCAAGGAGGGTCTCTTGTGGGGGGGGGGTTGGCAGCTTCTTGTGCTCAAGGAGACTCGTACGAGGGCGACTGGGCGGATGGTCAGTTTCAGGTGGGGGAAATTCTTTTTTCAGAGAACCATGTCATGCGTTGGGGCCTTTTTTGGGCAGGACAGGGGCAAGTATGTCTACGCGAACGGAGATGAGTTCATGGGGCTCTGGGACAAGGGCGTGAAGCTGAGCGGGACCTTCTACTACAAGGAGCATGCCCTCCCACTTCAAAAGCAGGCGTTGTCTTTGTTTTTACATGTTTCAGCGGCTTGAACGGTTGCCAGGACGGACGCATCAGCACGAGGAAGTGGCAGAACGGACGCTTGGTTTCATGCCAGGCCTGTGGTTTGAAATTGCCGGTATCTTTCTACGAGCAGGAGGCAGTTTGTTGTGAACGAGCCAGGACTTTGACTCCCGGAGACGAGCTTACCAACCCACCATCACTCACTCGCAGGCGCGGGGGTCATGACTGCCGCAATGTCATGGCAGCGTGGCATTTCTGACGCAGTCGTCATGGTCTTTGCTGTCCTTGTGGCCCAGGTGCACAACCCGGAGCGGACACAGTACGGCGCGACTGTCCGGATCCAAGTGCGATCGATGTGCGATATGTTCCGCATGCAGCAGAGCACCGTCACCGTCAGGGGACGCTCAGCAGCATGGTCAGCACCAACGGCGTCGCAGTTGGCTGAGACATGCTGAGACTTCGTCCTGATGCGGGTGATTTCGTACATGATACATGCCGTGCCATATCGTGCCATCACGTTGAAGCTTGAACGTGAAATTGGCATAGCCAAACCGCACCGGGTTAGCAGACAGCACCGCTTTGCAAGCCAACCGCAAAGATGGATGACCTGCAAGCGACGCAGGGTTTCACCGGCTAGATGCAGTGCTGAAGAGCGGTATTGCAGTCGTGGTGGAGAGACCCATGCCAGCTTCAGCAAGCGAAAAGGCCTTACGCTCGTACCTTAGAGGATGTTAGAGGGCATGGCAAAGATGGCCATTCGTTGCTTTTCGGGCGCGCGCTGATCGCAGCTGCGGCAGCCGCCTTGTCTCAAACGCACCTCGAGGGCAGATCGCCACGTAGCCCTTCTCACCATGGCAGCTGAGGCAGCTGTAGAGGCGACTCGCAGCGATAAGCGCAGGTTGTCGCATCCGGTGGTGACCGAGCCGAAGGAGTGGGCCGGCGAAGAGGACTCAGAAGATGAGAAGCCCATTGAGAGGCATGCCTCCCGGTCCTTTGAAGCAAGGGAGAAGCGGCTGACCGTCGCAGCGGTGAACCTTCAGGATTTGTCAGAAGGCGACAAGATCGTAGGCGACCATGAGGTTGCGGTAGTGCAGCAGCAGAAGGAGTGGAAGGACGGCGAGGAATCCGAGGAGGAGACCCACTCGCCTGACAGGGTTGCGAAGCGTGCCTCGGAGTCCTTCCAGAAGAGGGAGAGTCGTTTCTTGGTCATCGTTGGGTTATCCTTTACAAACTTAAGGGCACTTAAAACCCAATAATAAGGAATACAAATCTTGAATTTTTGATAACGATCCCGACCATGAGCTAGGTTTGGCTCAGGGTGCCGTCATCCGCAGCAGCTTCTGCGAGAGCGAGGCCAGCCGCGTGGTCTCCTTCGAGCAGGCGTCTGTTCCCTTGTCATAGCTGGGTAACATTTTATACATTTTTAAGGGTACTTAAAAAAACCCAATAAGGAATAAACAAAAATAAATGGTTAAGATTATCCCAACCATGAACTAGGTTCGGCAGGCGGCGCCCGCGGGATCCTCCGGTGACCGGTGTAGTGATCGATGTAGCAACATGTGCGTAGTTTCCTGAAGCTCCGCGCGCCAAGGGGGCGCGCTACGATGGACTTCTGACTCGCCTCAGGGAAGAGTTCGGGGGCCACCTAAAAAAGATGCCTCAGACATAGGATCTTGGTGCTGCAGTTGCATGCTTCATCATACTTCCGAGCACAGCCTGTGGTGACGGAGCTCATGCGCAGCCATTTTGGCCACAAAAGCTAGTGGTTCAGTGCCGCCTGCTCACTTCGCAGTGGTCCGCACCACTGCGCTGATCGATTCAGCCGCCCGGCTTCGGTGAAAGCTTCTTACTTTTGTTTCCCTCACAAAGTGACCAGCCCCAAAAAGGGCTTAAAAGGTTTAAGGGTTTAGGGTTTAGGGTTGAGGGCTGGGGGTTTAGGGTTTAGGGTTTCAGGTTTAGGCCCTTCTTGCAACATCCTTGCTGGGCTCGCTTGCCGGCTGCGCGAGTCGCTGAGGCAAGCACAGTGAATTTGTGACCATCTTCCAGGCCAGGGGCCGCCCTTTTTTTCTCACTTGGGTGTTGAGGGGTACATAAGGGGTATATGAGGGGTATATAAGGGGTATATAAGGGGTATATAAGGGGTATATAAGGGGTATATAAGGAGTAGAATCCAAGCAACTTGAAGGCATCGCTTGGTTCAGGTCGCCGACGTTGAGATGACCCTCACGAACAGCATCATCGCGGCCAGCCCGCCGTTCGTTTGGAGCTTCGGAGGGCAGAGAGAGAGTATGGACGCGAGCTCGCGCCGCCACGCAGTATTATCATCATTATCATTACTATCATGATTATCATTATTAGTATTATTATTATTATTATTATTATCATTTTTGATTTTTGTATTTATTGTTAATTATTATTACTAGTAGTAGTATCAGCATCATTGTTATTGTTACTGTGATTATTAATCTTGTTATTCTCATGATGCCCCCCAAAAATTGCCCTGTCCTGCGCCAGCCACTGCCTGCTGGGATGGCTCTGGATGCTGCAAAGGTGGCATTTGAAAACTTCGGTGAGGCAAGGCTCCCCTGAACCCGAAAAAAAACCCTAAGCCGAAAGCCCTTGATGTTGCTTAATGTTTTTGACCCCCTTGGGGCCGTCTGGAGATTTCGACTTCATTTCGACTTCAGGTTTCCCGTGTCCAGCGCCTGGAGAAGTTCGACACCTTTGTCCAGGCCTGCTCCGGGAACCGGAGCTCTGGGTGAAGAGTTAAGGGAGGCGCCCTGACTTGGAGGTTCACGGGTACTTGTAGCAACTGTACTTATAAGCCCTAAGTCCCCTAAGTAGGTTAGAGGTGCAGGCGCTCTTACCCTAAACCCTAAACCCTAAACCCCAAACCCCAAACCCTAAATCCTAAACCCTAACCGAAAACCCTAAACCCTAAACCCTAAACCCTAAACCCTAAACCCTAAACCCTAAACCCTAAAGCCTAAAGCCTAAAGCCTAAAGCCTAAAGCCTAAAGCCTAAAGCCTAAAGCCTAAAGCCTAAAAGCCTAAAGCCTAAAGCCTAAAGCCTAAAGCCTAAAGCCTAAAGCCTAAAGCCTAAAGCCTAAAGCCTTAAAGCCTAAAGCCTTAAAGCCTAAAGCCTAAAGCCTAAAGCCTAAAGCCTAAAGCCTAAAGCCTAAAGCCTAAAGCCTAAAGCCTAAAGCCTAAAGCCTAAAGCCTAAAGCCCAAAGCCTAAAGCCTAAAGCCTAAAGCCTAAAGCCTAAAGCCTAAAGCCCATTCTTGCAGGGTAGCACGGATTCCACCTGTTCACGAGAGCACTTGAGAGGTCGTCTTCTTCGATGTTCGTTCGGCCGGCCGAGCGGTGAAGGTGGCCCAGGGGAAGTCTGAGCAGGAAGCCCCCAAGGTTTAGGGTTTAGGTTTTCGGGTTTAGGGTTTAGTGTTTAGGGTTTGGGGTTTGGGCTTTGGGGTTTCGGGTTTGGGACCCAAAACTACCCTAAATTCCTGAAAACCGCACGCGTGACTGGAAACTTGGGCTACAGGTTCCAAGCCCTCCCAAAAGAGCACATGCAGAGTCATTGATATTTAGGCTCTACAATGTCACATTCAATCTTTAACATATCTTCATCTAATCCGATATGGGAGCTTACCAAAATAGGGGACCCCTATAATGGACCCCCAAATATTAGGATCTAAGGACACCCTAAACCCTAAACCCTAAACCCTAAACCCTAAACCTAAACCCTAAACCCTAAACCCCAATGAGGTACCCCTACTCATCCTGCCTCAAGCTCGTAAATACGTTCCCCGACCCGGCCTCGACGCCATAAGGCCTAAGGCCTAAGGCCTAAGGCCTAAGGCCTAAGGCCTAAGGCCTAAGGCCTAAGGCCTAAGGCCTAAGGCCCCAAACCTTCCACCCCAACCCTCCCTGGCCCCTCACCTCCCCAAAAGACAAAAGACCCTAAATCCTTGGTTTACCCGCCCAACACAAAAAAGAGGAAAAACCCAAACCCGCAAGCCTGAACCCTAAATCCCCAGGTCCTAAACCCTAAATCCCCAAGCCCTAAACCCAAAATCCCTAAATCCCAAAATCCCTGAACCCTCAGCCCTAAATCCCTAAATCCCTAAATCCCTACGTCCCTAAATCCCTAAGCCCTCAGCCCTAAATCCTAGATCCCTTCAAAACGGCTCTTGCAGGCTTTTGGCGCGGCCGGCTGCATCCCAGGCCCTCAGGTCGGCGGGGGGTCCCGGACTGCGAGGAGGGCAGGGCCACGGGGGTGGGGGGGGGGGGGGGGGGGGTTAGGGTTTAGGGTTTAGGGTTTGGGGTGTAGGGGTGTAGGGGTGTAGGGGTGTAGGGGTGTAGGGGTGTAGGGGTGTAGGGGTGTAGGGGTGCAGGGGTGCAGGGGTGCAGGGGTGCAGGGGTGTAGGGGTTTCGGGGTGGTTTGGAGGTTTTTTTTTTTTTGGGGGGTTTAGGGGTTTAGGTGTTGAGGGGGCTTTTGGGTTTTGAGGGAATTTAGGGGTTCAGGGGAGAAGCCCTATGCCTGAGGGAGGACATGCGAGTGTGAGAGTCGAAGGAAGGACATGAAGCGCCTGAATCCTTGCCTGCTTGTAGAAGCCCTAAACCCCAAAACCTAAACCCTAAACCCTCAACCCCAAACCCTAAACCCTAAAACCTAGAAGCTTCCGAGTGCCCATCCTTGCGGCTTTGCGGTCCGCATCCCAGGCGATCGCACGGTCATGCTGGCAGGGGACGACCAGCTTTCAACCAAGGACCCATGAAAGATCACTTCGGAAGATATGGAAGCCCTAAGGCCCTGTAAGGAATGGGGTATAGGGTTTAGGGTTTAGGGACATGGTTCGTCCTTCCCTAGATTTTGAGGTGTGCTCCCTCTGAATGCGCAAGAGGACTTCCAGAAGATCTCGGAGGTTTGCAAGAGCAAGGCGGGCACGGCAGAGGGATCGCGCGGGTTGTGAGTGAGTGCCCTTCGTGAACCCGCATGATGCTAGGATGGCTCCTTCTTCTTGGAGTTCTACGATGTGCGTGATGCCATGCGATACCAAAAAGCCAAGGAGCCCTGCGACAGCAGCACATGCAATGATGTGACAGTGAGGGACATGGGACGGAACCAAAACACCTGAGGTCAGTTCTATCAAATGATCGTCCCGCGCCCCCTTGTTTTTGCGGGGTGGGGGGGGGGGGGGGGGGGGTGGTCTGTATGGCACCACAAAGACCCAAACGGGGACCACGAAACCATACGGGAAGTTCCATCATAGACACCACACACAAGTGCCCAATATTTAGATCAACCCTGCACCATGACCCTTGCAAGATCCAGCTGCCACCTGGTCTGCCAAACTCGGCAGCAAAGGCCTGGTGGGGCCTGGGGGAGTCTATCTAGGGTTTAAGCGAATGGCGTGAAGGCACATGGATGGTCCTAAGTAGGGTTGTCTTTACAGTCATCCAGGTTTGTAGATACATCTATGTGAGAAATGTACATGTATATATGTGTATATGTATATGTATATGTATATGTATATGTATATGTATATGTATATGTATCTGTATATGTATCTGTATATGTATATGTATATGTATATGTATATGTATATGTATACGTATATGTATATGTATACATACATCTACATACATATACATATATATATATATATATATACATATGTTATATTGCTGACCACCCTGTTTCCATTGCTGCGCGTGAATCTTTCTGAAGGAATCACCGGAAGTTCCGGAGGTGTCTGAGCCCGAGTATGTCTTGCTCGCAGCACGCTTGCCCAAAGCTGACTACAGTCGAGCCGAAACCCTAAACCCGAGTGTCAGATAGGCGGGTGGCAAAAAATCAGTAAGCCCCTACACCCTAAACCTTAAAGGCCCTAAACCCTAAACCCTAAACCCTAAACCCTAAACCCTAAACCCTAAACCCTAAACCCTAAACCCTAAACCCTAAACCCTAAACCCTAAACCCTAAACCCTAAACCCCAAGCATCCCCAAAACCCACTGAGGTTGCCACCGCCCGGGCTGGCGCCGGTGGCCGCCGCGGCGCCAGCAGCGCGAGCGCCGGCGGGGGCCCCAAAGAGCTGTGGCGAAAGAAGGGTTTGGGGTTTGGGGTTTGGGGTTGGGGTTTGGGGTTTGGGGGTGTGGGTTTGGGGGTTGGGGGTTGGGGGTTTGGGTGTGGGGTGTGGGGTGTGGGGTGTGGGGTGTAGGGTGTGGGGTGTGGGGTGTGGGGTGTGGGGTGTGGGGTGTGGGGTTTGGGGTGTGGGTTTGGGGTTCGATCGGACTTTGGGGTTTGGGGTTTGGGGTTTAGTGTTTAGTGTCAGAGTTTGGCGTTTGGGGGAAGTGAAAGTGACTGGACGTTGGCATGAAATGACTCAGGCCAGTGACTGGCAGGTGGTCATCCGCAACCTACCGACGAAGATCCTCACTAAGGCTCGTGGCATCTCGCTACTATTGGCCCGACTGCAGGGATGAGAAGTGCCCCGAACATCCCCA
The DNA here is from genome assembly GCA_905221605.1 of Symbiodinium natans. Lineage (NCBI taxonomy): Eukaryota > Dinophyceae > Suessiales > Symbiodiniaceae > Symbiodinium > Symbiodinium natans. The sequence goes on from CAJNDS010002064.1 coordinate 257,436, forward strand.
AATCATAAAGACTGAATTGAAGACCTCTGAACTCCTAAGCCTAAGGTTTTTGTGTGAGCGAGTCAGTGCCGAGACTGACCCTTCGGAGCCTGTTGACCTGCACCTTTGCAGGTGATGATGGACGCAGCCGGGTGCTTGACCGGGTGACCCTAAACCCAGAAATCGTAGGGTAGTTCTATGGGCCCTTAATATGGTCTCTTACCGCCTTTTAAAGGGTTCTGAAGTATGGGCACTTGGGTTTTATAGGGCATATACGGGGTATACAAGGGATCCCCTTTCAAGGGCCCATACTAAGGGACCATGTAACTACCCTTAGATGAAACAAAACCCTACACCCTAAACCCTCAACCCGAAACCCTAGACCCTTCACCCTAAACCCTCCTGAGGTCTTTCAACAAGCTGGCTTTGATGGATACCTGAAAGAGTTCACCATTCAAGCTGGCGCTGGGGAGGCCTGGGCTCGCAAAATCTGGGGCTGAGGCCGTAAACCCTGAATGTAGCAATGCCCTAAATACCCTGCCTGCCCTACACCATCCTAAACCCCAAGCCCTAGGCCATAAATCCTAAACCCTAAACCCTAAACCCAACGGCAGATTGAACACATTGACAACCCTACGCCCTAATCCCGGCACCTTAAATCCTGAACCCTCAGCCCTTAACCAGGTTGTGGCCAAGTTTGCAGACCAAACGGCGGCGCAGGGGTGTGCCACGCCCTCGGTGTTGGGGCAGGCGCCTACAGAAGCAACCGTGAAAACGTTTACGGTACGTTGCTGTATATCGAGGGGTGAGAGGTGGGATGGACACTGTTCCCTATAACAAATCCTGTAGGGCCCTGTTTGAAGCTTACGTCCCTGGGGCTTGCGTAGTATACAAACTCTCATCTGATAATGTACAAGCACAATGAGACCGTGATAGAGTAAACATGCTGTTGATAGGCTTTCCGAGCCCTTGGCTACTTGGAGGTTCATGGTACTTATTAACCAATTATAACTGTACTTAGAGAGCAGGACTCCAGCAGGCTCAGCGGGCCCAGAGGATGCGGAGGCCAACTTTGATAGAATGAGCTGGCCATTGCGCCAGCGTATCTTGCCCGAGTCTCTCCGTCGCATGGGACCTGGCGCGGAAGCCATGGAAGCTATGCTTAAGAAGGACATGACCCGGAGGCTGGGAGATTCCGTGCAATTTTGCAGGTCAAGCAACGTGAACAGAACACCGGACATGCGACGGCGCAGGCCCATGTCAAGCCTAGCCCACTTAAAACCCCTTATAAGCCCTAACATGGTTATAAGTACAGTTATCAGTACAGTTATCATTGGTTAAGAAGTGCCATGAACCTCCATGTAGGGCAGGTAAGTCCTGCCACGGCTTTGTGCCATCATTCAGCTAGGGGGGGTGAAACGTGGGGCCGCTTCTCGTCAGGCAACCCTCTTGCAGGAGGTACCTATTGGGATGTCCCCCTTGTTTTTTAGGGTTTAGGGTTAATAGGGATTATAGTACCCCCCCCCCCCCCCATTACAATCTGGTCAGTATAAGGGCCAACATCTCAAGGCATCTACAAGGGGACTCCGCATGCAGAGCCCCCCCCCCCTTCGTGGTTTCTGATTCAGACATGGGCTGTCATGTTTTCCGGGACCTCTCTTGCATTCCTTCATATGTCTTTCCTGAAGTCTGCTGCTGGGGCCGAGTCAGCTAGGCAGGTGCAGAACATCACATGAAGCAGGGTTTATATTACTGTTATTGGTGAGTGTATGTAAGGTTCCTTTTTAATATTGGTGAGTGTATATACCTGGTGTCCTATTGGGGGTACAAGAAATATATACCCCACTTCACATCACCCTGTGACTTCAAGGTCACGCATTTCTCTGGGTGCCAGTGGGACAACAAGTCCGGTGCTGTGGTTCCCGCCTCAGTGTGGCAACTTAGCTGGCAAACGAGTAGCTTCGAGTACATCGCCTGTCGAAACGGGAGCTTGCGCTGTATGATCCGAATGGCCCTACTCACCCCAGAAAGCCCGCAGACTACCAAGCGTTGAAAGGGATCATGTACACGGACCAGGAAAGGGCCGAGCGCATGTCTATCAACCCCCCTGTACTCTAGAGCCCAAACCCTAAACCCTAAGACCTAAAACCTAAACACGAAACCCAAACCCCCAAACCATTGAACCTGCTTCCAGGTCACTGCAGAGCTTTTTCCTCCAAGGGAAGCGAAGCCAAGCAAGCCTGTGCCCCAGAGGGTCTTACTTTGACCTGTGGGGATGAGGGCGCAATCGCCTCCCCACAAGCACTACAATACCCGAGACTGCACGAAATTCCATCGCCATGTCCATTTCCATCTTACCATGTTTACACACCATTCCCATCATATTTCCTCTACTTCATGTCCAGTTAGTAACTAGTATCATGGCCCAAAATCCTTGCTACCTGATGGTCTGTTTTACCCTAAACCCTAAACCCTAAACCCTAAACCCTAAACCCTAAACCCTAAACCCTAAACCCTAAACCCTAAACTGTCGGGGGGGCTCTTCCAAGAGCAAGAGAGCCGCGCAGGGCTACGAAGAAGAAGGCTCATGCCTCAGCCTCCAACGACCGCGCCCCAGTTGCTCACAGGGTTTAGGGTCGAGGGTCTAGGGTTTAGGGTTTAGGGTTTAGGGCTGAGGGCTGAGGGTTTAGGGTTTCGGGTTTCGGGTTTCTCGGCCTCTCACAAGCTGGTGCTGGGAGTTGCTACAGGTCTCACTCGCCTCCACCACCATCTCGCCTGCGGGACGAAACCACGCACACCAATCGTTTACTCGGAGGTTCATGGGTACTTAAAACCCCAGTGATAACTGTACTTATAAGCCCCTGAAGTCCCCTAAGTAGGTGATAAGTACAGTGATATTTGGGGTTCTAAGTACCCATGAACCTCCAAGCAATCGTTTAGGGCATCAGGCTTCAGGGGCCCAGGAAAGTTCACAAAGCGAAAGTCTAGCGAGCCCCAGCCGGCGAGAAGCTGAGCGCCTAGGAGATGTCCGCGGAAGCCCCTGCCTTTCAACCGAGTTCCATGGTCGATCCGGCTTGCTTGGACTGCCCAGGGGCAGTGTCAAAATCGCCCACTGGCGTGACTTCTGCATGACCTGAGATTTGTTCACCCGCAGGCTCCCTACGAATTCTCTGCAGAGGCCGCGTTTGAACGCAGTCACGTGCTTTTTGCAATCTAAATCGACTTCCGAGGCGCCTGTTTTCATGCCGTTCATGCCAAACTGGGGCTACATGCCCAAGGCGCGATCTAACGTTGGATGTGAACAGCTTCAAGTGCCGAGGGCCATTGTTGAAGGCCGGACATAGCATGTCAAGGTTGAAGAAGAGGTCACCGGAAACCCCCGCCCCCGGAACGCGACAAAGCTTGCCTTTGGCCGCGGCCTGAGCGTTGCAAGTTGAGCATGTGCGCGGCGAAGATGCTAAAAGCTGACCAGCAGCCAGTGAGACTGCGCCTCGGCCACTGCTTGTGCCTACATCTTACATCTGCTGCAGGCTCCGACACCAGCACAGAAGTGGGTGATTCCGAGGACTCTGATCAGAAGTGGCAAGTATCTTTCTTGCTAAAAAAAAACAGTGACAGACTCCGGCGAATCAGCAGCCAGAGAAGTCCTACGTTGAAGGACGACGACAAGACCAGTCCTGCCAGGGTGAAGCGCATCCTGCCGCGGCCTCGGAGTGTGTCCTGCACTCCGGGAGGGTTTAGGGTTTAGGGTTTAGGGTTTAGGGTTTAGGGTTTCGGGACCCCCAGTAAAGTTGCGCTGAACGAGAAGACCCCTTCCGGCAGCTTGCTTCTGGAATCCATTGTAGGAGAGACGAATCATTGTCTCATTCCATGCTGAGGAGCCATGCTGGATCCGCAGCGCGAAGTTAGTTGCCCCGAGGAAGCTCTCTTAACGATCTTGGCCCTTCCATCTTCCTCGTCAGCAAGGGCGAGACATGAAAAAACCTCACCCTAAACGTACAAAACGCCCTTGAACCCTTAAACTCCGAGCTTCTTTATCAGCAAGCTGCGAAGGCCGCAACAGGCGATGGGTGCTCGCTCTCGATCCGGCTCGGCTTCATCGTCGGCTTAAGGCCGGCGCGGTCTGCACGTCGGGCCGTGCTGCTTCTGCGTTTTATGGGCTTCTTTTTGTTACCATAAAGAGAAGGGTATAGAAGGAAAAATGCATTATTTTTTGTTGGGGGGGGGGGGTTCCGTAAGCTATGATCCCTTGACTCTAAACCCTTAACCCTTAACCCTAAACCCTAAAGCCTTAAGCCCTTAAACCCGTAAACCCTAAACCCCCCGAAAAGATCACCAAAATCAACCCCCCAGAATGGGGGTTGCCCCTTTGATGCCCCAAATAGAATGGAATCCCTCCCCAAATCGGGTACCCCTATTTTGGGAAGTCCCCAAAATATCGGAACGCAAGATGCCCTCGCGCTGCAAGGCCAGACACGGGTCCTTGCAACATGAGTAGCTCGTGGGGAAGCGGAGCGCAACCGCAGGAGGCGCAAGAAGAGGGGCTTCGGGTTTAGGGTTTAGGGTTTATAGTTTAGGGTTTAGGGTTTCGGGGAGTTCAACCCTGTCCTTGAATTTTGTTGCAGGTGCGGCCCGGCAACCTACGTAAGCCCTAAATGGGCAGTTCCCCAGATGATGCTCATGCCGGCAAAATGGCAGTCCTTATACTCAGGATAAATCCCCCAAAAGGCGCCCATGACCAACTGTCCAGGAGACTCGGGATCCGCACTGCAATGCAGTGCCGAGTTTCGTCGACTGGGCAACGTCCGCTGCCACAGCCGACCGTTTTCCGTGGTGTTTAGAGGGCTGAGGATCTCATGGTGTGGTATCGGGGTTTGACTCGAACAGCACGGGTAACAAGCAGAAGTTAGAGGAATGAGTCAATGTGCTTTAGCTCCCCTCCCTTCAAGATGGAAAGCAAGATGTGTCGCCCGAGGGGAAGCTGCCTTAGTTCCTCTCCTTCTAGATGGAAGACAAGAGGTGTCCCTCAAGTCATGTCTGTTTTAGATGTGTAGAAATTCCGTATCCCCGATGTTACAGAGCTTCAGGAAATCTGTACCCGATGCGGGCCATGTGTGTTGCTTGAATATATATATATATATATATGCTACCCCCCCCCCAGCGACCTACCCTTTTTAGGCCTTTTTAGGCCTTTTTAACAAAAAACAACAAGAAGGCCCAAAAGTCGCGTAGTTAATCACCGGGTAATGAAGGACAGTTACTGGGACACCCACCTCACAGACCCCGATAAGCCAGCATTGGAAGAATCTACATTTTGAATCTGAAGCGGACAATGCTGTTTGTAGATGTTTAGATCAGTGTTTTTCTATGCAAATTGTGCGTTTCAAGGGCAATTAATGTTTTGTTGAGCAACTAATTGATTTATACAATTGTGTTTGTACGAGGCAAAGTATTAATCAAATAGTGAAACATTTTTCTTGGTTCTATGCGAATTTAGCTACTAGAGTAATTATTAAGCAAAGAGCCCAATTTGACACAAGTGAATACTATTTAAAGGAGCATACTCAACCAAGATACGAAATAAACACCATTCTCAACCAAAAAATGGCAAAGTGTGCGTTTAAAGTGCAAATACTGTATTTATACAATTGTGTTTGTACTAGGCAAAGTATGCTCTCTGAAAAGTCCACTGAAATACCTTATGTTTACATATTCATGAATCGTTTTATTTTTGAAATAATCATTTTATGCGAATTTAGCTACTAGAGTAATTATTAAGCAAATAGCCCAATTTGACTCAAGTGAATACCATTTAAAGGACCATACTCAACCAAAATACGAAAGAAGCACCATATTCAACCAAAATATGGCAAAGTGTGGTTTAAAGGGCAAATAGTGCTTTGTTGAGCAACTAATGCATTGAAACAGTTGTGTTTATACCAGGCAAAGTATTATTGAAGCATTATCTGCAAAGTCAAATGAAACACCTTATGTTTACATATTCATGAAGCAATTTTTTTGAAGTATTCATTCTATGCGAATTTAACTACTAGAGGAATTCTTAAGCAAATAGCCCAATTTGACTCAAGTGAATTCTATTTAAAGGACCATACTCAACCAAATACGAAATAAACACTTGCGGAAATGGAAACGGTTCTACCTACATAACAATGAGACAAAGATTGCTGAAGTATTCACTAAAGACCACTTATATACTATGTCTGAAAAGCACAATTTGCATGAGCAAGCTTAAAAATGCACAATAATGGAAATAGAAGCGGTTCTACTTACATAACGATGAAACAAAGATGTCTGAAGTATTCAATAAAGACCACATATATACTATGCTTGAAAAACGCAACTTGCACAATCAGGCTTAAAAAATGCACAAGAATCCTAGAAAAGTACTTAGTGAAGGCCATACACAAGCAAATTCACAAATACATAAAAACATCCAAAAGCGCAAGCTTTTCAGGAGAATCTCTGGTAAAGTTTGGATTATAGGGTTTTGGGGTATTCCTGGACGAGTAGGCGTCACTTTTTAAGCAAACAATTCTAAGCAATAAATGCTTTTTCTCAAGACAAGTATTGCAAATGCTGCTTCTAGATAATTAATCGCATTTACCAGGCAAATATTATCCATGCGAATTGAGCTACCAGAGCACCAAGTAATGGCTGAATAAGGTCTACTACACTTGAGTACAACCAAAAGATGCACTAAACACTAGCGGCTCTACTTACATAATAACGAAACAAATAGTTCTGAAGCACTAGAAAGACCACTTGTATACTATTTCTGAAAAGCACAATTAGCATAAGCACACTTAAAAATGCGTAGTTGTTGCCTCGTGACCGTGAAGGCGAACCAAAAAGCCAAAATGTCAAAACCAAAAAACCAAAAACACCAAAACCAAAAAAACCAAAATTACCAAAACCAAAAAACCAAAAAACCAAAAATACCAAAAAAACCAATTGTCCGGGACTCTTGGAGAAGCCTCATAGGGATTTCCTGAGAGTCCCGGACATTTTTGTTTTTTGGTTTTGGTTTTTTTGTTTTTTTTGGTTTTGGTTTTGGTTTTTTTGGTTTTTTTGGTTTTGGTTTTTTGGTTTTTTTGGTTTTGGTTTTTGGTATTTCTACTGTCCCGTGTATGCGATTTTAGTGTGACTTGAGACAAGGCGAAAAAGGGTAGGTCACTGGGGGGGGGGGGGGGGGGGGGTACCATATATATATATATATGTATATATATATATATATATATTATATACACATACATACATACATGCATGCATACATACATACATACATACACACACACACACAAAAACGCACAGACCAGTTGCAACCGTTGCCCCAGGTGATGCCCAGGCGCGTGTAAATACTGAATTGGCTGTAAGAGGGGCCGTGTTAAGCCTCCCTGCCTTGCACAATGCACGGGAGTCTGCGTGCCGACGTCTCCCCACAGCTTCGAAGGGAAGTGGGGTTTAGGGTTTAGGGCTTAGGGTTTAGGGGGACGATCTGGAAGACTTGGGCCAGGTACTAGCTGTACTAGCTCGAGCCTGGCCCTACAGTGGGAGTGTTGGCAGCGCGGCCTGGAGTGCCCACTTAGCCTGAGGCACGCTGTCCATATTCCACTTTGAAATGGTTTGAACTGATAGCGACGCGCGGCTAAGACTGAAACGCCTGGCCAATGTCAGCAGACCTGGCGCAGCTTCAGTTCTAAAGCCACTTGCGTGTGTGTGCAAATATTTGTTGCGCACGGCCGCGCCCCTGTCGAGAAACCCACTTTGCAACTGCCAGTTCCAGCTACTGTCATGATTGTGAGTGTTGCGATGTCTGTCTGACTTTCTCGATGTGCGGGTGCACGTTTGCATCAGGCCGTCAGTCAGGTTGGCCCCCCCAAATTGTCTACAACAACCCGAGGCGACCTGGGGGTGGCCTTGTGGCCCCCTCGTTCTCTTGCATCAACCTGCCGACTGATTGCAGACGTACCGGAACCGTTGCAAGTGGTTGTGCCGGAAGGCGAAGCCCTCCTGGCAAAGCATGGTTAGCTCGGCTTTGCCGCACCCGCCCTTCATGGGTTCACTACGGTTGTTACAGCAGCATGGCAGTCTGCGCCTCCTGCCCAAATGACAGAATGCCTCTCCCCCAGGGCCGCCCTCCCCCCCCCCCCCCCCCCGAGTCCAGCCTACTACACAAATCTTAGTTGCGAGTCCTAGAACTGGCAGACCATGATGAGCTAACTATCTTTCATGTGGGGGGGCGCGCAATGTAAGGTTGACAGTCGACGTCTGCCACGACTACTACCATTAATACTATCATTCTTAATTTTTCCTACGATGAGTATTAGGTATATATTAAGAATATTAGTAGCGCTGCCGGTACACGAGCCTGCTGTCATGAATGGGGGATGCACGGTGGACCTCGGTCTCAGCAGCTCAAGCTGCTCCTGGGACCTAGAGGTCCTCCCAAGGGCACGGCGGTAAAGCTGGAGTAGCTCCCTTCGTACAAAAGACGTTGAAGAGGTGTACAGTGGCTGTCAGGAAGAAGTTTCGCTGGGTGATGTCATGGTGATGTCGCAGACAAGAAGAGAGGCTTCGAGTCTCTGGCACGAGCCATTGCTCGCGCCAAGAATCTTCTTCCTGCAGCTGATCGCCCGATTGGCTGTGTTGGTATGCAGGCAATCCATCCAGATTTCAGTCCATCCATCTGAGCTGATTGTCCGAAAGCCCGGAACTTCAAATCGTATCGTCGTTTGGGGAAAGTGTGGGCGAGTTTGGACCGCTTGCAGACCAAACGGTGACTGCATGCCAACCGCGCCAATCCTGAGCTTTGCCCTCAGCCGGCTCAACCCCATGGACCGAGTGTCCGTGCCTTAGCACCCGAGTGCATAGCATCACCATGCATCAGCATCTTGCATGACCCAAACCAGACGCAGGAAGAAGCGGGGGGGGGGGGGCCCATCAACATCCATATCGCATGAGCCTCGCGTTGATGTTCTGCGTGCCGAGGTTGTTGCGCCTGATTGGTTTACCTGCAGGTCATTTCCGTTGCACGGAAATGATTCTGCACATCGATTCAATGTTGTCTCTTGGTCGTTTCCGGTTGGTGGGTGTGCTGGTACCGACAGGTCACCTACCCGCACAAACTGAAAGAGACAGCAAGAGTCACACCCGGCACACCCACCAAGACCCGTACATCCGAAGCCTCACGGAGTGTTGACCTTCGGACCATCGGGCCATCGATTCGTTCCTTTCATAACACGTGGCCGCGACAACACGGACACACGAACAAGTGGCCGATAACGACGCCCTACAAGCGAGACTTGGCTGCACTTATTGGCGACCGCTCATCACTCTTCCTCCTGACATGACATGTCTTCTGTGTGCGTTGGAAGCTGCTGCCAGGGCTCGTCTTCTAGAACTCACAGCAAGTCTACCGTCGACTGCCACGGGCGATGCTGATGTCTGAGGCCAAGGCAGTGTGCCATGGATGCTGCCTTTGGTTGGGAGCAGAGGTCAGTGCGATGGCTGACTTGACTCTGGTGAACGAATGTCACATGCAGCGGCTGCCCAAGCTCAGCAGAGAGCTCAACTTGGCCTCTGCAACTGATGCCAGTGCAAGTGCCAGGTGCTACGGTTTCAACTTTCAACAGCTGATTAGAATTGGTACATCATAGGTGCTTAGCAGGGGAATGGTGTAATGAGCGAAGTCGGCAGCCTTGCTGAATTTTCGTGACCTTCGCCAATGGACAGTCCCGGAGGGAGCTATGCACCACAAGCTGACGGGCTGCCACTTTCTGTCCACGCTATATTGACATGTCCCAGCAAGCAGCTGTCCACCTTGCACTTCACTTTAGGCAGCTCGGAGGCTGTTTTCTCTTGTAGCCTTGATGCCACGCCGTAGTTCCACTGAATTTTCCTTGACTGCCAGTGGCTCGATGACTGCACACTGCATGCCATGAGTCGGCGTGAAACCAACGCCCACAAACTGGCTATGGTTGGTCACCTGATGTGCTCCGTCCATGCTGAATTTGGTGCCAACTCCTCAGCGCTCCGCTCCGGCGGCTTTAAGTCAAAGTCTCTCAAAGCCATCGTATTCTGATCGCCGAGCGAGCTGCAGAGGATTGCGAGCAGGCGAAACGAAGGTATGCCAACGTGGGTCCTCGCTGCGAGACCAAGGGAAAAACGGGAAGCCTTGATCAGCGTTTCGAGAGGAACCCTAAACCCTAAACCGTAGACCCTAAACCCTAAACCCTAAACCCTAAACCCTAAACCCTAAACCCTAAACCCTAAACCCTAAACCCTAAACCCTAAACCCTAAACCCTAAACCCTAAACCCTAAACCCTAAACCCTAAACCCTAAACCCTAAAGCTACCTCGCCAAGCTACCTCGCCTGCCTCTCCGTACTTACCGATCCTTCCCTTCACAGGGCTTGTGAGAATAATGTCCTCTGGACAATGGAGCGCCCAAGCCACCCCAATGCCCTGCCCCAAACTCGAACATCAAACCCTGACCCCGGAACACCTCAAGCCTTACACCCTAAACCCGACACTTTCAGTCCGCTCAATCCCCTGGCCCTAAACCCTAAACCCTAAACCCTGCGAACCTCCGCCCGACGCGGCTGGCTCGTTGTGACCTGGGGAAAGCCGCAGGGAGTCTCGCAGAGGCACGCATGGGAAACCCTCAGCCCTGAATCCCTCAACCCTCAACCCTAAACCCTAAACCCTATAACCTAAACCCTCAACCCTCAACCCTCAACCCTAAAACCCTAAAAGAACCCTGAGTCAGGTGTCTTGAAGGGTTGAGTACGGGGTCGAACCAAGAGCTCATTTAGAGTTTTTTGTTTTCGGTGGTTTTTGGTGTTTTTTGGTGTTTTTGAAAGGGTTTCAAGGAGTTTTCCGTGCGTGCTTAAACGGGTTCTTAGGTTGTTATTTCTGCATTCATTTTTGGGTGGGGGGGGGGGGTGGAGTTCTGAGCTTTAGTGTTTTTCAGCTCATATGCAGCCACTTTGAAGCCCTTAATCCCGGAACCTGCATCCTAAGCCCTACAGCTCCCCCCAAAACTCGAACCCTAGACGCGAAACCATACCCTGACCGTTAGGGCCGCACCCCCTGAAGCCAAAGCCCTGAACTAAGATGAAAGGGGGGGGGGGCAGGCAGCAAGGTTCGCAAAGTCCCAGCCGGTAGCCCAAACCCTAAGTCCTAAACCCTAAATCCTAAACAAACCTAAACCCTAAACCCCAAACCCTAAACCCTAAACCCGAGGGTTCCCCGCATCCGCGTGCCGCACGGTGTTGGCAGCAAACTGCGCCAGGCTCCGCGGGCTGCTTCTGAGAGCAATGCAGTTAGGCGGAGGCCGGGGCCAGGGAAACAAGTCACGACATCCCAGGAAAATCTACTTTAGGGTTTAGGGTTTAGGGTTTAGGGTTTAGGGTTTAGGGTTAGGGTTTAGGGTTTAGGATTTAGGGGACATCCCAGGAAACTCTTCAAAATTATGAAGCATGGAAAACGAATAATAGTTTAGGCCAATATAAAATAGTGTAATAAGAACCTAGTCATCTAATAGTACACTTTCATAGAAGACTAACAATGCATTGCCGATAGAACAGAATAGAACAGATAAGATTAGAATAGAATATATACCATGATATGGTATATAATACAATATGACATAATATAGTAGCCTAATCGGAGAACAGTAGAATAAGGCATTGATGACACGGCTTCTGCAGCCGGGAGAGTCCCTTCCCACGGCGCTCGCAACATGATGCGCTCAAAGCACTTACATATACACATATACATACCTAAATAAACAAATATGTGAGTAAGAAAAGACAGAAAACAATAAAGAAATAAGGCAACAAAAAAACAAGATATACATATTAGTATGAACGGCCTCGGCTGCCAATGCTTCTTTGCTCTCCCGCAGGGCGCCTTCTGGTTGCCCTGCTGCTGTCGGCGGTTCGGGGCACAGCCGTAGATGTGGAAGCCGCTCGTGAGCTTGCATCCTGAACCCTAAACCCTAAACCCTAAACCCTAAACCCTAAACCCTAAACCCCCAATGCCCATGAGGTCGGCGCCGAGAAGCGCGAGCCTGGAATCTTCAAGAGGCTGGAGGCTGCCGGCGAGGAGCGGGTTCTTAGGGTTTAGGGTTTGGGGTTTGGGGTTTAGGCTTTAGGGTTTAGGGTTCGGGGTTTAGGGTTTAGGGTTTAGGGTTTAGGGTGCTGTGTTGTGGCCCCAGGCTGCGGAGGGTTGTACATTGGCATGTTCCCCCAAGTACTAACAGTCCTCAATCGGGATTAGAATAGGGGGTACTATAAAATCCCTAGTAAGGACTCTTAGTAGAAGGGGGAACATCCCAAGTTGGTACATGTAAAGCTCGCAATGTGTATGTAGGACATACATCCTTTCCTGATCCTTTGAGTTAGGGACGTCTTCGCTCAAGAGACGCCGCACAGGCTTGATGAACAGCTCCAAAACATCAGGGGCCAAGCCTGTCGGACTCCCCACTTGAGCAAGAGAGCTAACCCTAAATACCCTTAAAAACCCTAGAAAACCATAAAAAACTCAAAAACCCTAAATACCCTAAAAACCCTAAAAACCCTAAATACCCCAAAAACCCTAAAGGCCCAAAAGACCCTAAAGACCCCTGATTAGGATGTGGTGGAGAGAGCAGCTTTCGATCCCCGACAGAGAAGTGCGGGCGGAATGTGGGGCCTAAACCCTAAACCCTAAACCCTAAACCCTAAACCCTAAACCCTAAACCCTAAGCCCTAAACCCTAAACCCTAAACAGGGTCCTGGAAATGGATAGGTTGAGGCCTTACCGAGGCCTGGGCCTGTTGTCTTTCGCCACGGGCATAGCAATGCGATTGCAGAATGACCTTGTTATCTTGTTAGACTCTTAGACTATTGCATTAAGGTATTCCTCTGCTAGATATAGTTACATTACTCCTTTGCTGAATGTTCCAATTCTTGAATCATTGAGTTGTTGCATCATCCGAGGACTTCAAGACCTGTGCCTGCACCTGCTGCATGGCTACCGAGCGGGCAGACCAGGAGGTGGAACGAAGTGCAGATGGGCAGCCACTTGGCCTTACGTCAGGCATCATCGGAGGGCTTTTGGCATGAGGACCCTAAACCCTAAACCCTAAACCTTAAGCCCTAAACCCTAAACCCTAAACCCTAAACCCTAAAGCCTAAACCCTAAACCCTAAACCCTAAACCCTGAACCCTGAAACCCTAAACCCTGAACCCTACGGTGCTGGGCGGCCGAGGTCGCTGTTGACGCACAAGTGCGTGCATGCAAGCCCCGCCACTGACGAGTGCCCGATGGAGTGCGTCGCACGCGACCGACGCCACACTCTGGAGGAGGACGGGGTTTAGGATTTAGGGTTTAGGGTTTAGGGGTTAGGATGCTTTAAGGTCAAGCTCATCATGGGAGGAGAAGGAAGACCACACCCTTAAATCCTAAGCGCATTGAGCCTCGACCCTAAACCCTACACCCTAAGCCGGGCTAAGCCCTCAACTCTAGACCCTAAACCCTAAACCCTAAACCCTAACCCCTAAACCCTAAACCTTGAACCCTAAACCCTAACCCCCAATCCCCAATCCCCCCTCCCCCCCCCCCGGTCCCCTTCCCCCCCAACCCTTCTCCCCCAACTGCCCCCGACCAGGAGCAGTACGTGAAGCCCGGTAGTGCCCTAGACTACGCCCGGTACTGCTACCACAACTGTGTGCCTCAAGTGCTCATCAATGGTGGCCCGGCTCAAGCTGAGGTCTCAAGGTTTGGGGTGTGAAGGGTTTGGGGGGTTTCGGGAGGGTTTAGGGTTTAGGATTTAGGGTTTAGGGTTTGGGGTTTAGGGTTTAGGGTTCCGTTTGTTGAAGAGGTCCTGGCTCAAACCGCTCAAGCGCACGGGGTTTAGGGTGTAGGGGTTTAGGGCTCAGGGTTTGGGGTAATCCTAAAATCCTAGACCCCTAGACCCCAAAGCCCTCAAAGCCGCTAAAGGTGGCCAGTGCGCCAACCTCAACAGTGCGAACAAGACCGGCGGAGGCTTCCAGATGGGAGCTTGGGATATTTTTCTCATTTTGTCATACGGGGTTTAAAAAACTAGTATAGACCCCACAAATAGCAGGATCCCCTTATTGCCCCTTCTTGGGGCCTTAAAAGAAGGGGGATGCCCTCTCGGCAAAAGGTTCCCAGATATTTCCAGATGGAGGTTTCCGAAATTAGGGGCACCCTTTTGGGGTCCCTATTTGGGGTATCAAAGGGGTACCCCAATTGTGGGAGATACCCAAAAAAGCATCTGGGGCTTCCTTGGTTTAGGGTGTCGGGCTTAGGGTTCCGGAGTTGGGGTCTAGAGTTTAAGGTCTGGGGATTCAAGGAAGGTAATATAGGGGTCGGAACAATCCCTGATGGTCCCTTTGTAACTATACTACAACGACCCCCCCCCAAAGCCGTATTCGAATAATTCACCCCCCTACGGTACCCTAAGATGGGTGGCGAGCCGAGGTTTCGACCTCCCGAAGGCTCCCAAGTGGTCGCCAGGTGACCTCAAGGAGCCAGTGGCTTGGCGCGTTTGGGGCTTCTTTGGTTGAGGTGTAGGGTTATAAGTTATAGGGGGTTAGGGGGTTACAGGGATTTAGGGTTAAAGTTTAGGGTTTTTTGGTATAGGGGGTTAGGGTTGAGGTTTCGGGGATTAGAGTTCAGGGCTTGGGGTGCAGGGCTCAGGGTTTAGAGTTCAGTGCTTCGGCCTTCAAGGTGCAGGTTTTGGGCTTCAGGATGCAGGGCTTAGGTACATAAAAGCGCCTTGTTCCAAACCGCACCAACAGACGCACAAGAGGGGTTGATCGACATCAGCGGCCCTTCTTGACACGCTACGGAATATACGAACATAGTGTATAAGAGTATTCGTGATGACCGTGCAAATGTACCAAATAAAGTGTAACACGTTGTCATAAGAAACGGTGTTTGCCTATGTTTCCTGTTGATAAAGAAGCAAGGCGTGAAATTTGATATCTTCTATGCTAAAGTTTAGCAAGTGCTTGTGCCAGTTCTGAGGTTGGTCTATGACTTACATTTCTGTTTTATTGCGCGGGGGCAAATACGAGGGCACCGATAACCGTCAACAAGCAAACACACACACACACACACACACACACACGTACAGGATTTCATGGTCAATGTTTAATAAGCACAAATTTGCAAGCTTAGGCCTGCACAACACTACTTGATTTGCGCGCCCCAATATCAGTGTGAAAGTGGTGATGCAAGAAGCCTGCGGAAATCAAATAGTCAAGTTGCTGCGTCTGCTCATGACCTAATTAATAAGCAGCCCTCAACCCAAAACCTAAACCCTAACCCTAAACCCTAAGCCCTAAACCCTAAACCCTAAACCCTAAACCCTAAACCCTAAACCCTAAACCCTAAACCCTAAACCCACCCTAAACCCTAAACCCTAAACCGCAGCGGCCTCTGAAGCTTCAGGCAAAGCAGACGGCCTCAGAGGCAAAGTCGGTGGAAGCTGCAGCCGATGCTGTGGCCAAGGAGGAGCTCAAGAAGGCTTGTCTTCGGACTTATCACGCGTTAGGGTATTTTTAGGTTTTTTATGGTTTTTTTTATAGGGTTGTTAGGGTTTTAGGGGTTTTAAGGGTTTAGGTTTTAGGGTTTTTGGGGTTTTTAGGGTTTAGGGTTAGACTCTAGAATGTAGAGCCCTTGGCCATGTGACATCACAAAGGCGATTGCGGTGCAGGGTTTCGGTTTCTCTGGGTCTGGAGAACTGCCAGCCGAGCTTAAAGTGTCATAGATGCGCTTGCAAATTGAAGATTCAGTGCCTCTTGGACTCTTTGGGGTGTGGTTTCTGGGCTGAACAGCCGGAGCAGGTCAGCTGGGACCTGCGCGGCATCGTTGTCGAGCGCACCCGCGCCGAAGCGGGCGCCGCGGCCGCTCGCATGGCCTACGCTGCAGAACGTGCGAAGCTGCACAGCCAGGCGACTTGGGCACTGCACACGAACCTCAAAGTAGCTGTGGCTAAACTCCGCTTCTTTGCATCGGGCAACCGAGAATGGGGAAGCAGAGCTTTTTGCTTAAGCACATCCGTTTAGGCGCCACGGGGCTGTGGAAGGAAGCAGGCCCGCATTGACAGCAGATGTGACTTGGCGCGTTGCCAGGAGATCAAGCGTTCTACGAAGATGCTGGACAGGGTCAAGCCGCCCAGCAGCAGGGGCAGCAGGGGCTGTTCCTGGGAAGCTGCCCACATGCAAACTGCACGTCATGCGCTGCGCATCACTGCACCTGGGATCTCAGGACAGCTGTTGTTGAGCAGTCCAAGACCTACGAGCCAGATTTCCAGCTTTCAGAGGCTTGGGAGAATCTCCCATCATCCTTTGGGACATCTCATGGTTGCTGTGCAGGCAAATGCCTCCGCTGCTGCAGAGGCAGTGGCCCAAAGCTACAACGCCCTGGCCCCATCCCAGCCCCGGGTTCTGTCAGGGAAGCGCTAAGTTAGGATTCTAAGCCCCTAAAGACACGTTTCAAGAACTTTCAAGACCCTAAACGAACCCAACGAACCCTCAAATCGTTGACCCGATTGCCGGAGGGAGCAGTATCTTTTTTTTTTGGTTTTCCCTCCAAAAGCCTAACTAGTTCAAGCCGACATTCCAAACCCAAAACCCAACAGACCCCAAGAATCCCCCGCCCCTCTCTCCAAAGCCCAGGCCCTGAAGAAGGCGAAGGCGAGCCTCCGCAAGGCGCTTGTTTCGGGCATCCGTAGTTTTGTTCGCAAAGGGGGTTGAAGGGCCTCCCCACCCACTGTCGGTGTGGTGTGGGGTTGTTGGGTTCTATGTCAACCATTCTCCTCCGCCTCCTCGCCCGATGTCCCAGCCACCCTCAAAGAAGCCCGTGGAGAGTCCCGTTGGGTATTCTGGAGTGTCTCAAAGAATGCCACAGAAAGTCCCGCCGTGTGTCCCCTGGAGTGCCCGCCCGCAGAGAATTCCGGTGCAGTGAGGTTATTCTGAATCTGGCCGACAATGTCTTAGGTTCAGTCATACAGTCACAGATACTGTAGTTTCCCCTGAAATTGGTCGGAGAATCCTTTCAGATGGCAAAAACGGCCGATGCGCTGCGCATTCCTTCGTTTATGAGATAGTTCTTGACATCGCTCTGCAGGTGGGAGAACGAACCAGGGAACTCACCAAGACGAAGCTTGGCATCATCAGCTTGTTTGTCGAAGCTTCGTACAAGGGTTTAGGGGGCATCCAGGCGTGCTCTCTCGCTCTCTCGCTCTCTCGCTTGCTCTCGCTCTCGCTCTCTCACTCTCCCTCTCTCGCTGTATTTGATTCTATTTTTATTGATATATTCTTTTTTTTTTTTTCTCTCTCTCTCTCTCTCACACTCTCTGTCTCTTTCTCGACAAGCAGGTTCCATTCAGCAGAGTTTCGCTTCGGCACTGCGCGTGACCGAGGATGGTCCAGGATGCAGCCGCCCAAAGTGCCCAGATGGAGGCGGAGAGCTATGTGCGGCGAATGCATCTGGACGAGACCACCGCTTACAGGAGACAGGCCGGAGACTTGATGAGTGACTCTGAAGGTCGTCAGTCTGTGATGTTGAGAATCGAGGAGAACCTCTTTAAGGCAGATCGGTTGGTCTCGGATGGGGCATGGCCTCAGGTTGCAAATACGGCAGCCTTCCCCTACGTTTCCGCCGTGGCGACAGGCAGGCCCGTTTTTGCCGCATGCAGGGCCACGGCAGCGTTGTCCCTCGTGGATGACCGAGGCGTGCAGCGGATTGCCGAGTACGAGCAGGCCGCCGCGGCCGCAGAGCAGGTGGCGCGGGAGGCGAAGGTGCAGCCCTCAAATGCAGGATCAGGGGCCCAAAAATCCTCCTTATAGGGGCCCTTATACCCCAATAGTAGGATCCTTATTATGTTTATGTGGTTTCTTGGGCCCCTAAGGATCCGAGCCGTTTGGTTCGAAGTTCGATAGCTCGTTGCCTGTGATTGTGATGTCGCTTGAGGTTAAGATGGATCGAGTGCAACAGGAGGCCGACAAGATTGCCGAAGCTGGGGACAGGACCCACAAAACTGCAGAAGTGCGGCAATGTGATGACTAGATGTGCCCTCGAAGACGTGCATGCTTCAGGATAGCCGCTGGCATGAAAAGACGCGAAGCCACAACTTTGCGACACCAGGCCAGCTTTTCGGGGGGGGGGGGGGGGGGGTGGGTTGGGACTCACCTGGGGTGAAGGAAAGGTGAGATGGGAGCCCCTACATGCCCTTGCTATTGCCCCAAACCCTAAACCAGTAACCCTACATGTGTCTATGTATTCCTATTCCTGGTAGGTTTGCTTTTGGGTAGACCTCCCAAACCGGAAGCTGCTCCGAGTCTGGGCTGTGACCTCGGCTCCAAGGCGGAGGATGCCGAAGCAGAGGCTGCCAAGCGCGGAGCTCAGAAAGGAGGAGTCAGAGTTCAAAGTTGTTCACTAGATGCATGTTTCATGGAGTGCGTGTGTGTGTGTGCGCATATATATACACATATATATATATATATATATATATATATATTATGTATAATTTTGCATATGCTTAGTAGTTAGCTGCCTCGCTGCAAAAGGCTCAGCACCAGTCTTTCTCCGCTTCCTTGGAGAGCCTGTTCTCTTTCAGGTATCGTGCTACGGCGGACCAAGCCCGGGAGTCTGCCTGCGGCCCAAGCGAAGGGTTTAGGGTTTAGGGTTTAGGGTTTAGGGTTAAGGGTTTAGGGTTTAGGGTTTAGGGTTTAGGGTTCAGTGCTTTGTGGATGCAGAGCCTTTTTGAGGCCCAACAGTGGCAAGAAGCTGCAGAGAAGGTGGCCGACTCGACCTCAGCACACGGCGGAGAGGTCTGCAGGATTCCGCTGAGTGCCCCGAGTTCTGAGGCACAGGTCGCCTTCCAGTACGATCAGTCTGTGGCCACGACGCCGACTCCGTGCCGGCCTAAGCTTACTGTTGGTTAGCAGGGAATGAGGGAATTCGGGTCCCCTTTTCTCTACCACGGGATGATATAGCGTACCTCATTCCCCCATTCCCTTCTAACCAACAGTAGTTCAGTTGGTGACAACGGGGAGCTGTCGCCAAGCGACCTTGGGCTGTTGTTTCTCCCAGGCCGCCCATCGTGGCGTTGCCGCAGCCTCCTCCAGACATGAGATGAGAAAGGTGATTTTCTCTTGATGCCCTCCGGAGGGGCTCCAGTCTCACCGCGAAAACTGGGTGTTGATGTTGGCAGCTGCGTTCCGGACCCCGGGTCAGCAAGGTCAGCTGAAAAAAGAGTGCAGCTTCAGGACGCGAGCATGAACTCCAGCCTTGGGGGAACTCCAAGAGCCCAGCTCTATGGACCCAAGAGCCCAGGCATCCAGGCACCTCAATGACTTGTTGACGCGCCTTGATGGGCTTCGTAAAGCTTGGACTTGGGGGGGCATCACGTGTCGAATCCCCAGGGTCGCGATGGCATGGTGACGTGCTGCCGGCACGTCCAGCTGTAGAAGCATGGGGGTCCGGGGGTTGGGGGTGGGGGTCACAGGCAGGACACAAGCATCCCAATGTGGGGGTTTATGAAAAATAGGGACCCTAAATTGACCCCCCTCCCCCCCACATAGTAGGATGGGGATAGGGAACAGGGACCCCCAGAAGGTACCCCTAATATCGGAAACCATCATATTATGCTGCTCAGATCCATGCCAGGATGTGAGGCCGACCCTCCATGGAGGCTCGAAAAGAATTCGTGTGGTTTCCGGTGGAGGATTCCGAATGGGTCCTCTGCCAGAAGCTCAGCAGGACGGCCGGGCGGCATGTCAATCTCAGTGCACTCTCACCCACGGCGTCAGAATTTCCACGACTCCCTTCCCCCAAAATCCTAAAACCCTAAACCCTAAACCCTAAACCCTAAACCCTAAACCCTAAACCCTAAACCCTAAACCCTAAACCCTAAACCCAGTTGCGCAGGACGCCTGCCGGAGGTGCTACACTTCGGCTTGGCAAGAAGGCCGCTTGCGCGCTTCGCAGGGCAAATCTGCACAGTCCCTCCAAACCTTCCATGAAGTTGTGCTGAAGCCATGGGCGGGGTTTAGGGTTTAGGGTTTAGGGTTTAGGGTTTAGGGGTTAGGGTTTAGAACCTAACTACGGATTCTGCACTCATGAAAGGCCCCTACTGTAGCATCCTCCAACCAGGAGTTTGTGGTGACACCGGAAGACGAGCGTTTGGTACTCCCTCGCCCCGGGCCCGCAACCCAAAACTACGCGTCGCTGGAGAAGGATGGGCTCGGTGCTGAAAGGGTCGAGGACGCTGGGCGCCTGACAGTTTGCCAACCATGTTTTTTGTTTTTGCGGGTTCAGGGTTTAGGGTTTAGGGTTTGGGGTTTAGGGTCTAGGGTTTTGCTACACACAGTGTTCTCCTTCGTCTTCTTTTGTTAAGGAGCGCCTTTTGTGTGAAGGTGCCTGTCGTGGTGCTCGATGTAGGCATGGCGAGCGTGTGCTGCTGGTTGCAAGCTCAGGATGCCATTCGGAATCAGTTCTGCAGTACGAACCCGCCGCCTCGTTTGCAGTCAGACAGTGGAGGGATGTAGAAGAGTATGTACGAAATATACAAAAAAACCTGAGAAAAACAATACATAACAGTGTAGAATAATGCATACTAATGCATAAAAAATCATGAATCAGATGTATGATATGATGTAATGGGTCCTATAGCTGTCTCATCACTTGTGTGCTTGCTCCTTGAACATGGACAGGTACTCCAACATCAATCTGGTGACGTTGTGCATCAACCCTTTCAGAACGTTGAAGATTTTCGGCGATGCTTATGTCGAGAAGTACTCTGCGTTGGCCACCGCCTGAGCCCTCTCTCTCCCTCCCTCTCTCTCTCTCTCCCTCTCTCGCTCTCTCTATCCTTGCGTCTTCTTTGGTCATCATAATTAAAGGCTGACGCCGCTGCCGCCGACCCCCGAGGTAAGCGCTGCGGATGAAGTATGATTGATAGCCTTGGCCATTCCTTCTGCCAGGGGTCTCTTCATGGGTTGGGGGGGGGGTAGGGGGGGGGGGGGGGTAGGGTGCAGCCAACACAAAACGCGTGGTTTCATCAAAACAACAAATGCGGTTGTTTTTGGTCCTTCTCCTGTGGGGGGGCCGGCTAGGCAGGCGGGGTAGGGAAGGGGGTAGGGAAGGGGGCAGGGAGGGGTGGGTAGGGGGGGGCGAAAAAGGCCAACAAACAAGTTCGGTTGTTTCTTTTTCTGGGGGGCCCGCTAAACAGGGCGGGTGGGGGGGTGGGGGGGGCGTAGGAGTCAGGATAGGCCTTGCCCAGTTTGGGCAATATACTGCCAGCCATTCAGCTTGGCAAAACTCAGCCTCTTCTACAAGATCTACAGTGTCATGCAGCACGGCCGGGAGCGCTGCCAAGCGACTTCCCGCCTGCAGACATAGTGGGATTTCTTGGTTGAACCATCAGCCCCCCGAACGCCCTTTGTTGCACGACCTTTACGACCTGCTCTTCGAGCTGCTGAGCAGTGTGCCTGGCATGTTTGTGCAGCACTTCGCTCTTGCGCGTTATGCAGATGACATGTCTGCGGTGACTTCCTGTCTGTCGTTGTCAGGTTCCACAGTATTGCACAGTGTGTCCTAGACTGGGTTTGCGGTTGTACTACAAGGCAGCGTCCTCATGCCTTGATTGACGACCATTAGTCGAACTGTAGCCGCGTCCGTCAAGGAACAACCTTTTCTGCCAGGAGACCATGCAGGCAGACACACTGTCCATGCAGCCCATGTCCGGTCGCAAACTCATGGTGCAGCACTGTCTTTCCGGTCGCGAAATCAGAAGTTTTGAGCTGGAAATTGAGGACCGTAGAACCGTTGGGGATCTGAAGAAGGAACTGAGCGGCTATGTCGAGTGCCCGCCTAGACGTCAAACCTTGGTTTGCGGCAAACGTCCACTGAAAGATGAAGAGAAGCTGTTACATTTGCCTAAGGGCGAAGAGATGTGTTTGACGATTCAATGGCAGCATTCCCTCCCAACAACACCAACACCAGATGATTTGTGGGATGCTGTGCGACGCACGAACTACTCAGAGGTGGAGGCATTGCTGCAGCTTTCAAGTGATCCAAATTTGGCACCTTCGCGGTTTGGTCCTGGAGACAAACGATTACCGCCTCTACACAATGCATTGGCCTCAAGGACACTGCCGATCATTGAGCTCTTGCTGAAATGGCGCGCAGACGTGAATGCAGAGTGTGTTCGGACCCATCCCCATCCGTATGCATCAGGCACGACACCTTTGCGGTGGCTGATCGGAAGCAAGACGGAGCCGCAGGAGATGGACCCGATAAACACAATTGTGGTGACCTTGCTCGCCGCTCGTGCCCACCCAGAGCTGTGGCAGGACCGGAAGTACTGCCTCATCATGTTGGAGCAGACCAAGTGTTCGGATGAATACCTTGATGACCTTGAACGGCAGCTCTACCTTGAATGCGCACTACGAGCAGACGTCCAAGACTTGCTGAAGTCGCGTCCCGACTGGCGTGCGGCCGGCATGGGGATAGTGGCTGCTGATGCCGACTGGCGCGCGGCCGGCAAGAGGATAGTGGATGCTGATGGACTCAAAGCTCTCCTCCGCGGAGTGAACATGACGGTTGAGGCTGCAGGGGGTGATGCTCAATTGATGAGAGGTTTGCAGGATCTCCAACTTCTTGTTGATCACACGCTGAGAGAATGCACGGATGCAGATCTTGTAACAGCGTTCAAAGATCAAGTACATCGAAGAAAATGCATCCTTGCCCTGCAGTTATGTCAGGCCATGAACCGACGTGCTGTAAGGATATTTGATGCTGATGGACTCAAAGCTCTCCTCCGCGCAGAGCACATGGTTGAGGCTGCAGGGGGTGATGCTCAATTGATGAGAGGTTTGCAGGATCTCCAAGAAGTTGGTGATCGCACGCTGAGAGAATGCACGGATGAAGCTCTTGTAACAGCGTTCGAAGATCAAGTACGTGGAAGAAAATGGAGAATTGTCCTGCAGTTATGTCGGGCCATGGACCAACGTGCTGTAAGGATTCCGCGGACTGTGATGTCACTTGCGCTTAAGATTGCAGCTGGATATGGCGCAACAGCTGTAGTTCAAGCCTTGTGGGAATCCAATGTGGATCCAGGGCAACATTCTGTGCAGGAGGCAATTGCTCAAGCGCAGCAGTGGAACCGTCGCGACGTGGAGGAGCTACTTGTGAACACCTTTGCTTTGGGCTTTGCGGGCGGCGGATGAACAGCTCTGACCAAGTAGGGTGTCACGATTGACATATGCGCAATCGCATCCGAGTCTTTTCAGCGTATGTCCACTATTCCAGTGATGGGCATCAGATCTGTTCGGCAACAATTTCATAGATAGGGCAGTCATATGGTAAGATACGGTAAGGAAGGGACAGGCCGCAGCACATGCCAAAGATCAAGCTTCCAAGCGGATAATAGCAGTGACGGCCGAAGGCATCACCCTCTTTGCATGTCAGTGGATTGGCCAAGCCGTCCTTTCTGCAAAATTCACAGTGAGCTCAGTCCGCAAACATGCGCAGTGTATGCATGCTATCTGCACCGTTTTTTCACTTTCGACGCATCTTCGGCATCTGATTCTGACATGCGTCCGGTCCGTGGCAGGTCTTCATGATGTCTCGACGCGTACATCTCTACAGTGTCTCTGACCAGGACTGTTCTATCTTCAGCCTCGGTATATGCTGAGTTCCTCCTCTGAAGCCCTAGGTATAAGCAGTTAATGCAAGACCCCATTAGGAGCACCAAAAACCTAAGCACGGAAATTTTGTCATGGAAGAGTTCAGGGGCACCGTGGCCGCCTGGGTGGATTCCATTGCTTGAGATGCGGGGCCATATCCGTTGAAACAAGCCTTTAAGGAGAACTGCTACAGTGCAAAGCCGCACTAGGGAAACGACGTCGGAAGCTGTATCTGACGCTGGCACGCAAACCTCCTAGCTTTACCCCCCGAGGATGCCAATCTCTTGACCTTCATTACCGAGTCCTTCAAGTCGATCATCGTCTGCCTCTACAAGCCTTTTGGGTGGTTGGTGGATTCTTCCTACAACTATAACCCAACCTAAACCTGAAGCTTCGTGGTGTAAATCCCCAGAAACAAGCAAGAAGTATTGGACAAAACCATACACAAAACAAATCACAAAACACACACAGCTTGAAGTTTGAGAAGTCAGGAGTAGGAAATGGCTGGGCTTATAGCTGCATTCGACCACAAGAATGCTGGCGCTCGGGGGCTTTTAAATGACCAATAACAAATAATATTAATGTTTTAATATTATTTGCCTAATCAAAATCGTCAAGGTTTAGATAGTTGTCGTCAATTCTCTTGGTTGTTGTTATACCGGGGTGGGGGGGGGGGGGGGGGGGGGGGTTCGGGGGGGGGGGGGGGGGTACGGGGGAGGGTAGGGTGCAGCCAACACAAAACGCGTGGTTCCACCTGCTTCCAAACCAACAAATTCGGTTTTTGGTCCTTCTCCTGTGGGGGGGGCCGGCTAGGCAGGCGGGGTAGGGGGCGGGGGTTGGGAAGGGGGCAGGGAAGGTGGGGGGGCGCAGCAACCCTTCTAAAACAACAAATTCGGTTGTTTTTGGTCCTTCTCCTGTGGGGGGGCCGGCTAGGCAGGCGGGGTAGGGGACGGGGGTAGGGAAGAGGGTAGGGCGGGGTAGGGGGCGGGGGGAGGGAACGGGTGCATGGGGAAGGGCACTAGCGGGTCCAGCGGGAAAGGCACGAGTCCAGCTTCTTGACGCCGACAAAGGGGGTCGGCGGATATGGCTCCTAAACCCTAACCCCGGGCCCTAGGCCCTAAACACTAAGCCCTCAACCCCAAACCAAAAGAACCTGCCCTCGAGGATCCTGCTCTACCGCCACATATCTTCAACGCGTCTGCAAGCGCTTACAAAAGGAGCATGGACAAGAAGGCGCCTAGATGTCGCACATTTTTTCACTCGTGAGTCGCGAAGCGAATTACGACAGCGTAAACTAGCCATACTTCTCGTTGTTTGGAGAAAAACATCGAAGGTGTTTTTCTTTCCCCTCGTACCTCGAAATGCTAGAGGCTTTCTTTCCCACACGACACTACGAGGGCGAGTGCTAGAAGAGTCGCTTCCTGAATGGGCACGAAGGAGTGAGCTATCCTAGGATGCTATTCCGTCTCGCTGCTATTGAATAATTCTTCGGTCCCCACTCGGTGGTGTTTGGGAGGGAGGGGGGGCTTCGAGAATCGGCTAGTGTACATCATCGTGTATTGTATATAATCTGACAAACTTACTATATTACTAATACACTTTCTTTTTTACAGTTTCTGAATAATCTGTTGCCTTCTACACGAAAAGACGTGGGGAATCCTTGAGTCCATCTGATTAGTTGTTTTCTTTATGATATATATATATATATTTCTGTTTTAATGGGTAGTTCCCAAATAGGGGTGCCCCTTTTAATACCCCTAAATAGCATAGAATCCCCTTAAAGGGGACCCCCCAAAAGGGTACCCCTATTCTCGAAAGCCCCCCCCCCCCCCCCCCCCCCCCTAAGTTTCTATTTTCAGACAGGAGCATCAAGTCCTCCTGCTGCTGGGAGACGAGTGCACTGGAAAATCTACAGCTCGCGAGCACTTGCTGAGCGTCTTGCCGGCAGGGACCTTGTGCACTAGTAGTACAGAAAATCAGCCTACCATTGTCATGATACAGTCATAAGTTGTAGGTTTAAGATCGCGACACCCTGTGCATGCTTTCTTGGGCCATGGCGCGTTGTGTGATGTAAGGCTTCTTCGATCAAGCCGCTGGGGATGGCGACTTGCCGCACACTGCAGTGCACCCGAAACCCGAAACCTAAAGACACAAAGCCTCCA
Organism: Symbiodinium natans; assembly: GCA_905221605.1. Taxonomy (NCBI): domain Eukaryota; class Dinophyceae; order Suessiales; family Symbiodiniaceae; genus Symbiodinium; species Symbiodinium natans. The sequence continues at coordinate 283,309 of CAJNDS010002064.1, forward strand.
GAGCCCCCAGAGCCCCCGAAGCACCCCAAACCAACCCCCCTCAAAAAACGCCCAAGCCCTACCGAAGCCTCCCAAGCCTCCCAAGCCTCCCAAGCCTCCCAAGCCTCCCAAGCCTCCCAAGCCTCCCAAGCCTCCCAAGCTAACAAAAACAAAAGAGACCTTTTGAAGGTAAGTCCTATAAAAACCCTTAACAAAAAAGAGAGAGAGGCCCTACCTGTTTAAGGTCAGCCCTATAAAACCCTCAACAAAGAAAAGAGAGAGGCCCTCTAAGCCCTACAAAAGCCCTTAACAAAAAAGAGGAGCGAGGCCCTACTTTTTCAAGTTAGGCCCTATAAACACCCTTAAAAAAAGGAGAGGCCCTGCCTTTTAAAGGTCAGCCCTATAAAAACCCTTAACAAAAAGAGAGAGGCAACGCGACCCTAAACCCCTAAACCCTAAACCCTAACCCCTAAACCCTAAACCCTAAACCCTGAACCCTGAACCCTAAACCCTAAACCCTAAACCCTAAACCCTAAACCCTGACCCCTGAACCCTGAACCCTGAACCCTAAAACCCTAAACCCTAAACCCTAAACCCTAAACCCTGACCCCTGACCCCTAAACCCTAAAACCCTAAAACCCTAAACCCTAAACCCTAAACCCTAAACCCTAAACCCTAAACCCTAAACCCTAACAAACCAAGAGAGGCAACGAGGAGTTCAAGCAGATGCTGACCATCCTGGGCCCCTTCATCTCGGCCCAGCGGCGTTGCGGCCGCCAGGTCTGGCAGTCGACCCGCGCCATCCTGGAGGCCAGGGTTTAGGGTTTAGGATTTAGGGTTTAGGGTTTAGGGTTTGGGGTTTAGGGTTTAGGGCTCAGGGCTTTAGAGCTTAGGGTTTAGGGCTTAGGGTTTAGGGTTGAGGGTTCAGGGCCTAGGGCTTAGGGTTTAGGGTTTGGGGTGTTTCCTTAAGCCCCAAAGGCCCGAAGCCCCAAAGCCCCAAAAGCCCCCGAGCCAACGCAGGTTGAGCTGGGCCTGGCGGCAGATGGCTTCACGTGTCGCACCCTTGCGAGCGCGGCTGGTCAGGAACGAGAAGCGGGTAGAAGCATCCTTGTGGGGGGGTTTTGGGGGGGCTTTTCGAAAAATAGCCCCCTCCCCCCCTCCCCCCCTCGACAAGGGGTGTGGGATGAGTGAAAGTTCGCGAGAAAAGGGGGATCCTCATTTTAAAGCAGCCTCCCCCCCAGTCTGTGCTTGACAACCCCTAAACCCCAAAACCCTAAACCCTAAACCCTAAACCCCAAACCCTAAACCCTAAACCTTCCTGGTTGAGGTGAGGATGCTTGAGACCAGTCGTCTGGCGCGCGGGGCTGGCGCGGGCTTCAAGAGCTTCGATGCCCTGTACCTGGCAGCCAAGGCGATGCGTCTGGCAGTTCATGTTGGGGGAACACGGATATCAGTGAGATACCAGCCCTTACGGTAGGTGCTCAATAAACTCATGGGCCGAAGAAAACTTCGACCCTGATCCCAAAGAGAGTTCCTGCCCCCTTTTGCAGGATGAAAGGGCCACAGAGTGGTTGGGAGCTGCTGTGGAGTTCCGGCTCCTTGGAGACGAGGCGCAGAGCTTCTGTGGGTCGAGTCTGGGGGCTTGGGCTTCCGAGGGTACAGGGGCGCCCAGGGCTTCATCAATGCATTCTTCCCCCTGTGCAGATCGAGATTGAGGAGTACGACGAGGAAGGCGCTGCAGGAACAAACTGGCGTGAAGCCCTGAGCTCTTTCGCGAGCCTTGCCCAAACGGGTGGCTTAGAACTTCATAGACTTCTTGGGGGTTTTGTTTGCGGAGATCGGGGGTTTGCTGGTGTTTTTTTCACGGCAGCGGCACGCCCCGAGCGGAGGATTGACGATGCCGCCGTGGTGCGAATCCTTTGTGGCTTCGCGGCCGCATCCGACAGCCTTAGCCCGGGCTGTTCTGGGGTTTCTTGGTAGGTTCCTTGTAGGGCTGGAAGTGAAGCTATTGAAGCTATTGAAGCTTGTGGTACAAAGGATGCCAAAAGGGTCCAACATCAGACCATCGCTCACCTGAACTATGAGGCCCCCAAGCCGAGATTGCTCTGAGTCCCCGTGTTCAGAGGGCACGAAAAAAGCCCCCCCCCCCCCCCCACCCCCCCATACACCCTGAACCCCAAACCCCATACCCCAAACCCTAAACCCTACCCCCTAAACCCTAAACCCTAAACCCCAAACCCCAAACTCCAAACCCCAAACCCTAGACTTTTTAAAGCGTATTCAGATCACAGGCCTGATCCTCCTCGGGGAGCTGCGCTTCGACGGGGCCCAGGGATCCTTGCGGTGCGAACCGGAAGGTCCCTTCCTTGGGGGCCCTAAACCCTAAACCCTAAACCCTAAACCCTAAACCCTAAACCCTAAACCCTAAACCCTAAACCCTAAACCCTAAACCCTAAACCCTAAACCCTAAACCCAAAACCCTAAACCCTAAACCCTCAACCCTCAACCCTCAACCCTCAACCCTAAACCCTAAACCTAAATCGCTTTTTTTATACCCTGAATCAGGGTCCTTTTGGGACTGTTTAATGGGTCTTTATACGGTTTCAAAAGGGTTTTTGAGGGATTACAGGTTTTTAGGGTTTATCGGGTTTTCAGGGATTGGCTTTTGAGGGGTTTTAGGGGTTGCAGGGATTCTAGAGGGTGCTTAAGGGGCTTCCAAGGCTTTATAGGGATGTTTGGAATGTAGGGTTTAGGGGTTTAGGGTTTGTTTAGGTGGATCTCCCGCAGCCAGGAGCCCTGGACGCAGCCGCAAAGGCACTGGGCGTGAATGCGGGATCGCTCCTGGCAGCCTTTGTTGCTGGTCCCCTGGCTCTGCTTCATTAGGTTCCTGCGCTTCAAATCTGAACCGGACGAACCGAAGCCCTAAACCCCTGTACCCTGCTCCCTAAACCCTAAACCCTAAACCCTAAGCCCTAAACCCTAAACCCTAAACCCTAAGCCCTAAGCCCTAAACCCTAAAACCTACCCTCTCACCCCTGAATTCTGAAGCCCAAGCTGCCGTGCTCCCCAAAGGCTCGGCCGCGCCTGCCGATGCGGGCCTGCGTGTAGACGCTGCACTTTGGCTGCACTACCAATTGCTAACCCTAAACCCCAAACCCTGAACCCTAAACCCTAAACCCTAAACCCCAAACCCTAAACCCTAAACCCTAAACCCCAAAACCCCAAACCCTAAACCCCAAACCCTATACCCTAAACCCCTAGTTAAACCCTGAGCTCCCCCCAAAAAAATATTCTTCCTTATAAGGGTAATGTAGGGATTCTACTCTTCCTAAAAAGGGTAATGTAGGGATTGTTTTTCACTTCCAAGCGCTTGGGCTTGCAAAGTTGGGGTTTGGTGTTTCGCGTTGTCCAACGCGACCCCAACCTGCTGAACAAACCGCTGGTCTGCTTGGCGGGTGGCAAAAGAAACCCTAAAGCCCCCTAAGCAGCCGAGTTGCCCGGACAAGCTTATGAAGGGCCCTAAACCCTAAACCCTAAACCCTAAACCCTAAACCCTAAACCCTAAACCCTGAACCCTGAACCCGGAACCCTAAACCCTAAACATCGCACATACAGGGCACTTGCCATGTAGCGCCTCAGCCACCACTCAGCATTGGGACTAAGGCACTACCCCACAACCTCAGGCTCTGTAAAGATGGCCGGTTTCCCTTAAATCACGAAGAATACGGTTTAGGAACACTCCAGAACTTGCGCTTTTGCCGCGCAGGTCTCCTGCGCAAACCCTAAACCCCAAATTCTAAACCCCCCAAACTCTCAGCCCCAAATCCTAACCCCCCCCCAAGATCCTCAACCCCAAAACCCTCAACCCCCAAGCCCCTCAACCCCCAGACTCGGAGCAGCCGTGAAGAGAGAGCCTTTACTCAACCCCTCTGCAACCCAGATCCCCTTAAACCCTCAACCCTAAACCCTGAACCCTAAAACCCTAAGCCCTAAACCCTAAACCCTAAAACCCCAAACCCTAAACCCTAAAACCCTACACCCTAAGCCCTAAACCCTAAACCCTAAACCCCAAGCCCTAAGCCCTGGACCCGAAAGCCAGGCCGTGGTGGAGGTCTACTGCCGGCTCCTGGACCTGGTCCTTCGACAAAGCAACGACCACCTGCCAGCGGAAGCCAAGGCTGTCGGGCTTAGGGCTTAGGGTTTAGGGTTTTAGGGTTTGGGGTTTTAGGGTTTAGGACTGAGGGTTTAGGGTTTAGGGTTTAGGATTCTAGGCTGAAGACAAGCTGGATTCAAGAGATTTAACTATAGACTCATTACTAGAACTCTTTAGGCTTTAGGGATTTGCGTGATTAGGGGTTTTGGTTTTTTAGGGATTGCGTCGTTCAGACGCGAGCGTGGTTCAAGCCCGCGAAGGGGGGGGGTGCGCTCGTGCCTGGAGAGGCCATTACCCGGCGCATCAAAATCGTCGAGCTGCCGTCTGGCACGGATGCCCCTGGCATCCATGGCCTTCTGGCCCAGTTGCTGAACGAGGCCCGGCATGTGCTGCGCATGGCACGGACACGCAGCACGTGATACCGGACGTCCCAGGCCCGCTTCACGCGCATGTTGCGCACCGCCCGCGGCCCGGAGATGGGCCCGGAGCTCAGCAGAGTTTGGGACTGACTTGATTGACGTCCTCTGTGGCCAGAGATTGACGCTGGGGGCATGCTGGAAGTCATTGCATCCAGGAGACGAGCTGCGGGATGAGTCAGAGCCACAGGCACACGAAAAGCCAAGCTAAACCGGGGGGGGGGCTGCAGAGTCGGGTGAGAGTCGCTGCTTCCACGATCCTCTTGAAACCCTACGAAGTCCTCTCTCTACGCTTTCTTGCGCGCCAGGCAGCTGCTCAAGCAGCAGAGGCCCTGTGCCGAAAGTGCCTGGGGCTGCTGAGCGAGCCGCCAAAGCTCCGGAGCTGGGCACAGGTGGGGGAGCTCCCAGCAGGAGGATTAGGTATTAGGGTTTAGGGTTTAGGGTTGAGGGTTGAGGGTTTAGGGTTTAGGGAATTCGTGTGAGCGGGAATGGCCAGCTTCAAACAACAAACGCCGGTCTTCTTTTTTGGGGGACCCCGCAGAGGCCCAGGATGCTTCGGGCAGCTTCGCTTTCGACGGGGAGGTTGCCTCGATCAGCGGCTAGCCTGGTATGATCCTCCTATTTGGAGGTTTAGGGTTTAAGGACCAGGAATAGTTGGTTAGTAAGCACCATGTATCTCCAAGTACTTGATGGTTCATGGGACTTACTTGATTTGGGTTATGGTTCTAGTCAAATTTGTGCAAGTGGGGGGGGCATCCTATGTAAGCGCAGCTTGTGCGATGAGAACGACTGTCAGCAGTCAGTGAGTCCCATGAGCCTTGCATGCAAGTAGGGCAAGGCCAGGCCACGTCGATCCCTGTTGGTCTCAGGTGGTGCTTGCGGGCCTGTCCGGCATGAACTAAGCGGCGCCTCGGCCCGGAAGTCCAGCAAAGCACAGCGAAACTCAGTTCACACTGCCACTCACACTGCCCTGTTGCAAGCCGCAGGGTGGTGTGAGGATCATGTTTCATATTTTTGGGTGCTGGTCTTTGAATGAACACTTTGCAAGGCTTGCTGTCCGGGGCTGCCATGGACAAGGTGGAGCTGGGGGACGTCCTCCAAGTCCTGGCAGAGTCCGACTGCGCCTCGGCCGCAGGGAAGCGTGCAAGAGCTCCTTTTTTTTTGCGTGTGGGGCAATGGCGTTCCCGGCAGGTGGCAGCTGCAAGAGCTCCACTATTTGCTTAAGAGCCCCCCCCCCCCAAAATACAACATGAAAATCAAATCCCTATTTTGTCCTTATAAGCAGGAGATTGTCATTTATTTTTGGAGGGGTTCCTAAGCAACCTTATAAGGAGAATTACTATTAATTTATTTTGGGGAGGTTCCGAAGCAAGTAAAAAAGAGCTGCGTGTGAGGTAAGTACCTCCGAGACATCGCGGGTCCGCCTCCTCAGAGCTCGCGAGTGGCCGAAGCTGCAGAGGCCCACTGCTGGAAACACGGCACGCGACCCCGATCCCTGCAATATGAGTGGGGTGTGGTTTAGGGTTTAGGGTTTAGGGTTGAGGGTTTAGGGTTTAGGGCTTATGAGGCTTAGGGCTTAGGGCTTGGGGTTTAGGGTGGTGTCTTCCTAAATGCCTCGGAGGCCGTTGAGACGGTTCTGGGCCACCTCGAGCCGCACCAAGCTTTCACCACCTGGCTGGTTTGCTGCCTCCGGCCCAATGATGGCGGGCATGCTGACCGCGTGCTTCTCGGCAAGAAGATGCCAAAATGCTCACATTTAAGCAGCGTTACGTGTTCGTGTCTGCTGGTGGCCCCAGCTGCAGAATTTTTGCCACCGCTCTTCCTCGTGAGGAACAGAGACGTGATGCTTCGTCAAGCTCAGCAGCTCCGCTTGGCTGACATGGTTCAGATGACGGACAAGAACTACTGCTTTCTCTGGTCCCTGATCCGAGGAAGCATTAGTATTCTGCGACATCTTACCTCAGGAGGGCAATCTTCTGCACTGCTGACTCTTCTCAAACCAAGAGCAACCGAACGGTTTTGCCTTCGAGCTGCCCAGGAAGGCTTTCCGCAAGAAGTACGCCGACTTAGCACCGGCGCTGGGCGCTTCCACCCCGGACGAGGAGGCCTGAAGCTTTCGAGGGCCTTCACTTCGTAGAACAAGTCTAGTGACCCTAAACCCTAAACCCTAGACCCTAAACCCTAAACCCTAAACCCTAGAACAATTCTAGTGGCCCAGAAACGAAGTCAACGAGAGATTGCGAGGCCAAACTTGCTCGTTGCTGGCACTTCCCAACGCTGCCTCCGCAGCGCTTTTGAGGGATTGTGACCCTTAAACCCTCAAAACCCTCAAAACCCTCTAAACCCTCTAAACTCTCAGCCCCCTAAGCCCTCTAAACCCTCTAAACCCTCTAAACCCTCTAAGCCCTCTAAACCCTCCAAACCCTCTAAACGCTATAAACCTAAACTGCAAGAGCCCTAGAACCCTAAACCCTCAGAATCGACACGCCAAAGGTCTGCCGCATCATCGTCAAGTCTGCCGGAGGCGATGAGGGCACCGTGGGCGCGGAGAACGTCTTCGGCGGCCAAATTCTGGAACGGCTCCTGGAGCACAAGCTCTCCAACTGCAATTGGGGGGCTTCCGAGATTCGGGGGGTACCTTCTTGGAGTCCTTGTTAAAGGGGGATCCTAGTATTTGGGGATCAAAATTGGGGGGCGTCTATGTTTTTTTTTGCGAAGCCACCTATGAAGTAAGCGGCTTAAGTGCAGATGTACTGCTTCGCTCGCAAAGCAATGGATTGCTTCCCTTAGTGACGGCGGGAAATTTAAACTTCCCTAAGCCCAATGGAGGAGAAGCCCAGTGCTTTAGTGGAGCAGGCTGCTTCGTGTTCCAGTTTGTTTTCGAGAGTTGAGCCGTGTGGGCCAACCCCAAAACCCCAAACCAGTCCCAAAACTGAAGCCCTGAAACGTGAAGCCGTGAACCCTGAAGCCCGCAACCCCGCCCTGAGCCCTTGACCCCCCTAAGCCCGAAATCCCCAACCCCCGAAACAACCTTTCAGTGGAGTCGCGCCGTCTCAGGTTACAGGAGAAGATGGCCGGCGCCCAACACTTGGAGGGCACGAAATCCGCCGACCGGACCTGCAGCAGCTGGGGGCTTTGGGTTTAGGTACTTGGGTGGGGGTTGTTCTGACATCCGGATCCCTATTCTTGGGGTGTTTCTGTATGATGACATGAAGCCAATAGAGGCTCCTTATGTAGCCCACAGACGTGAGCATCTCAACCAGTTGCATGGGCATGGTGGAAAGGTCGACAGCCAGCTCCTGGTTCTCCATCTCTACCGAGTCGTAGTCAACATTTCGTAAGCAAGAATATCGTGAAAGGAACCGTCCAGCTTTTGCTGCGCAATCTCTCTTGCTTTCGACATGTGTTTTTTGTTTTCAACTTGTCCGGGTGCCCTCCCAGCTTCCAGAACAAAAACCCTAAACACCGCCAAGCCGGTTTAGGATTTGGGGTTTAGGGTTAGGGGGGGGTTAGGGTTTAGGGTTTAGGGTTAGGGTTCAGGGTTTAGGCTGCAGGGTTCAGGGTTTAGGGTTTAGGGTTTAGGCTGCAGGGTTTTGAGCTCACGGTTGCGGCTCTGTCGTCGGAAGGTCGAAGATCGCCAAAGGCTAAGCGCCGAAGCCCCTGAGCCCCGAAGGCTCTGAGCCCCGAAGCCCCGAAGCCCTAAACCCTAAACCCTAAGCCCTAAACCCTAAACCCTAAACCCTAAACCCTAAGCCCTAAACCCTAAACCCTGAACCCTGAACCCTAAACCCTAAACCCTAAACCCTAAACCTTGAACCCTGAACCCTGAACCCTGAACCCTTCCTAAACCCAAGCTCCGAAGTAAGGAGATGAAGCAGCTGATGGAGGAAAAGCTGAAGGCGGAGACGCTGCAGCAGCGTGGCATGCACAGTCAGGTTGTCCAAGGGTGTGGGTTTTGACGGTTTAGGGGTTTGAGGGGGTATCGCAAAGGAACCCCAAACCCCAAACCCAAAACCCTAAACTTGTTGAGGAAGACCAAGACTACATGTTGTGCCCAGGCGAGAACACCAGCAGGAGCGCTTGAAGGCTGGGTGGGGAGGGGAAGGGGTGGAGGGGGGGAATTGCAGAGGAGACTGGATGGGATTGGGCTTAAGGAAGCGCGTTCATGTGCACACTTCGTTTACTTCTTGAAATGGATGCTTGAACCTCTACTCGTCAAACTCAGCAGATCCGGTTGAAGGCGCCGCTGGTAGCTTTAACCTGATGTTGAGTGTGGAGCAGTCCTAAACCCTAAGCCCTAAACCCTAAACCCAACCCCAAACCCTAAACCCTCACCCGAAAACCTAAACCAGGGCAGGTTTTGGTGCCCTGAAAGCACTCAGACACCAAGGGCCCCGTAGCCTTCACCCGCAACTGATGGCGGTTTCCAGTCGCCCCAGCCCTCTTGGATACTGCGGGTTTAGGGTTTAGGGTTTAGGGTTTAGGGTTTAGGGTTTAGGGTTTAGGGTTTAGGGTTTAGGGTTTAGGGTTTCTGTAGAAGAGAAGACCTCCCCTCACCTCAATCTTGTTCTATTTGCCACCATCTGGAGTGGGAGATGGCACAACGGCCGGGGGGGAGGGGGATTTCTTAGCATCAACGCCCAGCCGGCCATTGCGTATCCACAAGCCGATCTATGGGTTTAATTTCCATTTTCGTCCGTTGTACCCCCTCTTTGTTGTGGGCTGTGCCCTGTTTCTGGGTACCGGACGGCTTTTGTTGTGGCCGAGGTTGGTGGTGGCCCCTTTTCTTCTGGCAGTTACGTGAGAGTCTCTGCTTCACGCCCGCATCCCCTGCTTAGTAATTTCCTGCATGAGGAGCATGTGGGGAACCGCTTTGGGTCTGTGAAGTGGGCTGTCTTGCCAAGACCAACCCTTGCTGGCTTTTAGGGTTTAGGGTTTAGGGTCCAGGGTTTAGGGTTGCTTTTGCCAGGGGCCATGACGCTTTCGGAGCCCGGCGCCCCGTTTGCGCTTTTACCTCCCCTGGGGGCGGAGGCACATTGCCTTGCCCGGCAATGGCTCTCCCTCTCTCACTCACTTCTTAGTCTTCGTCCGTTGTAAAGCCGAATCTCAATTGAATCAGGGGAGGGGGAGGGAAGGTGGGGGGAAGGGATGTGAACTGGGGGGAGCGTGTGGGTGTCGGGTGTCCTGTGGAGGCTGGGGCTCTTCAGGGCTTAGGGCTGCAACCGTTGGCTTGAAAATTGAGGCTTAAAGGTTTTTGCGTGCAACATGAACGGCCATTGGGACAAAGCGACAATGACGCTTCGATCGGAGGTGATGCAGAGATGCTGGCAGTGTGGTGTTTATTTATTTATTTATTTATTTATTTTATTGTTTTTTGGGGTGGGGTCGCTGCAACAATCCCCCTCCCGACAGCAGGGGGATGGCAGATGCTAGCAACGAGTTCCTGGACAGGAGCTGGAATCGTTGCGTGGCCAACACGAGGATCAGCAGAACAAGCAGCAGCAACTGATGCAGACGCTCGGCGGACACTTCTTGTAGTACATTTTGCAGTAGTTCCTTGATTGGAGGCTCTTCGGCGTGATTTTTGTGTCATGATGGATGCTGGAGCGCAATGCGTGAAAGGCAGCTTCAAGAACAGCAGCTGCAGTTGCAGAAGCAGCAGCAAGAGCAGATGGAGGCCACTTACCGGGTTTTTCGTGGCGTTTGAGTAGCGTGGCAAGAGTGATTCTCTTAGACGTCAAATTTCGAAGCCAGTTTAAGAATGGCCGAAGCATGCGGTGTTCAACCAATGCACAGGCCTTGCGCAAGCAGCAGGAGTTGGAGTTGGATCGCCTGCGGAACTTGTGTCTGCAAGTTTTTTGTGCCACGAAGAGCTCGAGGGCTGGGGAAAACATGCTGTAACCCGAAGCCCTAAACCTTAAACCGTAAACCCTGAACCCCATTGGTGGCGTGGGGGGGGGGGGGGGGGGGGGGGGGGCGGGACCGGCCGCAAATGTGCTTCAGCGATGATTTTTTTGCTTGTGTCCAGTGCGGCAGGGTCCCTTACCAGACGGCTTCCTGGTGCTTTTACCCACGTAGCGGGCGCAGTCTCGTGTTCTTATGCTTTTTCAGTATCAAGCTGTGCGCGGGAAAGTCCTGGTGATCAGACGCAGACTCATTACACGTCGCGTTCAAGACAATCGGGGGTTTACGATAGTAGGGCATCCCTAATTTAGACCCCCAAATAGTAGGACCCCTGATAATTAGGATCCCAACACCTAAACCCTAAACCCTAAACCCTAAACCCTAAACCCTAAACCCTAAACCCTAAACCCTAAACCCTAAACCCTAAACCCTGAACCCTGAACCCTGGACCCTGGACCCTGGACCCTGAACCCTAAACCGCCAACCCCCAGTTGCAAGGAAGCAGCAGGAAGAGGCATCCGCTGCAGCAGCCGCAGCTCCCTCGCTGCAGGCAGAGCTTGACAGCTGTAGGCATACACGAAGCATCACTGACTAAACATCACATAGGCAGGGTTCAGGGTTTAGGGTTTAGGGTTTCGGGTTTAGGGTTTAGGGTTAGGGGTTTAGGGTTTAGGGTTTAGGGCCTAACCACAATTCAATAGTACACATCACTCAACACGATACTTTCCGAGGTTCCCAAGTCTGAGGCTCACTTCACCCCGTGGCTGCCTCCCACTTGGAGGTTCATGGGTACTCATAACCCCCATTGCAATTGTACTTATGACCTTAGGGGGCTTAGGGTGCTTATAAGTACAGTTACAACCCCCATTTGTACTTATGACCTTAGGGGGCTTAGGGTGCTTATAAGTGCAGTTATAGTTGGGGGTTTATAAGCACCCTGGACCCCCAAGCAAGGTGCTCGAACCTGCCAAAGAAGCACCGGCTGTCTTGCAAGTGGACTCATCGCTACCTGGAATCATGTGAGCTCGAGATGTTTTTGAGCACGGGTTGCTGTGGGGATGCCTATGGAGACGACTGTTATGTTCAGATGAGGCGAGAAGGATCAATGCCTATGCCATGGACTCAGAATGAGAGGGGCCTTGGGCAGCTTGGCCTGAAACCTCTGTGCTCTGAGGCGCTCCAAGAAGTTTCTGCGGCAAACGACAGATCATGCACTTCGCTTTCGCGCCGCTGGGGGCGAGGACAAAAGCTCTCCATCTGGTTTGTGCTGTGGTATAGTCTTTGATGAACCTATTCATGAATAGATTTCAAAGGGTTTACAGGGCAACTCAGCCAAACGTCATCGAGGAGACTGAAGCCGTAAACCGCCACTGGGTGAGGAGGGCAGACCCCGGCAAAGCTATCCGGCACTTCATGCCGCCCTGGCTCAGATGGCCGCCATTCTCCGTGTTGGGTGCTCAGGCCTCGCAGTTGGGCGTGGCCGACCGACACATTGGTTAGCATAAGAGCAAGTATGAAAAAAGACAAGTATAGCATAGCGGTCATAAGAAGAAGAGTCTTAAGAAGACTGCAATTCCCACAAGAATCAGAACCGTCGCTGTCATAAGGAAAAAGAATCTTAAGAATACTACAATTACCATAAGAATCAGAACCATGGCTGTCATAAGAATCTGAATCTTCAGAATACTACAACTACCATAAGAATCAGAACCATGGCAACAGCATGAGGTCGCCAAGGAGAGAGAGCAAAGCTTTCAGGCGGATGCAGAGTCGACTCCTCAGCCTCTGCCTGCTTTTCGGACACGCGTTCATGTCTCCACTGTTCTCCAAATTGGAGTTCCCTTCATTTTTTTGGGGGGAGTCCTTTATCTATGAGTTACCCTTACAAGGGGACCCTAAACCCCTAAACCCCAAAGCCCCCAAACCCCCAAACCCCCAAACCCCTACACCCCTACACCCCTAAACCCCTAAACCCCTAAACCCCTAAACCCCTAAACCCCTAAACCCCTAAACCCCTAAACCCCTAAACCCCTAAACCCCTCAACCCCTAAACCCCTAACCCGCAATCCCCATGCCCAGGTTTCAGGACCAAACGCTGCATGACCTGGAAGCCGAGCCGCGAGCTCAGAAGCAAGGTGGTCCAAGAAAGCGTGGCGGGGCTTTCCGGGTCCACATGTTGTATGTAAGATACCTCGGGATGTTCCCCCCGCCCTTCTATCATCCCTATCAAGGACTGCTGGTAAAAAGGGGGTAGAATCCCAAAAGACGCTTTTTTTACCTGCAAAAGTCCTCAGCTCGGTGCTGGTAGATGTGGGGGTTTACGACAAGAAGGGGCCCCTAAGAGAGTCCCCCAAATAGTAGGATTCCCTTATAATAAGGACCCGAATAAGGTACCCCGAACTTCGGAAAACCCCCATATGGCAAAGTACATGCAAGAACGCAGACTCCACTAAGTTTCCAGAAGGAATCAATGACTTCGGACCTGTCGTAGAAGCCCTAAGCCCTAAGCCCTAAGCCCTAAGCCCTAAGCCCTAAGCCCTAAACCCTAAACCCTAAACCCGAAACCCGAAACTCGAAACCCAGAGAGAGCTCAGGCGTGATGGCTGGAGGCAGGAGATCAGCACGCTGTCGCAGCAGGCGAGACCCTGAGCCCAAGCACCTCCCCCCAACAAAATCAAAAGTATTCTTCCTGAAAAGGGCAGCATAGGGATTTTTGCTTCATAACCATGAGCCCAAGAACACCCCCCCCCCAAAAAAAAAAAAAATAGGGATATTCTCCTGGTTAGGGATCATTATTATTATTTGTTTGTGGGGTTCTTAGCCAAAAAAAAAGAAAATAGTCTTCCTTATAAGGGCAATATAGGGATTATTATTAATATTTTGTTGGGTTTAGGGTCAAAAAATAGAAAGTATTCTTCCTTATAAGAGCAATACAGGGATTATTCCTTAGAGTGTTTTTTTTTGGGGGTTCTTAAGCCACTAGTAGCTAAGCGCCTCAGCACTTACCTCAGTAAGGTACCCCTAAACCCTAAACCCTAAACCTCTCTTTCATATCATTTAAATGTTAAGGGGTTACTGGGCAAGGTCATTTTTTTACTGGGCAAGGGTCATTTTTTTACTGGGCAAGGTCATTTTTTTACTGGGCAAGGTCATTTTTTTCCTGGGCAAGGTCGTTTCGGCCAAAAAAACGACCTTGCCCAGTAAAAAAATGACCTTGCCCAATAAAAAAATGACCTTGCCCAGTAAAAATGTTACTGGGCAAGGTCATCTTTTTACTGGGCAAGGTCATCTTTTTACTAGGCAAGGTCATTTTTTTACTGGGCAAGGTCATTTTTTTTTACTGGGCAAGGTCATTTTTTTACTGGGCAAGGCCATTTTTTTACTGGGCAAGGTCATTACTGGGCAAGGTCATTTTTTTATTGGGCAAGGTCATTTTTTACTGGGCAAGGTCATTTTTTACTGGGCAAGGTCATTTTTTTATTGGGCAAGGTCATTTTTTTACTGGGCAAGGTCATTTCTTTACTGGGCAAGGTCATTTTTTTACTGGGCAAGGTCATTTTTTTACTGGGCAAGGTCATTTTTTTACTGGGCAAGGTAATTTTATTGGGCAAGGTCATTTTTTTACTGGGCAAGGTCATTACTGGGCAAGGTCATTTTTTTATTGGGCAAGGTCATTTTTTACTGGGCAAGGTCATTTTTTTTGCTGGGCAAGGTCGTTCCATAAGTGAAATATTTTCTTAATGTTGTGGGATTCTTCGGGCGGGTGGGTGTTTTTCTGGAGTAATAATTTCTTGACTAGTGAATGCTTGGACCTGAGATGCTGAACCCTGAACCCTAAACCCTAAACCCTAAACCCCAAACCCCGAAGTCACAGAGGTCAGCGACCTTCGGCACAGCCTGGAGGAGCGGGGGAGAGGCAGTGGAGGCGGAGGTGGATAGGATGGGCAGCAGCTTTTTTCGGCAGTTGGGGGTTTACTTAGGGTTTAGGGTTTAGGGTTTAGGGTTTTCGGGTTTTGGGTTTAGGGGTACCTTTTTGAGGTCCTTATAAGAAGGGGATCCTACCATTTGGGGGGGGTCTATATTAGGGGTCCCCTATACTTCCACCTTTCAGCAGTTGAGCCCCTAAACCCTAAACCCTAAACCCCACACCACTTTTACTGCCTGGGGGCCTATAACCTGACTCCAGTCCCATACTCATCCGGGCGCTTGACGTGCGGCTCTAGCTCTCGGAGCAACCCTATGCTTTCTCACTTCATAGACAGACACCCTAAGCCCTAAACCCTAAACCCTAAACCCTAAACCCTAAACTCCAAACCCCAAACCCCCAACCCCAAACTCGATTCAGGAAGTTCACTTGGGGCTCAGGTCCCGCCAGTTCGAGACCACTACCGCTCTAGGCAAAAGATTGAACTTACAGCGGCCACCGTTTCACCACAGTCGTGCATGGCGCCAGCAATTTGTGAACCTGGTGGTGGCAGCCCTAGGTGTCCGTAGTTCTCTGAATTCGAGTCCCTGTTTTTTTGGCATGTTTTTTGGGGGTTCTTATACTATATATAAGAACTTTAGAGAACGACCCATGGACGCCCTCAGCCCTGAATCCCTAAATCCGATGCAAAAAACCAAGTTTACAACAAGCGTGTAGCAATTCTATAAATGAGACTGCTTGTTGCACAGTACGAACTATTTGTTGCTTGCTACTTATTACCTGTTCTTTAATTCTTTTCGTATGACTTGCTGCCTATTGCTGACTTCGCATTGCCTGTTTATTACGGATTTCTAGTTACTAGTTACAGATGATAGTCCTTTGTACTTCTTACTTGCTGGTTACTGGCTACTTCTTGCTTGCTACTTGTTACTGGTGACTGGTTATGTACTGCATTTCTTCATACTACGGACCAATGATTTCTGAATACGACTTCTGATTGTTTATTTCTTACTTCTTGCTTTGTACCTGTTCTTTTCTACTTCCCCTACTACTGCCACTGTTGCTACGACGACGACGACGGC
This sequence comes from Symbiodinium natans, assembly GCA_905221605.1. NCBI lineage: Eukaryota > Dinophyceae > Suessiales > Symbiodiniaceae > Symbiodinium > Symbiodinium natans. The sequence continues at coordinate 298,768 of CAJNDS010002064.1, forward strand.
GGCGGCGACGGCGGCGATGACAATGGCACGACGACGGCTACTGTTGTAAATGGTGTTGTTACAACGAGTACAGAAGATAAGCTTCGACACTCTTCGCATTCGGTCTCCAACAATAGGAATGCGACAATACCATATTCGTAAAGTGGGGGTGTACGAAAATGAGGGACCCTATTTTAGCCCCCAAATGGTAGGATTCCCTTATCATAAGAACCCAAAAAGGCACCCCGAATCTCGGAAACCCTCAAGCAGTGAGACTCATGCCAGCATGTTTTGCGGACAAAGTGGCTAAACCCTAAACCCTAAACCCTAAACCCTAAACCCAAAACCCCTAAACCCCTAAACCCCTAAACCCCTAAACCCCTAAACCCCTAAACCCCTAAACCCCTAAACCCCCCCTGGGTGCCAAGGCCGTGGCTTCGTGTTTCCACTAACAGATGGCGAGGCCGACTGGGACGGCAGGAGGCCCAGGAGTTCTCTTCGGGGGCTTCGGGCAGATTTAGGCTTAGGGCTTAGGGCTTAGGGTTTAGGGTTTAGGGTTTAGGGTCTAGGGTTTAGGGTTTAGGGTTTCGGGTTTAGGGTGTAGGGTTTAGGGATCCTTTGGCAGCGCTCAGGATGGGTCCGGGCAACCGTCTACATGATGGCAATGCTCTACATTTTCCTTGGCGTCAACATCGTTCGCCCCGCTCGCTTGGACATGCAGCCCGTAGATACAGTGGCACAGAGCACAGAGCACAGGGTTTAGGGTTTAGGGTTTAGGGTTTAGGCCAGGTGGAGGTGGCCCATAGCTTTGCCTTCTCTTCAAGCGCTTGTCGCAACATATTTCGGGTTTCGAGCCATGGCCAGGCAGCAGACAAGTTCGTGAGTGCCATCGAGGGCATTACCAGCATCAAGCGAAGAGTTCTACAGAGGCAAGCCCACAGATGGGGTTTAGGGTTTAGGGTTTCGGTTTAGGGTTTAGGGTTTAGGGTTGAGGGTTTAGGGTTTGGGGTTTGGGGTTTGGGGTTTAGGGTTTAGGGTTTAGGGTGCCCCTTGCCCGGCAAGACTTGCGCAGCGTGTTGAGCTCGCGAAGCTGTGAAGGTCGACCGGTCGTGTTATCACAGTTAGCGCCGCCTGGCTGCAAGAAGCCTTGCGCACCTCCCTAAACCCTTTAAACCCCTCAACCCTTTAACCCCTAAACCCCTAAACCCTAAACCCTAAACCCTAAACCCTCAACCCTCAACCCTAAACCCTAAACCCTAAACCCTAAACCCTAAACCCTAAACCCTAAACCCTAAACCCTAAACCCTAAACCCTAAACCCTAAACCCTAAACCCTAAACCCTAAACCTAACCCTAAACCCTAAACCCTAAACCCTAAACCCTAAACCCTAAACCCTAAACCCTAAACCCTAAACCCTAAACCCTAAACCCTAAACCCTAAACCCTAAACCCTAAACCCTAACCCTAAACCCTAAACCCTCAACCCCCAAACCCCCAAACCCTAAACCTTATCAGGTGGGGTTTTTGTAGAGCTGGGAGGTGCCACTGAGGGGAAGACCCCCTGACCTTGGGCAAAGTTTTTCTTGCCACAGGTTTGGAATGGGACAGTGGCAAACCTGACCTTGCTGGCGCTCGGCTCGTCCGCGCAAGGGGGCCCCAGCATTGGGTTGAGTGGTTAGCCCTAAACCCTAAACCCTCAACCCTAAACCCTAAACCCTAAACCCCAAACCCTAAACCCTAAACCCTAAACCCCAAACCCCAAACCCAAAACCCAAAACCCAAAACCCTAAACCCCAAACCCTAAACTTTAGAGGCTTTAAGGGGAAGCTCCGACCAGGAAGTAGCGTCAGAGTCGTGGGATGAAGTTCTGCAGGGCGGAAGGCATGAAGCCAAGCCAAGGCCGGAGATTCTTCTCTCTGTGGTTGAGATCATTGGGCCATGCCGGGCGCGCTTGGAGCAATTCTTGCGTGGACGAAAGAGGTGTCCGCCCCCTTGAGAACTCGCGAATGGGTGGGCCAGGAATGGCTTCTTCGCAGGCGAGCTCGGGCCTTCGACGATTGTGGGCTGGGACCTGAGACTCGAGAGTAGAGAGCTCCTGAGTCATCGGGTCAATGATGTCTCGCAGCTTGCGCGAACCAGCGAGGCTCCGCAGCCTTCAACTTGTTCTGCATCGTGGTCTCTACCTCAGCATGTGTCGACGGCTTGCTGCTCTAGGTGTTTTAAATGCCTGCTGACCCGAGCATTTGCCAGGGAGTCTGCGTTGTGGCGGTGCCATCGGGCGAGCAGCGGCAGATCAAGGATCTAGGCGGAGCGGTCTGCCTGATATGTGGGAGGAAAGCCTTGGCAACATGCAGCCGTCTTGCGTCATTGCGTCATTGCGTTCACTGCGCCATTTTGTTTCGCAGCAGTAGAAGGACAGCGCTAAGCTAGTTATTGGCACAATAGCTCTCGAGCAATGGCGGTGGCATTCCGGCTTCGAAGCCGACCGGCAATCAGCCTCTGGACCGTGGATCAAGTCTGTGACTTTCTGGAGACTTCGGGCCTGGACAGTGAGGCGTGTGCTCGATTTCGCAAGGAGTCGGTGACGGGCCGCGTGCTCTGTGAGATCACGGATCAGGATCTGTCAGCTGCCCCCTTCGAGTTGCCCTTCGGCGTGAGGAAGTCGCTGCTCAGCGAAATCGAAGCCCAGAAGAAGCACGCGCGAGCCCGGGAGCGCCAGGAGGTGGCGGGAAGGGGCCCCGTTCTGGCCAAGGGCCAGGCGCCTGAGGGCCCGAAGCTCAGCCGGGATGCTTTGGAGCGGATACGCATGTGGCGCTTGGAGCCGTCGTCGGGGCGCCTGGTCCCCCGAGACCGGGCCTTGACTGACGAGGAGCTGGAGTGCTGGGAGTACCAAGCCTCCTGGCTTGTGTGCCCTGTGACAGGCAAGGCCTGGGCAAGAAGCGATGTGGTCTCGACCATGGGTGTGGCCCTGTACCATGCCCCGCGCTATTGCTCGGAGAAGGAGAAGCAGCGGCTCTTCCTGGAAGAGGAGCAGGCCCGTCGCTACGACACCGAGAGGAAGGCGGCCATGGACCACAGCGGCACCAGCTTCGAGCGCGACTACGAGGTCTACCCCCTTGTCGAGCCACCTCCCTTGGCGAACCTCCCCTTCCAAGCTGAGTCCACGGTGGATGCCGAGCAGCTGCAGCGCCTGCGCATGGAGGTCTCGAGCCTCAAGGGCCGGTCCGCAGCCGTGCAGAAAGAGATGTTCGAGGGCCTGGCCGGGGAGCAAAGAGGGCAGACGCTGCAGAGCAGCGACATCAGCCGGGCGCTGGAGCAGTTGAAGACGGAGCCCAGGGACGACGCAGAGCTGGCTCAGAAGATTCCTGATCATAGCTGGGTACCATTTTACATGTTTAAGGGCACTTAAACCCAAAACAAGGAATAGACATTTGCATTGTTAATATTCTCCTAACCATGAGCTAGGTTCGGGGTCTACGAGTCCTACTTCTCCGGGGTGGTGGAGCTCCGGGCGGACCTGTTCGGCCTCTGGGAGCGCTGTGAGCCGGTCCTGGCGAGGCAGGATGCGGGCACCATGCGCGCGGCGGTGAACCGCGTGGACAGCTTCGAGAACCTGTCCATCCCAGAGAGGAGCCGGCATTGGTTCGTCTATCACATGATGAGCACGGCCTCCAGCAACCACACGAAGATGCAGAAGGTCCTTGAGGATCTTGAAGACCTCTTCGAGACGGCCCAGGACAAGCAGGCGGCGGACGAGGGCACGTCACTGGAGCTGAGTGATGACCCCCAGCTGGGCATCATGGAAGTCATCATCGGGCCCTCTTTCGACATGGATGCTTACAACGATGGGGTGCGAGGCAATGCCTCCCGAGCAGTCCTCTCTGCAGCCGACCGTGGGGTGCTTGACATGGATCGGCAGTACAACGCAGTGAACTTTCAGTACTTTGCGCAGCAGGCCGATGCTGGGGTGACGCGAGAAGGGGCCGAGGCGTCATACAAGCGGCGGCTCTGCACTAGCAGGCTCAGCTTCTACATCGAGGAGTCGCATGGTTCGCGGATCTTTCCGCGAAATATCCTGTCTCAGCTGAGCCTTCTCTTCTACAGGAGGAACGACGCCCTCCGCCTGCCCAGTGGCCAGGTGAACGAGGCCAGGGTGGCTGTCTGCATCCGCAAGGCCATCCCGCGCATCCTGCGAGCCATCGTCGTGGATGTCTTCCAGGGAGACCGGAACTTCGCGCCGCACATGGAGAAGGCTGTTCGGGTGTACCTGGCGGTGCACCAGGTTGCCATCAAGTTGCTGGCAACCTTCCGCAAGAGCTATGAGCTCTTGTACCAGTCCGTTCTCGAGTGGATCCAGCAGCCCTTCTGCCCAAAGAGCGATGCTGAATGGCCCGACCTCGAAGAGCTGCTGCTCGGCGCCTCGCTGTGTGCGGTGCCCTGGTCGCTTCTTCGCGAGGCCTTCGTCCGGAAGCTCTTCGTGCAGCTGCTGCAGAGCCTCTATACCCCTTGGGATTTTTTTAAATTTTGTTTATATAAAGCCCAAGAGGATTTTAAACAAACTATGTTTATTAAGGTTCTAAGGGGAGCAGAGGAACACCACGAAGATGAGCAGCAAGGCTCCCATTCGGCAGAGGGCCGAGCACCTCTTCAGCCAGAATCGGCCGCTGCTGGAGCGCCTGACCTACATCCTGGCCTTCTTCCAGGCGGGCCCCGGCAAGCTCTCAGTTCAGGAGATGGACAAGAAGTACCTTTGTCATGGTTGGGCAACATTTTACATGTTTAAGGGTACTTAGACTTAAACCCAAGAAGGAATACAAATTTGAATTTTTAAGACTCTGACCAACCATGAACTATAGGTACAGCCGCTGTGCCGGCAGCTTGCCCAAGGCGGAGCGAGGCGCCCTGGTCGAGGCTGCGAAGGAGGGCGGCCTGGGATCCCTCATCGACCTTTGGTTCGCCCTGGGCATGCAGCGTGGCAGCGCGGGAGATGAGGAGGTTGCCTTGAGGCACCTGGAAGTCTTCTTGGAGTACGTCCAGACGAACCTGGCCTCCTGGAAAGCGGCGCCCCCGCCTCCGTCCAGCTCCGAGGGCCCGGCGCTGTCGGCCACGGCCCTGGAGCAGCTGGCGCTCATCGGCGCGCACAGCGCGGGGCCCACGCAGCGGCCGCAGGCCGCATCCAGAAGAGAGCGCGAGATGGCCCAGGCCAGGGCCAGAGCGGCGGAGAGGGCCCAGCACCAGGGCTTTCCATCCCTACCCCCTTCCCGCCGCTTGGACGGCACACTGTGCTACTACTGCCAGCGGCAGTTCCCCAGCCGCATGGCGCTCTTCGCGCACCTGCGCCGCATGATCGATAAGGAGCGCTTCGTGGAGGGCCACCACCAGGCGCACTTCGAGCTAAAAATCCCTGGCGGCCCAGACTCCCTTCCAGAATCCGGCGTGCACCGGTGCAAGGCGACGACGTGCGCGAAGTCCTTCGCCTCCAAGAAGGAGCTCTGGCTCCACTACCGCGACATGGGCGTGCCCGGCTTCGCGGAGTCGCCCCCAGAGGCGCCAGCCTCCGAAGCCAGCACGTCCTGCACTGAGCATCTGCAGGAAGACTCAGGCCCGGCGTTAGCCTCAACAGAAGCCCAAGAAAGCGTTGTGGTCACCACGGCGGACCTGTCCCGGTGCGCAGTTTGCCTGGACAAGGCTGCAGATGTCGTCATGGTGCCCTGTGGCCACATCTTCGCCTGTCAAGGCTGTGGCCAGAAGCTGAAGGAATGCGCGGTTTGTAGAGCCAGTGTCTCCCAAGTCCTGAAGGTGTACTACAGCGCTGATAATTGTGTGCTGAAGCTCAAGGCTTAAGGCGAACGCCTTGGAAGCCATTAAGATTTAGTCATATGGGTTCTGTTTCTGTGAACTCAGCAGTGAAGCAGGACAGCACCCTGCCCGCAGAGAAGCTGTACAGTGGCTCCTTTGCTGAGGCTATGTACAGAGTCGCCATGGACGCATCGCGCCACGTTGCAAAAATGCGCCGCGTCTTTCTGCCCGAGCCTGGCCATATCCCCCTAAACCCTAAACCCTAAACCCTGAACCCTGAACCCTGAACCCTAAACCCTAAACCCTAAACCCTAAACCCTAAACCCTAAACCCCTAAACCCCTCAACCCCTCAACCCCTCAACCCCTCAACCCCTAAACCCCTAAACCCCTAAACCCCTAAACCCTAAACCCTAAACCCTAAACCATGCATAGTTTGGCTGGACCACAGGAGTCTTCTGGGTCACGGCAGCCTTCTCCATCTTCGCCTACCTGTGGCTGGTCGTGATTGTGCAGGCCAGCGGCCCTCCAAACCCCCACAGCCACAAGTCGCCCTACCAAGGCAAACCCCGTCAACCTTCAGTCTCCGCAAATCCTTAGCCACTCTGGCCCTGAAGATGAATCGAAGCTCTGAAGGACCCCCCCCCCCCCCAGGTGAACTCCCCGAATGTCGTCGAGCTGTGGGAGGCCTGGAAGCACCGTGCTGTTGGGGGGGGGGAGGGCTTCATGCTTTCGAGTTGGGTCTGTGGAAAGGGTTGTTTTCTCGGCTTCAGGCATGTTTAGGCCACCGAGGCCCCGAACGAAGAGAGAATGAAACAAAGCCGGAGATTCTGAGATGCTGGGAGGCGCTACTGACACTGGCCTGGCTGCCGGTGCTGATCGTGGCGTCGGGCCCAACTTGTGCTGGATCCTGGAGGTTTGGGTTTGCGGGGGTTTGGGTTTATTCGGAAAGTCATGGGTAGTGTTCAAAGTAGGGCTAGAAGTAATCCCCCCCCTCCCCCCCCCAAAACAAAAGAAGAAGAGTTCAACAAATGCTGTGTGGCAGTTGTCGGCTTGAAATTGATTGGCAGCCCCTATAACCACGCCTAACCTTTCCCAAGCGCATGGCATGTCCTCCCCACGTGAATGGCTTTCAGCTCTCAGATCTCGTACCTCACCGACATCGGATGGTTCTCCGGAATCAGGCCGGTACACTGCGGCTGAGCGCAGTCTTTTCCTGCGTCGCGTCTGCTAAATCCAAACATGCCCGAAGCCTAAAGCTGCAAGAAGCCCTAAACCCTAAACCCTAAACCCTAAACCCTAAACCCTAAACCCTAAACCCTAAACCCTAAACCCTAAAGCCACACGTATCGGCGCGAAGACCAGGCGGCAGCCCGTCTTTGAGAAGCCGGTGGCGCTGGTTTCGGATGGGAAGGTGGGGGTCAGGATATTTTTCATGGTGCCCACACAAGGTTGGGGGGACTTAAATAGGGCTCATTCGTGTTTAGGGAGTTTGTGGTTGAAATAGTGTTCTGACAGCCAAGTCTGTTGGAGCTGGGTAGGCTTGCCGGAAAGTCACAAGGAGCCCAAGAACCCCGTACACCCGAGCTGATAATTTTCGGCAGTTCTCTAAATTATGGTCCTCTCTTCTTTTTTCGTACATTGCATATCGACCTCCGCATTTTCATAGGAGCCCGAAACGGGACCACAAGGAAGAGAAGTTCCCAATTCATGAACACCTCATATCATGGGTTCCCCTACTGCCCCACACTCACCCCCCCCTAGGTTCCCCCCCTCAAATAACCCAAATTAGGCCTAACTATCCCTAAATCGATGTGATTCTTGTGGGGAACCTAGGGGGGTAGTCTAGAGGGTTTAGGGTTTAGGGTTTAGGGTTTAGGGTTTAGGGTTTAGGGTTTAGGGGAACCCTAAATCCTAAGACCGCTATCGGTGCAGGCCCCCCTTGCCACACTGGGGGAGCCTGGAGCCCGCAATCGGCTGGTATGGCCTGGGCCCTGGACCCTAAACTATAACCCGAAACCCTAAACCCTAAACCCTAAACCCCAAACCCTAAACCCTAAACCCTAAACCCTAAACCCTAAACCCTAAACCCTAAACCCTAAACCCTAAACCCTAAACCCTAAGCCTTTCGGGCTTACCATGTCGTGTGCTGTTCGGACAGACCTTGGGACTTTCCTCATGGCGCAATCCCCTTGCGATAAAGCCCGAAGCCCTGGGCTCTTAGGGTTTTAGGGTTTAGGGTTTAGCGTCCCCTGTTCTCATCCCTAGACGCAAAGCTCGACAAACCCGCGCTACATGGCTACCCTGAACGATTTGAACTTTAGTTGGCGCGCCCCCGGAAAGGGAGAAGCTCTAAAGCCTAAATGGGGGTTTACGAAAATAGTGGGCCCCCAACATATCTCCCTAAATAGTAGGATCCCCGTATAGTAAGGACCCCAATAAGGTACCCCTACTTTCGGAAACCCCCCCTAATTCCCTGAAACCCAGGCGCCATTCCCTGAAGAGAAGCCGAGATTACCCGGAGCTCCCGGAAGAAGGGCCCCTACCTGAGCCGGCAAAGGGGCTTGGGGTTAAGGGGTTCTAGGGTTTTAGGGGCTTCAAGGAACCTTTTAGGGTTGTAGGGTTTGGGGGAGGGTTTTAGGGTTCTAGGGTTTAGAGCAAGTTTGGGATTTGGGGATGTAGAGTTTGAGGTTCCCCTGCGTGGCCAGTGCCTGTGCCGAGGTCGGAGACTAGCGGCTCCCTTCAGAGTGCGCGATCCCGAGCCTTCACCGTAGGTGTGTGTATATATATATATATGTATATACATAATATAAGTATAGATAAATAGGCAAATACAAAAACACTATGTATATGTATATATATATATATATATATGTGTATATGTGTATGTACATGTACATGTACATGTACATGTATATGTATATGTATATGTATATGTATATGTATATATAACGTATGTATGGCCCTCAGCTTGCCTTGTGCCAGCCTTTTAAGGAAGCAGGAGATGCGGCATGTGAAGTAGGGGGTATCTTCCTGTTACCGGGTTGATGGTGTACATGGGGCCCCTGTTCGGGGATACCAGGAGAGCTTGTGGACATGAGCTGCTGACTTCAGGATGAGTGCTCTCTTGGCTTTCGCGACCCGGGTGCTGTTGCCTCAGTACTACCGCAGTTTTCTGGCGCCGCGCTTCACCTTCCACTGGTCCAGCCATTCACTGGGCAGTCGTTGGCATCTGCTCCATGCAGGTTATTGTGAATGAGAAAGGCTACCCTTACGAGAACGATGCAGGCATCATCACGCCAGTTCCTTAGAAAGCTTTGCTCAAATGGATTGCAGTGAGGGGCGGTCATGGGAGATGCCGCATGTCGTCGCTCATGGTTTAGGGTTTAGGGTTTAGGGTTTAGGGTTTAGGGTTTAGGGTATGTCCACCGCCAGGTTTTTTGATGACAGCTTCAACGTGTCGAGTGGCCTGGAAGGACAGCGCAGTCATTCAGATCGGTGTCCCATGCCCCCGACGCCCGAAGCCCCCTGGAGTGCAATGTAGCATAAAATCATGTAGCGCAAAAAATGATAAGAATAGAAATGCATTTGAGCCTATGAAGGGCTTGAGCCTATGAAGTGCTGCCCGCACCCGCAAGCACGGAGCGCCAGGACGGGACGTGGCTGTGCGGGCCTCAACCTACCGATGCAAACTTGACGTTGTCTAAACACAGAACCTTATGTTGTGGCTTGGCAGTTTAGTAAAGGGGGGCAATATAGGGGTCGGAATGATTTTTCTAATAGTATTCCCACATGATCCCTTCATAATTCTGCTACAAAACCCCCCAATACCCTATTCTAGTTATCAAGGCCCCTGTACTAGGGGGGCAAAGCTTTCAGGAGTGGCTCAGCTTGTACAACCCGAGAAGGAGCTGAGAGCAAACGCGCAGCAGATCTTGGGATCATTCCCGAGAAGTTATCGAGTACCTGGTTGGACCAGCCCCACATGGCAGCTTCAACTGAGCAGCAGGTTTTACCAGAGGGCGGAGGAACTGGTGGAAGGGGGACCCTCAACCATAAGCCCGCACCCGAAACCCTAGACCCTACACGCGATGCAGGTGCCGGTGTTCCGGAAGAACGGCGCACAAGGCAGAGTCAGCTGCAAGTGCCCTCGCGTTGAGTCGGCATTGGGGTTCGCTAAATTGTCCCTTTTGGCGTAACCCGAAATAAGAGGGGGGCTGCCTCCTAATACGGACCCCAAACAGACCATATTATGGAGAAGTGACCAATATGGGTTTAGGTTTCCACTTCCATCTCCTTCGAGCAAGCACCCGCTTGGCAGCAAGATGCCAGGCCGGTGAGGAGTTTAGGGCTTAAGGGGACCCCCATATAAACCCCTAAACCCCTTAAGCCCCTAAAACCCCCAAAACCCCTACATCCCCAAACCCCTAAACCCCCAAATCCTAAACCCCTGAACTCAAATTTTTGGAAGCAGGTACCACACTGAGGGCTTGTCGGCTGTTGCTGGCTACGACTTTGTGGAGACGAAGGCGCTGGCGGATTGGGGTTCGGGCTTATCGGGAGACTCTTAGGAAATGTATCCTTGCGAAGCACGTTTCGGGCTGTCCTACATCAGAGTCGCTTTTTTTTGGGGTCGCCGTGATACGGATGAAGGTGCCCCAAAGGCGGGCACTCGTTCAGATGAGTTTTGAGCACCCTGTGTGTGAGGGATGGCAATGCGCAGCGGGCATTCAGCAGGAGGTGACTTCCGGCACCACAGCATCCGCGTGCTTCCTCGTCGTTTGGGCTCAAATTGGGAGATTGACCGAGCCCTCTCAAGGCAGAAGTTTTCCAACTTGCGTGGCGAAGGCACCCACCGCAGGTTCTGATCGGAGCGGCCCTTTTAGAACATCGCGTCGCTCACATCAGCTCCCTTCTGGCTGAGAAGCTCGCGCGGGCCTTGTTCAGCAGATGACGGTACTGTTGCGGTTGCCACTGTAGAAGGGGCTGTGCGGAGTAACGGGTTACTGCCAACGACTGCTATACCACCACGATGACACGGCCATGACTAGCATGACTACAAATACTGCCACGATGGGGCATGTTCGGTCTACTTTCGGATGCACTGACCTACACATCCTACACGTGCGCATGAGAGTCTCGTGATTTTGAGATTTTTGCGACCCTAAACCCTAGACACAATAAACCATTGCTTTGAGGCTTTGAGAAGCCTCAACTTCCCCCTAAACCCTAAACCCTAAACCCTAAACCCTAAACCCTAAACCCTAAACCCTAAACCCTAAACCCTAAACCCTAAACCCTAAACCCTAAACCCTAAACCCTAAACCCTAAACCCTAAACCCGAAACCATAAACCCTAAACCCTAAACCCTAAACCCTAAACCCTAAACCCTAAACCCTAAACCCTAAACCCTAAACCCTAAACCCTAAACCCTAAACCCTAAAACCCTAAACCCTAAACCCTAAACCCTGAACCCTGAACCCTGAACCCGAAACCTTTGCTTGGAATGCCTTGACCGTCTGTCTCTGCGTCTCTGTGCCTGTCTGTGCATTCCTGCGCTGCATCCAAGAATGTCTGAACCTTGTGAGCCCTTTATGTCAACATGTTCCCGAGCTGTCTTGTTTTTGCCGAAATGTCGCACTTCTTGTCAAAGTCTCCCAAATACGGCTCGACGGGTCCACGGAAGCGCACGTCAACCACCGTACGCGCGCGCTCGCGCGCGCTCTTCTTGTATTGATTCTCTTGGCGGCGTTGCAAACGGCTTCAGTCCACACTGCAGCGGCTGGCTTTCTGGTGCCAAGTGCTTGTTGCAAGAGCGGAGGAGTGGATCCATAGTTATAATCCCTCTGTTGTCAGTGCTCCAACTGATGGTCCGTGTCTGGGTCCCTGCTATGATGTGGCCCCTGCCCCTGCAACAGTCCCCTTAAGCGCTAGCAAAACTGCAGTCTCGCACATTGCACCTTGTAGACTGCGCCGCAAGCTAAGGCAATGGAATCTGCACCAACAATGCCCCTAACCGACAGCCCCGCGACGTTTGCCGCTGACTTAGCACCAGTGTGTCAAGGTCACGGCGTCAGGCTGCTTGCGTTCCTTCGAAGAGTGGGGGGGGGGGAGCTATTTCTTTTGTTGATGAGGAGGCTGGGGACGTAGCACTTGTTAATTAGGTGGTTTGTTGGCTTGAGAAAGCATGCCACCAACTTGGCCGTGAACATTGGATCGCTGAGCATCAGCATCATGGCTGGTTGGCCCTATACAATAGAGAAAGCACCATCAGAGGCCCAAACCCCAAACCCCAAACCCCAAACCCCAAACCCCAAACCCCAAACCCCAAACCCCAAACCCCAAACCCCAAACCCCAAACCCCAAACTCCAAACTCCAAACCCCAAACCCCAAACCCCAAACCCCAAACCCTAAACCCTCAACCCTAAACCCGAAACTAAGATTGCCAAGGCACTGCTGGAGAAGGCCAAAGAGCAGCTGATGAGATGCGCCCGACGCAGGCATCCCGGAAACATGGCAGCGCTTTCGGTCAGCTTCATCACAACCCCCAAACTGCCCTAAACCTTAAATTACACCCTGAACCCTGAAGAATTCCCCCTGAACCCTAAACCCTAAACCCTAAACCCTAAACCCCAAACCCTAAACCCTAAACCCCAAACCCAAAACCCTAAACCCTCCTGGTACCGAGTAGCCTGCAGGCCTTCTACGGACCTCGCACCCGAGCCGGTTTCCCTGAAGGCGCGCTGGCACCTGCAGGTCTGGCGGCTGACAGTAAAGATGTTTCGTGAAATGAGGTAGAGTAGGCATACATATATATATATATATATGTATATATATATATATATAGCAATATACAGCATAGATTTTAGTGTCTGCTTATATGTATCTTCGTATGCATAAAGGCATGGCCGGAAAGGCAGGGTAGAGACCTGGGGTTGGAAGCTGCGCCAGGTCGTTGATTGCTTGTCTGTCAGCTTCGCGTCTCAAGTGTCTTGCCCTTCGCCCTTCTCCACCATGGGCTGCTCTCAAAGTGGGTCCATGACTCATGGTCCCGGCCCAGCTGGTTGGGGCCGCCCCAGTCCAGGAATAGAACAGCAGGTCCAAGTTCGACCCAAGGCTCCGAAGCCTTGCTGCACTTGCTGGGCACAGGCACAGCCTGGCATGCCCGGTGCCCTGCAAGGGCAAGCCTGTGCAGAGCAAGCTGGTCACTGCCAACCTGGCCATGGAGGGCTGCCTTGTGCCCGACACTACGGCATGCCTCCGGTTCCTGCCCTCGGCTGGGCCGCCCTGTTGTGATGGAGCCCATGGGATGTATCAGAACGACAAGGCGCAGAAGGCTTGCAACTGAGCTTCTGGGCAGATTGGGCATCTTCAGGTGTGCAGAAATCGTCCTCCGCGGAAAGCGCGGGGGTTGGGGTTCAGTGTCAAGGTCGAGTCGCACAGATCACGGAAGTGACACGTTAAGCACCTCAGGGCCTGCAAAGCATGAGATCCGTGAAGTGCAGTTTTGCGCAGCTTTGCAGCTTTAGTCTGCAATTTCTCACGACAAGCCTCGTGTGGTCCTTTCTTGCGGGTCCCTTGAAGGCACGCGGCAGCCACAAGACACAGCCACGCGCAGACAGACAGACGGACAGGCAGACATACAGACAGACAGACATACACACAGACAGAGAGCAAGACAGACAGACTACTAGCAGACAAAAACGGATCTGTGGTGTCGTATGTTTTGTTGGAGGGACCATCAGCCTTGGACCACTCCAGGCTTGCTGTGGAGGAAAAGAGAGCAGCTTATCAAAGGAAGCAGAGACCAATGCCTCCCCTCTCGCCCCAAACCCTCGACATCTAAACCCTAAACCCTAGCCCTAAACCCTAAACCCTAAACCCTAAACCCTAAACCCTAAACCCTAAACTCTCAAAAACTAACCCCGCTCATTGGTCTTTGCTCAGAACCTACGAGGCGGCCTCGCTCCAGAGAAAGTTGCTAGTGCGGTACACCTTCGGAAGTCCAAGGTACTTACAGCCCCGAAGTCCTCTAAGGAAGAAGTTTACTTAATGGAGTTATAAATACCCAAAGAAGAGTTATAAATACAGCCCCGAAGTCCTCTAAGTAATAAGGTTATAAGGAGACTTCTAGTGGGGGTTGTACATACCCAAAGCAGGGTTTAGGGGCCTAAAGCGCTCCTGATGGAACGCCTGGGAGAGTAGCTAGGCAGCTAGGCGTGGGGCTTTTCTTTTTCAACCTATCGTCGTGACAGCCGAATGGATCAATGTTGAATGTAAGGCTTGTCCCAAAGGCCGAGATGTCGGTAGCCTGCTAGTCACTGCTCGTCCGAAATCCGAGCGGTTTGCGTTGCAATGGTGTCGCATGTTGCTTGCCCGTTGTGCCGAGGGTTGTCGGGGGTGTGTGCAAGAAACGAGGCCCAAGCCATAGCTTGATTTAGTTGTTGCTGCCTACAGCCGTCAGCATGGGCTGCTGCGAGAGTTCCCGCCCTCCTTACGTGCCCCAGTATGGTGGCCAGGCATATGGGCATGGGCATGGGCATGGCCATCATCAGCCTGGCTACTACCCTGGCCAGCCATGCACTCAGCAAGTTGTACAAGGAACGCCGGTTGGTTATCAGACCCCTGCCCAGCCATGTGGTCCGGCCTACGGTGGTGCATGCTACCAGCCCGGCCCCGCATATCAAGGCGGATATGGCGGTGGCTACAACGGCGCCTACGCCAGCAATGGCACGGGTGCCGGCAATGGGATGAGCGCAGGAATGGCTGGCCTGGCTGGCTTCGCGGGTGGCTTTCTGGCAGCAGAGATCATTGACGACATGTACTGGTAGAAATGACAGACCTTTGCATGTTCGCATATCTTCGACAGTTCTGTGGGGCTCCTAATCCTAAGCATAGCCGACACCGCCGGCCACAACGTGCCGTTGTAAAGCGCGGCACTCGATGAATCGCAGTTCTTGTACAGGCATTCTGCGAGTGACAACCAACAGTGTTTGTCGAGGCTGGCTGCATGTTTCGTCGGTTCTCGGCTCCGTACAGTGCCGAGGGAGCTCGAATCCAATCTGAGAGGAAAAGCTGGCCCATCTAGCCCAGGGTGCTCTGCAGAACATAGCGAAGAGACCAAAGTTTCGCATATCTCCGCAATAAGTTAACATGTCCACGGCAGCGATTTGGCTCCAAACAGCACGGAACAGGCTGCTCCTCAAAGCTGCTCCAGCATGGGGCCGTGCCAGAGCTCCCGGCCGCCTTACGTGCCGCACTATGACGATGTGCAGCCGCACTACACTTTCCACCTTCCTAGCCAGGTTGTGCAAGGAAAGCCTGTTGGTTCCCTGGCTTGCACTCAGACCCATGGCCAGCCGTGTGGTCCAGCCTACGATGGTGCATGCTACCAGCCTGGCCCTTTGTATCCAGGCGGATATGGCGGTGGCTACAACGGCGCCTGCGCCAACACCGCGTATGGGACTGGGGCTGGCAAGGGGATGAGCGCAGGAATGGCTGGCCTGGCTGGCTTGGCTGGTGGCTTTGTGGCAGCAGAGATTATTGATGAGGTGTTCTGATGTCGTCGCGCTCAGGTTGTACAGGCCGTCGCAGGTCAGGCTCTTGCAACTCTTTTCGTCCTTTGCGACACAATGCCCAATGTGCAGCCGGCATGAGGATGGACAGTTGCAGACGCCTGCAAAGCCTGTTATGCTGGATCTAAGCATCCTGCACTTTGGACCATTGACTTGTACAGATCAACAGGCGAGAGGCAGGGCGGGCCAGTCATGACAGTCATGACAGGCCATGTCGTAGTTATACTACTGTCCGTTAGATGCACATCAGTCCGCGGACTTCCCGCTTAAAGGAGAAAGCCCCTGCCCTTGCTGCTTACATGGGGGTTTACGATGATAAGGGACCCCTAGTATAGACTCCCAAAGTAGTAGGATCCCTATTTTCGTAAACTCCCACATTGCCTTTCGGCCTCTTGGTTGCTCAAGGCCTCAGCCCCAAACCCTTCCATCCACAACGGTGCCTCCGCCAGGGCTGGCAGGGCCCTCTGCCCCCGCGCATCCTTGGCAACCGGCAAGTCCTGAGCCTTGGCTTGCAGGTTTTAGGGTTTAGGGTTGAGTTGTAGCAATCGTATCAGTGATAACAGCGACTCTGAAACGGGTTTACGATAGGGGCCCCGAATATCGACCCCCAAAATAGTAGGATCCCCTTCTCATAGGGACCCCGAATAGTTACCCCAAAGGTCGTAAACCCCGTGGTTGAAGCACTTTGAAGCTTGGATCCCAACCCCATCGAGGCAGCAGCCGAGACTTCGCACGGAGAAATCCAAGGAGGCTGCAGCTGCAGCTTAGGGTTTGGGGTTTGGGGTTTGGGGTTTGGGGTTTGGGGTTTAGGGTTTAGGGTTTAGGGTTTAGGGTGCAACTTCAGTTGGGGGTTTACCATACTAGGGGTGCCTCTTTTTGTAGGGGATCCTACTGTTGGGGTCTATATTGGGGGTCACCTATTTTCGCAAACCCCAGTCAACAGTGCAACTATGATGACAACTCTGAGTCGCGTTGCTGTGACCATGCCACATCTAGTGCCAACATCGGGTAGAGGATGCGGCAAGTATAGGGGTGCTAAGCTCTAAATCCTCAATCCGGTATTATTAATATTCTGTTTCACATTGTTGTTAATTTTAATTTTTAATAATCTGTATTTGACTTTATCCTTACACTGTGCAAGATGTATAATCATATTTAGATATAGATATATACACATATATACATATACATGTATATATGTGTCTATATATATATATATATATCTGTATATATGTAGATGGCTTAGGGCTTAGTTACACGGCTTGGGGTCGAGGGTCTGCGCCTATGTCCAAAGCAAAAACACTCCGCAAGGTGCATGCCCCTGAGGTCGACAGCCCCAGCTCCTCGCTCGGGGGCCCAGACTCAACGGGGGTCTAGGGTTTAGGGTTTAGGGGTTTAGGGTTTAGGGTTTAGGGATTTAGGGTTTAGGGGTTTAGGGTTTAGGGTTAAGGGTTCAGGGGCACAGAAGGGATTCTACATGACTCCGACACTGAAAGAAGCATATCAGGGGACCCCGAGTTAGACTCAACATCGTTGGAATACAGGAGCCCAAATGATTTGCCAATGTCATCCCCTTGTCATTGTTGTGCCGTAACCTAGCCCTCCTTTCCCCGCAAAAAAGAGAGAGACCTCACACCCGTCATATGGTTGTTATTTCCATATTAGAAGCCGCCCCAAGCCGCGCATGTAATCACCATGTTATCCTAATTATACTAGAAGCTGCACCAAGGCACTCTTAGAATCACCACATTGTTATTCCATAATCTGCCCAAGCTCCGTCACCACATTTTCTGCCACTCCACCCCCACAATACCACCATGTCACCACATTGCCATGACTCTAAACTGCCCCAAAATATTCATTGTAACCAAGTGTGGGGGTTTCCGAAATTAGGGATACCTTCTGGGGGTTCTTATGATAAGGGAGTCCCCCTATTTGGGGATCTACATACCCTAAACCCTAAACCCTAAACCCTAAACCCTAAACCCTATTTTCGTAAGCCCCCCCCCTCCCCCCAAGTAGGGCAGGTCAAAGCTGGGGCCTCGAAGTTGTCTGAAGACTCGGACCCTGCAACCATCTTCGCCCCTAAGAAAGCCTAAGGCCTGAACCCTAAGCCCTAAACCCTAAGCCCTAACCCTAAACCCTAAGCCCAAACCCTAAACCCTAAACCCTAAACCCTAAACCCTAAACCCTAAACCCTAAACCCTAAACCCTAAATCCTAACCCTAAACCCTAAACCCAAAACCCTAGACCCTAAACCCTAAACCCACACCGAGGTTCGAGCCGTGCCCGGAGACGGCCTGGCAGGAATTGACGTGGCTAGGGTCGCAGGTTTAGGGTTTAGAGGAATTGGGGAATTTGGCGCTGTTTATGGCTGTTTTAGGGTTCTCCCCCAAACCCACCAAGCGCTAAACCCCTGACCCCCCCCCTGACCCCTGACCCACCCAAAACCCTAAACCCAAAACCCTAAACCCTAAACCCTAAAACCCCTAAATCCTCAACGCCACCAAGCTGAAGCCTCTCAACTCCACACGGCTGATACTAACAGTCCTTCCTAGGGCCCCCTTATGATTATCCCGATTAAGGACTGTTGGTACAAGGGGGACCCTAAACCCTAAACCCTAAACCCTAAACCCTAAACCCTAAACCCTAAACCCTAAACCCTAAACCCTAAACCCTAAACCCCCTTCTTCTGCGGATGCCAGGCCAAGCCCGGCTCACACGTCGGTCGGCTCGGGCCCTCAGCCGATTTGAGAGGGTTTGAGGCCTAGGTTTAGTTTTTTTGAGGTTTAGGGTTTAGGGTTTGAGGTTTGGGTCTCGTTTTTGAGGTTTACGGTTTAGGGTTTAGGGTTTGGGGTTTAGGGTCTAGGGTTTAGGGTTTGAGGTTTTTGAGGCTTGATCTTGCTGGCCTTTGGGGCTCCGGGTTGGGGTTTGTCCTCACCCTCGATGTGGTCTCCTGGCCTGGTCCCTGGCGTGCCCACTTCAGGGTTTAGGGTTTAGGGTCTAGGGTTTAGGGTCTCGGGTTTAGGGTTTAGGGTTTAGGGCCCCAGAAAGCACCACGGAGCATCCAGCCCAGATAGTCCCGCCAAGTATCCCTGGAGTACACAGAGTGCCCGAAGCCCCAAGCTCCCTACCTCCTTGTCGCCGCAAAGCTGGGGTCTTAAGGTTAAAGTTTTCGACCCCCCGAAATAAGGCCTAAACCTTAAACCCTAAACCCTAAACCCTAAACCCTAAACCCTAAACCCTAAACCCTAAACCCTAAACCCTAAACCCTAAACCCTAAACCCTAAACCCTAAACCCTAAACCCTAAACCCTAGGCTCCCTGTCCTCGGAGAGCTTGGAGCCTCCAGCCAGCCCCGCGGAGTCCACGGAGGTGGCCATCGCCAGGTTTGTGTTGGGCTTTTGGGGGGCTCCGGGTGGGTTTAGGGTTTAGGGTTTAGGGTTTAGGGTTTAGGGTTTAGGGTTTAGGGTTTAGGGTTTAAGGTTTAGGGTTTAGAGTCCTTCTCGGGTTTCAAGGATTCAGGTTCACTTTGGAGACTTGAGGGTTTAGGGCCTGAGGGGAGGGGTTCAGGTTTTTCTTTTTCTTTTTTTGTGTGGACGTGAGCTTCGAGGTTCGAGCTTCCATACGAATGCAACTTAAAGGGGGCTAAGCCCTAAACCCTAAACCCTTAACCCTTAATTGACCCTAAACCCTAAATCCTAACCCAGCCCTTCTGCAGGCGCTGAAGCCGCCCCGGCGGCCCTGTTTCCGCAAGCCCAGCCGCGAGGCCGTACACGGTGTGGGGAGGCCCTTAAGCCCTAAACTTCCCGGTTATCCGAACAGGCCGAAGTAGGGATTACAGTACCCCCGATTCTAATCCCTGTCAAGGACTGTTCGCATAAGGGGGAACATCCCAACCTAAAGCCTAAACTCTATAAGTTTTGTTCTGGAAGCGTCTAGGCTAGGGTTTGGGTCACATGTTCATCGCGGTGTTCCATCTACGACCTAGAGGAAGCTGTGATGATTCTTGGGCATGTTGGTCCTCTGGAAGACCCCCCCAAACCCTAAACCCTAAACCCTAAACCCTAAACACCCTAAACACCCTAAACACCCTAAACACCCTAAACACCCTAAACACCCTAAACACCCTAAACACCCTAAACACCCTAAACACCCTAAACCCTAAACCCTCAACGCGTTGCACCAATGACCAATGGGCAGGTGCGGATGCGGCAGCTCCAGGATGAGGTCCGCCAGTTCTGCGGGCTTTCCTTTGACGAGGCGCAGGGCTGAGGGTTTAGGGGGTTTTGGGGGGGGGGGGGGGGCGGGAATTTAGGGAATTTAGGGAATTTTGGGGGAATTTAGGGAATTTAGGAAATTTTAGGGAGTTTAGGGAATTTAGGGAATTTACGGAATTTACGGAATTTCGGTAATTTAGGGAATTTAGTGAATTTAGGGAATTTAGGGGGGGGGCGGGGGGTTAGGGGGTTTTGGTGGGTTTTTGGGGGGTTTGGGGTTTGGCAGTTGGGGACACCGCTGCTCAAGCACGAGAGCTGGGGGCTTCGGAGTGTGTTGGGCTGGGCATGGAGCTTCGGGAAATGTGTGGGTTTACGAAAATATATAAGGGTTTAGGGTTTAAGGTTTAGGGCTTAGGCCCCTACACCCCAATAAGGTACCCCGAAGTTCGGAAAGCGCATGTGGCACGGATGGAAGAGTCTCCGTCTAACACCCAAGCCCCAAACCCCAAACCCCAAACCCCAAACCCCAAACCCTAAACCCTAAACCCTAAACCCTAAACCCTAAACCCTAAACCCTAAACCCTAAACCCTAAACCCTAAACTGAGTGAGCCCGGGGCCGTCGAGCAGGGCGAACGCGCCGAAGCCGGCAGGCGAGGCAGCTCCGGAGCCAGAAGCCCTCCGGCGGGCGACGGAGCTACAGTCCCGCAGGCAGCTGCGGGCTGCGCGGTGGACCCGGCAGGTCGCTGGCGAGAAACCCGTCAGGTCGCCCTAGAATAAGATACCCCAAACCTTCGGGTAAAACATCGCAACCTCCTGCCAGGAGGCCCCTGCCTGGGAGGCCCCTGCCTGGGAGGCCCCTGGCTCCTGTGGAAGGCCCTGCCTGGGGCCTGAGGCCTGGGACGCCCCTGTTTGGAGGCCCTGCTTGGGCTGGCCCTGCCCCCTTGTCTTGGAAGCCCCTGCCTGGGACCCCTGCCCTGGCAGGCCCCTGCCTGGGGGGAGCTTCAAAAGCTTTTCAAGCTGCTTGAGAGCCTTTTAGGGACCTTCAAAGGGTCCGAACCCCGGCGACCTTTTCACGGCCTATTTTGGTCAAAAACACCCCAAATGGAAAAATGCGATTTTTTAGAACTGAAATCGACGGTTCTGGGGCTGTCGTTTTCTGGAATTTGACCAACGACGCAGCATGCAGCCAGCCCCAAGCCCAAACCTGCTGCTGTGGGAGTGCTGGGTCAGGGCGCTGGCCCAGGACGCAGCATCACTAAAGGGCGAATGCGGCAGCCAGCCGCAAGCCCAAACCTTCGGGTTTTTGAGAAAGACTCACTGGGAGGCTGTCAGGCCCCCTGCCTGGGAGGCCCCCTGCCTAGCACTGTTAGCATCTCCTGCTTGCCGGAAACCTTTTGCCTGAACCTGAAAAGCAGGCTTTCAAGCAAGGGACCCAGATCCCCAACCAGGACGCAGTATCACCAAGAGCGAATGCGGCAGCCAGCCCCAAGCCCAAACCTTTGGGTTTTTGAGAAAGACTCACTGGAAGGGTGTCAGGCCCCTTGTCTGGGAGGCCCCCCTGCCTGGGACTGGGAGGCTCTCCTGCTTGCCGACCTTTTGCCTGAACCTGAAGGATCCCCAACCAGGACGCAGCATCACCAAGAACGAATGCGGCAGCCAGCCCCAAGCCCAAACCTTCGGGTTTTTGAGAAAGACTCACTGGAGGGAGGATCTCCTCAACAACCATTAGAAAAGACAAAAAAAACCAAAAGTTGCAGCATCAGCATGGCAAAAGCCCAAACCTCTAATTTCACGCCCTTCCAAGCAAGTTTTCCAGATCCCCGCCCAGCACGCAGCATCGCCGAGGGCGAAGGCGGCAGCCAGCCCCAAGCCCAAACCTGGCTCTCCCAGCAGCCCTCGACTGATAGACATCTCCCTTGCAATGCCTAGGGGTTACGAACTTCAAGGTGGTTGATCTGCATCGATGCCGAGCTTCAACCCAATAGACAAGAGAAAAATAACAAAAGCACGATCAGAGTTCAAAAGAACCCTAAACCCGTAGAGGTTAAGGCGAGGGCGGAGCGCCAGCGGGGGTGGGCTTATGCAAGTCGGGGCGCGCGCCTGGGTGCTTTCAGCACCAGCGCGCCCACTCATTGAGACACCTTAAACCCTAAACCCTAAACCCTAAACCCTAAACCCTGCCGTGGTCGCCTGAGGTTGATCCGTTTCAGCAACAAGGCGCCAGCTTGGGAGCGGTGCCTGTAGGGTTTAGGGTTTAGAGCTTAGGGCTTAGGGCTTAGTGCTTTGGGTTTAGGGTTTAGGGCTTAGTGCTTTGGGTTTAGGGTCCCTGTCAGGAATGACATGCAGGATGCTCGCCTTTCTGAAGTCGATGAGTCCGGAGCTTGGAGAGGGGCCTT
Organism: Symbiodinium natans; assembly: GCA_905221605.1. Classification (NCBI taxonomy): domain Eukaryota; class Dinophyceae; order Suessiales; family Symbiodiniaceae; genus Symbiodinium; species Symbiodinium natans. The sequence goes on from CAJNDS010002064.1 coordinate 320,735, forward strand.
GAGCCCTACACTCTAAGCCCCCTCAACCCTAAGCCCTTCACATCCCAAAGCCCCCGAACCCAGAACCCTAAACCCCAAAAAAACCCAAAACTCCCAAAACTCCCAAAACTCCCAAAACTCCCAAAACTCCCCAAACTCCCAAAACCCTAAACCCTAAGCCCTAAGACTCCGAAACAAAACCCCCTCAAAAGCCCGAAGCCCCTCTTGATTCGAGGCCGCGTTCTGAGCTGGCAGGATGGCCGCGGGGCCCAGCCGAGTGCGACGCAGGGTTTAGGGTTTAGGGTTTAGGGTTTAGGGTTTAGGGGTATTTTGAGTTTAGGGTTTAGTTCTTAGGAGTTGCGATGCTGCATTTTGGGTTGTATAGGCATGTCGGGGGGCACTACAACTTAACTACAGGTCTTTTTGGGGTCTGAGGTAGACAGTTTTTCGAAGCGAGGAGTTTGACTAGCCGAGCGGGCTCACGAGGCGACGTGCGCGGAGAGACGGCGACCTTCGAAATGTTGGGCTTGTCCGAGGCTTGTCTTTCTTCAACACTGCAGCAGTCAGCAGCTCACAACCTGCCTGCGTTCGTGAGCAGGCTGCATAAACACACATTTTCAGAGACCCCCTAAACTAAACCCGAAACCCGAAACCCTAAACCCTAAACCCTACACCCTAATCCCGAAACCTTAAACCCCAAAGCCTACACCCTACACCCTAGACCATACACCCTCCGGCTCAAGCCGCCGACCCCGCTGGAGCATAGTTGAGAGGTCTAAACCCGCTCGCATGGAAGATCATCCCAACCTGCTCGGCAGAGTTCTGTGAATCGTTTGGGGGGGTAGCACCAGGACAAGCTCAAGCCAAAAAGATAGGTGGGTGGGGGTGGGTGGGGGTGGGCGGGGGGGGGGGGGGGGGGGGGGGGGGGGAGGGGGGGGGGGGGGTTGGGGGGGGGGTTGGGTGAGGGGGGGGTTGGGTTGGGGGGGGGGGGTGGGGGGGGGGGTGAGGGGGGGTGGGGGGGGGGGGGTGGGGGGGGGGGTGAGGGGGGGTGGGGGGGGGGGTGGGGGGGGGGGGGGTGGGGGAAAAAATTGTAGAAATAGGGTTCCTGGGGTCTGGGCTGTTGTGTGTTGCTGTGTCTGCTTCGTTTTTTACTTTTCATCACTGTCTCCCACTTGTTCTTAACCCTCGTCGCCTTATTCGTTTCTTATTTTCCTCGTCTGGGGTCTGTCTCACTCCTTGGGTCTCTGCTTCGTTTTGTTTAAAGCGTGTCTCATTCGTTTTCTCGCTTCTCTTCGTTAATCTTGGCCCTTACCTCCCCAACACTTTTTGACTTGTCCCTCTCATTCGTTTTGTCTTGGTTTGTCTCTAAGCTTAGCTGGGCTTTAGTTAGGCGGTTCGTAGAAAAGCCTAACATAAAGCCAAGATTGTAGAGCTTCGGGTTAGCCATTGGGTTAAGTTTTGGGTCTTTCTGGGGCTTAGTGGGTGGTTCTTTCTTTCCATTCTCCTATATCATTCCACATTCCCGCGATTGTCTTAAGTATTGATATTCTTAAATCATCGTTGTCTGTCATCTTTCTGAGTGCTTCACGGAGAATACAAATATTAATATACATTGAACAAAAACCATTACGGTCATTAAACTGATTACCCACCTTTTCAACAATATTAACATTATCAATATTATTATACATTTCAATAATTCCGTCTTCGTCTTTTAACATCATAACAGCAAATAAAAGGTCAATACGTTCTTTTTTTCCTTCATCATTGTCTAGTATTGGTGTTTGCTTTTCTAAAAACTTGTCACTTGCTTTAACCCAGAATTCATGACCTCTGCTACTAAGTTGGTTTTTATTAATAAATTCTTTAATTTCTTGGGCTGTAGTTTCTCCTTCTAAAATCCATTGCATCTTTACTAATATTACTAGTCTCTTTCTCTTTAAGTGCATTATTTTTTATTGGGTGTCTGTTTCATTTTTATTTTTCAGATTTAAAACCATCATATTAACATTAATGATATTAATATCATGGTTGCTTCATCTAAAAAATTGCTTGAACCCATTGTATAACTTTAATATAATTAAAATAGTCTTTATATCCTCTGGCATGATGCTTTATGTATTGATAGAATAGATGTTTTAAAACATCATAGAAAGGCATTCTATCATTTCTATAATAAAAAAACTCATCTTCTAGGTCAGTTTCATCAAAAATAGAATACCCATTAGCAGGACATGCTTCCGAAAACCATTGTTTATACTCATCAAACCCTTTCAGATAATAAGTGTCATTAACAAACTTTACAAGCATCCCTTTTTTACAGCTTTCCGACTTTCTAATCAATTCTTTCATATAGGTTTTCTTATCTTTCAATGTTTTTAGTTTGTTGTATTTGGTGTCTAGATGAGTGTAGATAAAATTAAACAACTTTGCCTCCCTACTATATTCTTTATATTCTTCCTTTTCATATTCTAACTCGTATTTCATCATATCAGAACATATATGACAACTCAGATAAGATACAATGTTATTAACAGTTCCAGCATCAAAAACCAAATTTAAGACTACTGCCTTTCTATTCCTATGACATTTACACACATAACAATTCTTATCAAAGTTAAACAAGCTCATGTTCTCTCTCAATATACTAGGGCGTTATGTCTTTAAGTAAATTTTCAACCATTTTATTATAAGAAATAATATTATGGCTGCTTATTGTTTTTAAGGCATAAACACCCATTCACCCACTCCATCCCATCCTTCCTGTAGTTGTAACTTCATTGCAGATACCATATCTTGTTTTTCAAACTTGGTTCTAGCTTTCTCATTCATTAGATAAATTAAAACTTCAAAGAATGCCCTAGCGTTATATTCCATTGTTTGAATACCTCCTAATCCATCAATTTGTTCGCCGTTCTTCTTGAGTATTTCAGCATCTTCAATGTTTTCATATATCTCTTTTAGAAGTTTATGATTAGTATATCCATATTCAGAATGCATCATAAAGTAATACATTTTAAACTCTGCATCTCCTCTGTCGTGCCACTTTCTCGCCTTGTCCAGTATAAAGGCTTCCATAAACTCATAGGAAGGATACGGGTTTTTGTTGGTGAATGCCTTAATCTTTTTGACTTTCTCCGGGTCCATTCTTAGCCTAATATAGTATAGTATTTTGTCTTTAAGTCGTTTAATCGTCAATTAATAAAATTTCGTGCCTGTTATATTTTTTACTCAATCCATCCAATATATAGTGTTTGTTTAGCTGACCATCTCTCCCTACTTCCTTCACCTCATAGGTTCTATCACTCCATTGGTTCCTACTTTCTTTACGACTTGTATAGTTGCCCTTACCTTTAACAAATATTTTAACTTTGTCCCCGACCTCTACCTTAGGATACTTGCGTAAATATTTTTCTTTTAAAACAGAGTTTGATTTTACTGTAAGATGGTTGTCGTCCTTGTGGGCTTCATTTGGTGTCATCCCAGTCGTTGAATGTTTCATTGTTTTATTATACTTGTCCAATGAAGGTTTCAATAAGATCGTCCAAGCCCCTTTAGTCACCAAAGCCCTATCGGTGATCATCTTCTTAATCGTCCTAATGGCTCTCTCTGCCACATTCGCATGAGTTAAAGTTACGATATGCTCAATACCTTCCCCTTTCAAAAAATCCTGAAACTTTTTATAATTAAATGCCCCGTCATCATCTGAATAAATACTGTTAGGATAACCCATAACTTTAAAGCACTCCATAAACGCATCATACACCGTCTCACCGTCTCTGTTCTCCATAGGCACTATATGCATCTTCTTGCTAAAATTGTCAATGCATAACAAAGCGTATCTTTTATACTCCTCCTTGAAGGTGTCAGTGTCTTTCATCAAGCTTACCATATCCATAATATCAACGCTAAAAACAGCCCTAGCATAAGGCGGGGAATAGCTATTATAATTCTTGTAGTTTCTTCTCTGATTGATGCTTTGCTTCTTCACCCAATCCTTAACATACTGCAAAGTGACACCCGCCCCATCTTTATTAGCTTCCTCATACAAACTTCTAACAGATCCATAACCGCGCTCAAGATCATAATATATTTTCTCCAATATCTCATTAGCACTCATAATTAATAATAATTAGATAATTAATTATTATTAACCATGTAAAACCTTCATAATGATTTTATCCTCTATCTCCTTTTGTTTTCTATCTTCATAAACTCTTTTACACCTTTCACTGTTCTGATGCTTAGCTTTATTGCTAGTGCTACTTATGGTTTTACCACACCTTTCACACTCAAAACATTTATTATTTTTCTTAAAATATTCATTAAAATAACCTTCATTTTTATTCTTTTCATTCAACCTATCATTATAGACTTTCTTTTTCTGTTTCTTGATGATCTCCGAACTGTCGCTATCAGTTGTAGAAACATCATCACTCTCAAACGAGTTCCAAAGCAGGTCAAACAAATCGTCGTTTATTGTGGTTTTAATTCCATCATTGCCAACAAAGTAGTTAGTAGCCATTTATTTTATAATATGAATATTTCTTTAAATTGCGTTAGCTATTAAAGAAATATCTCATTCGTTTTCAAGCTAATCTTTCATAAACGGTCTCTCTATAAAGTTTCTGTAGTTGTCTCAAAGCGTTCTTTTTCTCAATTGGGTTACCCTTAGCAGATACCCATTGATTGTATAAACTTCTGTAGTTTCTATATGTGGTTTTTGAAATTGCATCTTTATTACCTGCATCTTCAAAGGTCTCTCTCAGTTTTTGTATTCCAATTTTACTAGGCATTATCAAAGGTTGTAGGTTCTGTTCAGACCTAGGCGAAAAAGCATCTGCTCTAGCACTCTCTTTTAAATGCGTTTTTCTTGTCACCCTTCTTCTTGGCGGGGCTGGTCGTTCTTCTTCTGGTGGTGGCGGGGCGCGACCGCTTGAACTTGATGACCCACCTTGTTGAAAATTAGGTCTGGGTCTTGCTTTTGGGCGAAGTCTTGATGCAGAAGTTCCTACCTCTTGGAATCTTGCTTGTTCTGCCGGTGTGGGTTCGGGTTCTGGCGGTGAAGGTAACGCCAAAGGTTGTTGCGCTGGTGCAGGTAATGCTAACGGTTGTTGTGTCGGTCCAACATTTGGCTGATGCGGTTGAAGTATTAATGTCGGTCTTAACACTTGTGGATCAATCGGTTGTAGGTTTGGTAACGGCATTCTGGAGGCTCTATCAAAATCAAGTAGAGGTCGTTGTTCTGGTAAGATCCTTCTCATAACCGAACTGGCTACACCTTCCAAAGCGGGTTGTGCTACTCCTGCTATTACAGATGTGGCTAGATCTTGTCCCGATGCTAAATTTCCTGCGATGTTTCTTCCTACCGTTCCAACATTAGAAGCAACGTTACCGACTACACTTCTCCCAACATTAAATGTTCCCCGACCGATCCTTCTTAAAATTCCTTCCCCTTGTTCCTGTTCTTGTTCTAGCTGTTGTTGATGCGCTTCGGCTATGGCTCCCTGATTTGCTTGTTGTGCCTCACCTGCTCTTCCTAAAACTCCTTCCAATTCTGCCCGTGTGTAATTTTGTTCTTCATCTAAATCTAGAAACTCTTCTGCTTCGGCGTTCTCTCCTTCCCTATCTCCGCCCATTTCTCTGAACAAGGCTCTGTGTGTCATTCCGTTCTCTTGTGCATACTGTCGCATCATGTGATCTCTCACCACTCTTTCGGCTATCCTGTTCTGTTCCACTTGCAACCTGTCCAAATGATCCCGACCGTCAAAATAGGATCCTTGATTACTAGCCTTATAAAAAACCGCATCTCTGTTAGGAAACGGTCTTAGTGCTTCCTCGTTGTCATTAACCAGTTCTAAAATGTCTTCGTATCGGCTTCTGCGATGAAATTGAATTTTAGAAGTTTTAAGTGACATTATACTTTATATGTTTATTTAGAAAATTGCAGAACTTAATTTCTCCAACTTGTCATATCTGTTCTTCAAGTGTTCTAAGGATGTCTCGGGGATCCGTGGATTATGCATCTCCTCTCTCAGTCTGCTCATCTCCATCTCATAATTTGCTTTATGTTGCCCCTCTAACAGTCTGCGTTTCATAGCCATATTGCTGACATGTGCCTCTCTGGCTTCCAATTGCTTTTTTAGATTTAATAGATAGTCAATGTTAGGTTTATGAAAATTTAACTCTGATGCTTCATTTACTACGGGATTGTCTAATGACTTGCGTTTTTTCTGCTTTGCTTGTTGTCTGAACTTGTATTTATTATATAAAACCATTGCTATATATTAATTACCTAGATTTTTTTAGAGCGAGAATTGAACATTGCCTGACACATACTGTTGGCTTTCTCTTGTTTCCTTCTCATAATTTCTTGGTTCATTGTTCGCAATTGCAACTGAATGAGTTGTGCCTGGGTCAGATTGTCATAAGGTTGCATATTCGGAGGTGGAGGCGGCGGCATAGCCTTAGAAACTGGAGGTGGTGCTTTTATTATTGGAGCATTTGTTATTTCTTCATTGTTTTCTACACTTAATGGTTTTACCTTCACTTTTGACTTCACATTGTTTTTTCTAACGGGCTTAGACATTATGTCACTCGGCTTACCTTCGCACTTGTCGGGGTGGGAATATCTTAGAGTTTTCATATTCATCGGTTTCTTACAATCTCCGCACTCTGTCATTTGCTTCGCCACTTCCGTGATCTTTACTCTTGACGGTTTAGGCTCTGCTGTTACTTCTTCTTGGGGTTCTTTAGGCTCTTCTGGTTTAGGTGTTTCATCAACGGGTCCCATTTCAGATGCTTCTTCACTCATATATAATATTCTATATATTTTCTATTCGTTTTCAATCCATATCCTTATTATGAAAGAGCAAAGAAAAAGTAACATTTATATTATTTAAGTCTATAACGTTACCCGCCCCATCCATTATTCTAAAGGTTAACCTTTTAATATTTCTTTTAGACACATTTATATAATCATAATCTGTTATTCCATAGCTGTCACTGATAATACCCGCAAAGGGAGCATTGACCGGCACCTTCTTTATTATTGCATTTGAGAAAGCAGAAGGGCTATGAAAGTTATTATTAGATAATTCGGGGCAGGATATATAAACGTCAGGATAATTGATCAAGTTAATAAATCCAGTCGTCCAAGGCGATGATGAAGTGAAGGCATCGCCAACAGGTGTCGTGAAACCCAATACAGTATTAATGGAACTTAGATTGTTAAGATCTACAGAATTAGAGAAAGAACCAACAAAAGTAGGAACATCCGCATCAGTCAAGGGTATGAAGACGACTTCGCTATAATTAGACGATACGATAATTTTATTTGTTAAAGTGTCGTATGTAGCAGAATATGAGTTGGTTCTTCCCCCGCTGTCAAATAATGTGTTTAACTGTGTTTGTATTGCAGAAGCTAGATCCGGGGCGGTGTAGTTTCCCACGGGTATTTCAATTCTTCTGTATGTTATGCCTTGGGGCGTTGCAGGTGGCAATATCTGGTGTCTAAAGTATAGGTTCTGATTGTTCGTATTGATTGAATACCAAGCATTGGGGATAGCCACCTCATGCACTTGCATAATGGTGTTGTCGGGTATTTCAAAGGTGTCCTGCAACTCTATTTTAAAGTCGGAAGATGATTTACTATCAGAGACTCTGTATTGGGAATTCACATAAACTTTCTTATAAGTTAAGGGTCTAAAGCTCATATTAATAACAGATAAAATAATTATATATCATTTATTAATATAATGACGAGAATACAGTCACAGTTAGACAGAATGCTAAAATCAAACGGCAAGATATCTAACACTCAAGGCATTAAGATGGCTTACGATCGTGATAATAAAATTTTTGTTAGAGATAATAAGATGTATATAGGAGGAACAACGAGTTTCACTAACTGGTTGGAAAATTTTACTAAGCTACCCTTTGGTGTTTTGGGAGGAGTCCGTGATATGGAACGCTACATAGAAGCAGAACGAATATTAAAAGATAACCCACAAATAACAGAATTGGTCGGGCACAGTCAAGCGGGAGTGGTGGCGCTACAATTGGCGAAAGATTTTCCTGATAGGAACTTGAGCACCAAAACTTACAACAGTCCCGTTTTTTCATTAGGCTTTGATCAACCGTCTGAACAACACAAGAGGTTCAGAAAAGTGGGCGATGTTGTATCGGCCTTTGATGGGTCAGCGATTAATTACAATACGGATACTTTGAACCCATTAAAGAATCACGACATATCTTCACTAGACAACATAGATGAAAGTATTCCAGAAAGGACTTTGTTTTAATCTCTACTATTATAATATGATGTTTAATAAACCTAAACATATAAAAGAACCACATAGGGTTGGGAAACCGTCTGAAAGCCAAAAATTTAAGAACAATTTAAACAAGAAACTAAATAATTCTGCTTACGAGAGCATTAGGAATATAATAGAAGAAGGGGACAATATAATGTCACAACCTCAGTTAGAGAAACAGAATAAAGACAATTTTAAAAGCCATAAAAAATATAGTAATAATAAAAATTCTAAATAAAGTATATAATTATGGATTTGGTTTTAGCAGAGTCCCAAGACAATATGATCAATTCTCTCCAGTTTGGATTACCCGAATCTGCCGCTTATGTAACTGATCGTAAGCAAGTCCATTTCCCCAGCGTCTCGGGAAATATATTTAGTAGTTCAAACGGGAATAAATATTTAAAATTTGTAATTACAGGGGAAGATAATAATTACATTGATTTGACCAGTGTCTCTTCATTCTTTGATCTTGTTAATACTTCAACAACAGCAGGACAATATTTAAGACCTTTAGGTGAAAGTCATGCTTTCTTCACGAGATATAGATGCAACGGGGCAGGGCAACAATTAAATGACGTTGATAATTATAACCAAGTGTGTGAAGAATTTAAATCCTTCAAAAGCGAAGAGGTGCGAAATTTAGACGACATTCAAGAAGGTTGTTTAACACGATACGACAGTAGAATAAACCGACTGTTCGCTTATACTATAGAAAGTCACGATGCAACAGCAACAGCAGGATCAAACCAAAGAGGCGCTGTTCTACCAAAACTAACACGACTTAATACTACAGGAATTGAACAAGGTAAGTTCGTTCGTATGGCTCATACCCCAGTGTGCGGCTTCTGCCGATCTGGGTATTATCCTCCAATTCGGTATTGTCCTTTAGAATTTATTTTTGAGATAGTTTCAGACGCAGGTGAACCAGTTATCAGACCTTCAGCAACAGTAGCAGGAACACAAGCAGAAGACGATGAAAACGGTTTATATTTTACAACACGCAATACTACCACAAGTTGGGCTATTCAGAATGCGATTTTACGATGTGAATTAATCCAAGTTGATAACACAGTTAATAACAATATCGTTTCACATTTATTGAAAGGGGGTCGGCTTCGTATGGTTTATCCAGCGTATCATTCATTTTCACAAACCTTCACGGCGGGAAACACAGAGATCAACATGAACATCGTTAAATCTTCAACTCGTTTATCTCAGATGTTCTTCACCTTTAGCAACAGCAATATCAATAATGACAACACAGCAGGTAATTATGACAGAAAGAGATGGAACTACTTTTTCCATCCTATGGCGGTAACCATTGACAATTTAGAAGGTGTAATTGATAGTGATAAACAAATTTCAGCGCAAATACAAATAGCCAATAAGAAATTCCCAGAACAAGAAATATCAAGTATCAGTGAATTTATGTATTTCCTTCGTAGAGCCGTAAATGTAATGAGCCCTTACTATGATGGGTTTAGCATTGATATTTACCGTTATGCCAATGATAAATTCATTGGTGGTATTAACTTTGACAAACAGCCTGATATGAATTTCACCGGATCAAACACAAAAATGGGATCTTTGATCACATTTAAAATTAAAGGAGCCAACGCCAATTTCGCATTGGGTATTGAAAGAGTTTTCATAACAGCCGTGTCAGAACAAATATTTGAATTATCTGAAAGTGCATCCACAGTTTTAGATTAAATCAAGTTATCATCATTAAATTAATTAAAATCTAAATTAATTTAATAATGGCTTCAATAAACAATCTAACAACAGTTTATGCCGACAAGTTTTATTTAGCATCTTCAACGGGTGTAAGTGAAATTTCTGACACCTACGCAACAAAGACAGAGGTAGAAAATCTTAACTTCGCAACAGACATAACGGCAAACACCGATGCCATAGCAGTTTTAAATACAAAACAGCTACAGAATTTCAATAATATTAATGCTATAAATGATGACTTAACCAACAATTATCAAACTAACACAGTTTTAGCAACTAATTTTTACAATAAAACGGAGATTGACACAACATTTACTAACTATTATACATCAACACAGATAGACACAAATTTATCTACCAATTACCAGACTAATACCCAATTAGGGGTTAATTACTATAATAAAAGTGAGGTTGATACAACATTTTCAAACTATTATACAGTAACACAAACACAAGCAAATTATTATGATAAAACCTATATTGATGCTAATATTGGTGGAGGGGGTTATAGTGATACAGATATTGATAATCTACTCGCTCTAAGAGTTCCCAAATCAGACTTCACGAATAGATTTAGCGCCAATCCTATTATTGATTGTTCCGTCCCTACAGTTATCCATAGCGGTTTAACATTAAACAACTCAACTATTAATATATCGCCAGTAGCAGGATTATTATTTAGCAATCAAACAGGTGGAGGAGATAAAGTTTTAGCAGAGTTTAAAAACGCTACGAGTTATATAACTTTACAAGGCGATAAAATATTTTGTAATAATACATCCGACGATGCAATTAAACAACTTGATCTAACTAATAATAACGCAGGATATAAAATGAGTGGTAAAATCGCAGTGCCGACAGGTGGTTTAGTAATAGAAAATACAGTAGATGCCAATTTATCATTTACCGTTAGAAATACTGATAATTACATTACTTTCAATAATGATAGCGTTGATTGTTACAATTCCGTCGGCGACACAGGTAGGATACTAAATTTAAATTCTAACGCTAATGAATATGTTAAAGCACATTCATTATTAGTAGATACAGCATCAAATACATTAACAGGTGGCTATACATTAGATGTGGTTGATAGTGCGATTATTAGACAAAATTTAAAATTAGACGGTAATTTAGATTTAACAAGTTCAACAGGAGATTTTCAATTGCCAACATCAGGGTTTGATATGTTTAGAAATAGTGGTGATGCTAATTATAATCTTAGAATTAGAGACACACAGGGAGTGTTTGAATTCAGAAACAGACAGTTTAGATGTATGAACCCGAGCAACCCAGCAAATGGAACGGAAATGATTTTACACGACACAGGAGGGGATTATCGTTTAAGAATAGGAAGCACAACGACGGCAACAGTAGGAATAGGAAGACAGTATAACTTTTCATATCATTTAACAGTAGGAGGTATAAGTAATTTTAATGAAACTCGCGTTGAGAATGATGCAACATTTTTAGGGCAACAGTTATTAAGCACTGATGGAAGAATATTTCAAAGAGCGGACGCTAATAATTCATTAAATGTAATATCAACAGAAGAAATTAATTTCTCGCTACAATCCGATAGAACAACAGATCCAACAACGGGGACTATAGCACTTCAACTAAACGACACTAACGGAATTACAATTAATAGAGCAGTTACAAACAATCAAACATTTAATAGTATTGGTAATATTGTTGGTGAAAGCGATGTTATTAGTTGGGGGCGCTTTATGTTTCAAAATAGTAGCGAATTAAAAGAAGTTTTAGACACTCAATATAAGTTATATATCAGAAATGGAGACACGGCGGGAGAAATGAATTTAACAATAGGCTTGGAAAGTAGCACACCAGAAATTCAATTAACCGATGGAAAAGTAAATATATTAGGTAATTTAGAAATAACACATGTTGATGTGTCAGGTCAACAAAGAGTATTAATAAATAACCCAGACACTGATGGATTTATTAGATTAAGCAATAATAATTTATCAAGATTAGATGCTACAAATACAGGCGTTGATGTTTACGGTTTCTTTACTACAACAAATAACGCAGATATTGGAGGAACTCTAACCTGCACGGCATTAATAGAAACATCCGACTTTAAATTAAAAGAGAACATTAAAGAAGTGAATACCAAAGACTGTTATAGTGTAGTTAAATACGTTAAACCGAAAACATTTACTTTTGTTAAGGACGAAGACAAAAAGAGCAATCTAGGATTTATAGCCGACGATGTGAAAAATGCTAAACTGCCCCCTGAATGGGATAACATAATCTTTTATAATGATGATGGTATGAAACTCTTAGCATACAATAAAATGACAGTTATCTTGTGGGGAGCTGTGCAAGAAATGCAAAAAGAAATAACGTCTTTGAAAGGCGAATTAACAAAGTTGAAAAAGAAGATGAAACACGATAGCGATTAAAAATATTTATCTAAATTTCATTATATGGGTTCTACATCTTCTAGATCTTCTGCTACTGAAAATATGAAACAAATAAAAGAGTTAGACATTAATGAAAAAACAAGAACAGATATGTTGTTATTTAATACTTTGAAAGATGTTATTGAAAGGGTTGAGAAATTGGAAGAAACAAAAAGCGATAAAATATATTATAAACTACCTGCTATAAACTTGTGTAGTTATTCATTAATATAATTATCAAGTATTACATAAAGAAATATTAAAACTTTTATGTAATAATTGATAACTATGGGATGTATAATAGTCAGAATATTAGATACTAAAAAGTTTGAACTTTATCACAAAATCAAAATCCTTAATAGTGATTTAATTGTAAAGGGAAATACATATATCAAGAACTGTAATTGTTATTGTAACACAAAGGAAATCTCAAAGAATGGTATTATTAATTATAATGTTGATACACTTATTATGTCATACTTTAACTGTTCTAAATGTTGTAATATCAGAAGAGCTGTTCATAATCAAACTTATCCCGAAGGAACTCTGGAAAGCAGAGTTGATGAAGTGTTAAATAATGTGTTTCTATTACTAACAAGTCTCTGTGAGTTTTATGATTATGAGAATAGTAAAGTCATTTATGATACATTTGTTTTACCGGTTCTTAATAAACTTGATACGGCAATGATTAATAACATTTATTTTAATTATAATGATGAATTGCATAAAAAGCTACTGAATACATATAGTAGCAATAGTGTATATAAGTTTAAGAATGAAATTGACTGGTTAATAAGACCATTTATAATGGAATTTTTCTTTGGTCGTATTTGGTTCAATATTATAGATGGCACTGAAAACTATAAAACATTTAAGCACATACTTTGGAATGGGTTTGACACTGAACTGGTGTTATCTAATTTATCAAGTTGATAACCATGTTGTTAATCTAATTCAAAGCGTTGTTCAAAGTTAATGAAGAACATATTACTAACATCTTTAGCGTTGGTGTTTATGTAGAAGAACGAGTAAGGAGCAAAATTCACGGCTTTCTGATACATTTCGTATAATGTGCTTTTATCCACCAACGCGGAATTCTCTTCCAAAAATGCATTGACCTCGTTCATATTCTTCAGTCTAAAAATAAACAAAGCAGATGCGTTTAACCTAATGATCGGGGCCAATACATTATACTTCTGCGTGGATAAAATGCACGAGATGGCATTATGACGACCCCTAGTGAATAACCCGTGTAACAAGCTTGAGTATCTTACAAATTTGGGATCGTCGGCGAAATCATCCACCACTAACAGAATGCTAAACAGATCCTTTTGTTTATTCTTCTTCTGAAAATCAATTACTTTATGTTGGGTGTCTATGATCTTCTTTAGCACCACCGGATCGTATTCCTCGTAGTAAAGCTGTTCTTTTTCGGCATCCACCTTCATTACGTCCTTTATGTATTTCTTTACTGCCGACCAAGTGTCATCCACATGAACACTGGGCGAGAAGATGTATATTCTTTCAAAGGATCCTCTGTAAATTTTTAATATCAAGTTCTGGATCAATACTGTTTTACCGCCCGTTGAAGAAGCCACGCATAACATCCGCGCGGGTAGCTTCGGCATCATGTCAAACTTGCTGTTTTTATATTTATATTCGGGTATGTCTATCGGTTCTACTTTAGGTATTTCTTCACTCATTAACTAATAAGAGAAAAATATCTTTTAATATAATGGATAAGTATTTAGAAACGATAGAGGAGATTGAAGAAATTGAGAAGATTGTAATACAAGATACCAAGCTTAAAAGGTGTTGCACCGCTTCTTTAGAATTGTTTAAAGCAGTTCTTGAGTATTTAAAAAAATCTAAGAAAGGTTAATGAGCGATAATAAATCAAACGAAGGTGGCTTCCACTTAAACACGGATGGATTAAACTGTTTGCCTTGCAAGTGTAGGAAGAAGACTTTTCACAAAGAGACTAAGATAAACACCGAAGGTAAAACAGTCATTGAAGATCGGAGTTCTTGGAAGGTTGGCGGTAGAGGAGTTACTCCAGACGAAAATGAAATATTTAAAACTAACGCGCAAGATAATGAAGGTGTTGATACGGTTACCACCGGATGGGGATCAAGAAAGCCCACCCCGGAAGAGAGGTTAGAAAAAGTGGAGGAGGATGTTGAAAGGATAGACAAAGATGTAACTATTTTAAAAAATAATTTAAATATGATGGATTAAAAATTCTAGTTTATATTGACAGTGTATAGTATAGTTCCCCTGCCCAGACATCTAGAAGAAAATCAGGTCCCATTGCTCCCGTGTGTGATGAACAGTTTCATAAGCACACCATAAGAGTGTGGAAATGATATGAATTCGTAATTAGTTTCATTAAATCTTAAGGAAAAAATCTTGTTATAAATAGTTGTATTTATAACAATATTCTAACATATAATATTAAGAATGCCAGTAAAAGTAGATAAGATATCAGTTGATTTTGATCCATATACTGAAACAGCTAATGTTGTTACCAGGAAGTGTTACCGTTGTAAGCAAGTCAAAGACATAGATTGTTTCAAGCGTGTGTATATAGTTAGTAAGAAACATTATAATAATTGTTCTGTTAAATACACCTTGACTTGTTCAGAATGTTTAGATAATCATACTATAGAGAAATGTCCATAAGGCAAACTATTAACACTATCTATATAGTATCTCTTGTTGTCAAAGCTTGACAGTGCTTGTTTAACTTGGTTGATCGTATAAATGTTATGGTTCTTACTCCTTATACTGTTAAACTCAACTTTATCGGATCTGTTTTCCTTCAGTGTCTCTTCATATTGTTTATAATTCAGTTCTTTCTTGACTTTGTGCTTCACTATTCCCTTTGATTTTTTCTCTTCCTTCTCTTGGTTATATACCTTAAAAGCATACGATTTAGGCTTTAACCCTATGAAGTGGGTTATTATCTTGCCGTCGCATTCATCTTTAAATTTCCCCAATACTTTCTTGTTAGTAGGATCATAACATTTATGGCTCTTGTCATATCCGCTGAAGTCCATCTGATCGCCGATCTCCTTTAAATCGTCATATACATCTTCCGTTTTAATATGAACTACGAAGCTGTCTGTGTCGGTGTATGCCAACCTGACCTTTTCATTATACTTCTCTTTAAGAACATCATAATAAAACGAATACATATGCAACTTACTAAGATCTAGGATGCTCATACCGACATATATAGGCTTGTTTAGCTTGACCGTTGCTTTTAACTTCTCTACCCCAACAAGGTTTTCATTAATTATGTGCCTGTGCTTGAAGGTCGGTTTATTTACACATTTTTGGTATCTCTCGGGTGTATCTACCAGTTCAAAGTCAATGTGTTCTCTTACATTTTCCATAGTTTTTCCGTAACAAGCGTTGTTCATTAATTTATACATATCCTTCTCAAAGTCCGATGTGGCCTTTTTTCTCTTCTCAGTGTTGAAGTCAATCCAAGGCTTTAACCATTCTTTTTGTTTGAATGTTATCACCTTATTAACTTTCTTGAGTTTCATACCCTGTTGTAAATAATATTTTAAGATGTTGATGTGAAGAACATAATTAGATTTATCCCTTACATTTAAGATGAGCTTATTTGTTTGTTCATCTTTGGGCTCCTTGTCTTGGTGGTAGGCTTTATATGTTTCTTTCTGCTTCTCACTTAACATGTCGGCCGTTACATTCATGATCTCCGGAGCCAGTGGGTAGTCAATGTGTTTGTCGTGCAGTTCTTTAGGATACTCCAGATCAACATCAAGAATATAGCCTTGCTCATTGTTATCATAATTCAGTATCTCGTCAGATGTTATATCGGAACTGTTTATAAATTTTATGTCTTTATAAGGTAACTTCATTGACATAGCCAAACCATATAAATTATTAGCGTCTAAGTATAAAATGTAAGATGATTGTTTTTCTTTGTCATATAAATCTGTCATATACTTGTTGTTGGCTTCTACTTTTCTGACAGACACCTGCGTCATACCACCTCGTAAGCCTCTCTCAATCATCTTATAAATCTCCTCGTCGTGGATCAGATCTAGTTGTATTCCTGTTCTTAATAGCATAGCGTCCCAACTAAAATTAGGCAAGGTGATATAATGGGCTGGGTCAAGCTTGTAATCTTCTAGGCACATCTTCCTGAAGTTCTCAAAGACATCGGTTAATAATAACACATCTGTTTGAAGATATAAATCGTGATACTGTCCTAGGTTTTTAATTTTAAAGTGTTCCCATATCTTAAGTGCCCTTTCGTATTCGGTGTCTTTGATACCTTCCTCTGTTAGCTTACTGTAAAAGGCTTCTTTACTTGGTAGCTGTGTATCATTAAATTTATTGAAGTCGGTAAAGTAGTCGTAAGGATAAACGCCCTTGTCTGTTAAAAGATCCAAGTCTTCATCGTTGGTTATATATACGCTTTTCTTACTGTTATAAAAATTATTCTGCCAGTTCTCCCTCTTCTCGTCATTCTCATATTTAGTTAGTTTCACAAGCTTGTCTAAAGAAGACGACAAGAAGCTGAAGCTGTCCTTAAACTCAAGTTGATTAATTGAGAAAGTAATGAATTTTTCGCTGTTCTGTGCTATAACATTTATTTTATCTTTGTCTGCGTTTAGCTTCTCCATATTTGATATTATTAAGTGGGCGTCGTAGTTCTTAAGGTTATGAAAGAAGACCGGGATCTTGAAATATTTAAAACAATAATCCAAGTTACATTTGTTGTGTGCCGCTCCTCTATATACACCGGTGAAGTGACAGTGGTCGGCCACCTTCGTTTTAGCCGGGTCGTTGTTGTCAAACTTGCCATTACATAAGAAACAATGCTTAGCCTTCTTGTGTTCTTCTTTTTGTTTAGCCGACCATTGTATTGGTTTATTTTCTTTCATTTTTTCCATAATTTCGTTCTTGATCTTGTTTATTGTTATACAGAACCTTTCCATACAATCTTCGCCCCTGTATAAATAAGGTGTTGCTTCGTTGGTTATGCTATTAACGACATTTAACATAAAACCGCAAGGCTGATGATGTTGATAAGCCCCTTTTATTCCTTGGGTTGTTGGTGTTGTCAGACACTCAAAGTCGCCATATATGACATAAGGACATTTTAATTTTTTGTAGTGATTTTTGAAGAACATCTTTTCGTCTTCCTTCGGCATCTTCGTTTGTTGAACTTCGTTCGCCATGCATCCCTTTATTAGGTGATTGTTCAATAACTTCTCATTAGTGAAACCGTGCTGACAATACATACAATGAAACACCTTTCCTTTGTATTTGTTAGTTTGTGCTCCCATTAACTTGTTGTAGTCTTTTATTAAAACATAATGATTATAATTGTCTCGTTCTAAAAGCAATAAGTTAATGTGACACGATGGCTTACTAATTTTAGTTACTCTATCTACTACTATGGTGTTTGTTCCGTTTGGATCAATGGCATAAACATTCACTGATATGGTATTTTTATTGATTTCTTCAAAGTGTTCTATGTCTGAAAGCGTAGCTGGAAATTCAACATCATCCCAATTGATTATCCCGTCCTTTAGGCTTCTATAATGATACATTCTATCGGGGTGGTCCTTCTTCATTATTTCATAAAACTTTGCTTGAACACAATATTTGAAACATAGCTCGTCGTCATTCTTAATATTAATACAAGCCTTTTTATCTGCTATCCACTTGGGTAACTCAATATATTTACCTGCCCTTGTTGGGTTGTATCTGTCATAATGTATGGTGATCTTTTCAATCTTCTTTATTTGGTAGCCCGACTTTTTCAGTTGTGAGTTCTCAATCTTTATTTCTATGTCGGATGCCATATTGTCTATTGTTGTTTTTAGTTCTTCGTGGTTGTTGATCGTATAAATTCTACTAGGTATTCTGTGTATTTGTGGTTCTTCGTGTTCTGGGTGTCTAAAAGAAATATCTACATCTACTCTGATTTTCATATTGTTGTTTCGCGTTAAAAACTCTTTCAGTCTCGGTTCTTGGTATTTTAAATAGGATAAGCCCTTGTAGCCTTGAAGGTTAATGTTAGTTATTGAATATGAGTTGGCATATCGTTTAAATGCGCTTCGTTCCTCTGTAATGGTGGCTTTCTGTGTAATTGCGTATTTCTTCAAAGCTTTCCTAACTGCTATGCCTTTGGTTGCACGTTTTAATATGTTGTATCGTTTAAAATCCTGTGTTTTGGCTATTTGTTCTAGTTTTGTTTTTAGTTTGGTGGCTATGGGCTTTTCCCTATTATAATAATATTCTCTGTCATTTATTATAACCTTTTTGTAGGTTTTGTTATTTCGGGTTTTAATGTTGCCCGTGCCACTGCTTAATACATATTCTAACACATTTCGTAATTCCCCTTGCTCCATTTATGTATAAGTCGTTTTTTCTTTAAGTATTTTTGCCTGGGGTTTTGCGTTGGCGCTTTGGGTTTGTTGGCTTGGGGTTTCAACGTTTCCCTCGGGTTGGTGTTTCAAAAGTACCTCCTTTATAAATACGATTTTAAAAATTGATGTTTTTTATTTTTTCGCTTGTTTTTGTCAGTGTTTTCCCTATGTTTTGTTTGTGTTTTGGTGTTTTTATGTGTGGTAGTGTGAAGTGTTTTTGTGTGATCCTAGGGCCAAGGCGGACAGAAAAAAAAGTCGCTAGACTTTAAAAATAGTGGTGTTTTGACCCCGAGCGCCTGAAAAGGCGAAGTAAAAACAAAAAATCCTAAACCCTAAAACCCTAAACCCTAAATACTAAACCCTACAGCCCTAAATCCTAAACTGAAAGACCCGAAAGTCCCGAAAGTCCCGAAAGTCCCGAAAGTCCTAAACCCTACAACCCCAAACCCTAACGCAGACGAACTGAGGGCGGAGCAGAACCACTAAACTAAATAACCCTAAACCCTAAACCCTGGACGAAGACACTCTGAGGTCATCGCAATGCTTAAACTGTCGGATTTCCCTGTCCGCTTTAGTTCTGAGATGTTTGTTTGATCCAACTCTCTGAGCCGATCCTTTTCCCGAAGTTATGAAAAGTTATGAAACAAACCCTAAACTAAATAACCCTAAAAAACCCCAAACCCCGAAAGGAAGGACGCACCGCTTGTCTAGAACTTCTCGCAGTCAATGCTGTTGATGAACACATTCACCTGTCACGCACTCATTAACGGGAAGTCACCATGAATGAAGAACGTTTCAGAAATGAAGCTGTCAGACCTTGTTTTGCAACTCTCACCGCCTCGCCTGTGAAGTGCCCTGCGGTTTGAGAACAGATACTACACTTGACTTGATGCTCACAGCCAAAAGCCGTTTACCGCATCGTTGCACACAGCGCGGAAGCCTCAAGCGATAAGGACTGGGATAATCTGAAGCAGTGCCCCGCCTAAATCGGCGATTGAAGCCCGGCTAATCACCGATTGTCTTTTTTAATACTAAAATCAATAGAAAAGCCCCTAATCGCCGATTAGATGCCCCTAAATCTAAAAGGTTATGGTGTCTAATCTGAAAAGCGCCCCCTGCCTAATCTGAAAAGTCAGCCCGTCTAATCTGAACATGCTCCCCCACCTAATCGCTGATTGAGCCCTCCCGCTTCACTTGGACGGTTTCATTTGAACGTCCTCCTTCTTTGCGATCGTCATCAAAAGCTTCTCCGACAAAGATGCCCACGAAATATTGGTGTTTGCGTCTGCAAACTCGGAGCAAACAAACAGGTAGATGGTGTGGGTCAGCATCTCCTTGGCTTTGTTGTGCTGATACTCCATCTCCTCCAGCTTTGCATGGATGCTCTCATAGGAGATCTCACTCATCAGACGGCAACGTTCGAAGGGCTTCGCCGATGATGCCACCACCTCCGTGTTGATGCGGACGAGTGCCTCCTTGTTCAAGGAGTTCATCAGCATTTCGGCGAGATTGGGTGTCTTGCTTCTGATATGCCCGACTGCCTCCTTGCCGATGTTCTTGACCTGCTCCACCACGGGCGACGCCGAACCAGCGAAGCTGATGCGGTGGATGTTGTTGTTGATCTCCTCCAAGCACTCCTTGATGGACATTGCCTTTGTCTTCGCTCCTGCCGACCCAGCCGCCTAGGCTTGTTTATGGTTTAGGTTTTAGGGCTGTAGGGTTTTAAGGTTGTTTTAACATAGGTAAAATAAGGAAACAGTAGTAAAGGCACTCGTTTGCCACCACCAGCCAAGGAAAACTTCACAGCGACGCGACTGCCTTCGCACAAGTCCTTGTAGTAGGCAATCGTTCTGCGAGGAACTTCCGTCACATTGACAGTATCCAAGTAAAGGCTCATCTTCTTCGTGGCCTTCTTGCTCATTCCCATCACCTTTGTCCCAACCAACAAGCGGAACTCCCCAGTCGTCATGCCCTTGCTCAACTCAAACTGAACCACCGTGGCGTCGGGCAACACAAGGGACACCTTGAAGGTCTGCTCCTTCTCCTCCTTGTTCTGCTTTGCTTTCTCCTCCTTGTCTTTGGCTTTCTTTGCTTCGCGACGCTTCTTCTTCTGCTCATTGTCAGCCTTGCGGATTGCCTTCTGTGTGGCGGAGAGAAGTTTGTTGTAGTAAGTCATCCTTGCCTGAAGAACCTTCTGCAACTTCATGACATCCACGTCGCCTTGCTCTAGGTAGGTGGCAACCTCTGAGTCGTACCACTTCTCATCGTAGCCCTCAAAGGTTGCCAAGGTCATAATCTTCTCCATCTCAGCGCCGTCAATCTCTGCGATGATGTCGACCTCCAAGGCCGGGGCGTCATCATCGGGCTTGTCGTCATGATCATGGAAGTTGTGCGACTGAGCATCGGGACTTGTGGGCTCTGCCTTGTCTTCCTCGGTGTCAATTGCCTCGGTGTCTGAAGAACCATCAGAAGAACTCTCAGCCTCGCTCACAGCATCACCGACTGCCACTGGCGGATGCTCTGGGTCGTAGCCACTGGAAGAAGCGGCTTTGCTCATGGATGCCATCACTGCAAATGGCAAGTCTCAAGACACAAAAGCAGGAAGGCTCAATGTTTGGGCACAGTTGCTTCAATCAAGAATAAGGTCGCTCATGTTCCACTGCTTCGGTGCAAATGCCACAAGCAACTCAGACTGACCAAGTGTCTGCAAAACGACCTGAATGAACCCCTAAACAAGCAAGGCGCACCGTTTCATCTTGACGAAGTCGTCAATGTTTCCAATCTTTGCTTAGAATAGTTACTACCGCCCACTAAGCCCCAGAAAGACCCAAAACTTAACCCAATGGCTAACCCGAAGCTCTACAATCTTGGCTTTATGTTAGGCTTTTCTACGAACCGCCTAACTAAAGCCCAGCTAAGCTTAGAGACAAACCAAGACAAAACGAATGAGAGGGACAAGTCAAAAAGTGTTGGGGAGGTAAGAGAGGGGAAAAGTGAAAACGAGAGAGGGGCGACAAATACTTAAATGAGAGTATGGGATCCTGGGGAGTGAGAGAAAAACGAAGGAGGGGCCAAGATTAACGAAGAGAAGCGAGAAAACGAATGAGACACGCTTTAAACAAAACGAAGCAGAGACCCAAGGAGTGAGACAGACCCCAGACGAGGAAAATAAGAAACGAATAAGGCGACGAGGGTTAAGAACAAGTGGGAGACAGTGATGAAAAGTAAAAAACGAAGCAGACACAGCAACACACAACAGCCCAGACCCCAGGAACCCTATTTCTACAATTTTTTGGGGGGGGGGGGTCGGGGGGGGGGGTGTGGGCGGGGGGGTGTGTGGGGGGGGGGGGGGTAAGGAGGGAAAAAAGGGAGGTTTTCACCTCCTCTTCCCATCCAACACGCCGCCAGGGTCGGCGGACCCTAAACCCTAAACCCTAAACCCTAAACCCTAAACCCTAAACCCTAAACCCTAAACCCTAAACCCTAAACCCTAAACCCTAAACCCTAAACCCTAAACCCTAAACCCTACGCCCGAAACCCTAAACCCTAAGCCCTGGAGGTGGACCTGCGCATGTTCGAGGTGGTCTGCGACAGAGCTGATGATCTTATCGAGAAGCACCGCTTTCGGCAGGTGCGACCATCGGTTCAGGGCTTTTAGGGTTTCAAGGTTTAGGGTTTAGGGTTTAGGGTTTAGGGTTGAGGGTTTAGGGTTCAGGGTTTAGGGTTTAGGGTTGAGGGTTTAGGGTTTAGGGTTTAGGGTTGAGGGTTGAGGGTTCAGGGTTTTTTGGGCTTGATTGTTCCCACTTATACTAACAGTCCTTACTGGGGATTATAGTACACCAGAATATAATCCCCATTAAGGACTGCTAGTATACGGGGGAACATCCCAAGGTTTAAGGTTTAGGGTTTAGGGGTTTAGGGTGCAGCTTTGTTGAAGAGAGAGAGAGAGAGAGAGAGAGAGAGACAGAAGTGTGTGTGTGTGTGTGCCCCGGGAGTGAAAAGAGTAGAAATTGGCTCGAAAAGCGTGAAGTAAACGGCAGACCGTGCAAAAACACAACCAGACCAGCGACGGCACGAAGACTTGCCTTTGAACCACGAGTTTTTAGCCTTGAACCACGAATTGTCCTCCTTGCCTTGAAACGCGAAAAATTGGCCGCGAGCCACGAAAAATTGGCTTTGTTCCGCGAGAAATTGGCCTTGAACCACGAACGATTTGGCCTTGAACCTGGCCTTCGTTCGTGGTTTTAATTTTGGTTCAAGGCCAAGTATCGTGGTTCTGAAGGCCAAAAAGGACGATTGGCCTTAATTGGCCTTGAACCACGAAAAGTTGGCCTTGAATCACGAAGCCTTTGGAGTTTAAATGATAGAGAGGGTTTAGGACCCCGGCCCTCAAGTCTGGTGCCGTGCAGGCCTACGAGCAGCTCTGTGAAGTTCGGCCGAAGTTCGGGGGTGGGTGCCTGAGAGGGTTTAGGGTTTAGGGTTGAGGGTTAGGGTTTAGGGTTTAGGGTTTAAGGTTTGGGGACCTTTTCGCCGTCTTGGCGCCACGGAAGTTGCCCCGAGGCGATGCGACCACTCCTCCCCAAACTCCATCGCGGCAGCAGGTGCGCTCGATCTGGGCACTTCTTTTTTTGCGGGGCCTTAAAAGTCAGAATAACAGGGTCCATAGGGTTTTGGGGGCTGTTATAGTATATTTCTGCCCCCCCCCCCCCCCCCCGGGGGGGGGGGGGGGGGGGGGGGGGGGGGGGGGGGGGGGGGGGGGGGGGGGGGGGGGGGGGGGGGGGGGGGGGGGGGTGGGGCGGGGGGGGAACGGGGGCGGGGGCGGGGCGCCTCCCTGATTCGTTGACAGGCGGGACCCTCCACGACATCGGTTTGCAGCTGCTCCAAGCGACCGGGGGTCCCACAGAGTAGGGGTGCGGAGGGGTCCGTCACAATCCTGCAGGGGGAAGGTTGGGTTGTGGGATCCAGGACTGCTTGATCCAGACGCTTCTCGGAAGGAAACCGAGGCGAATAAGACCATGGCAATGTATTGATTCTGTATTAAGAACAATAGGCTGCAGATCCCTGAGGTGCTGTAGCAAGACAAGAAGCCTGCCGACAGATTTTTGTTGGCCCATACGAAAACCACCGCAATGGAAAGTAGTCTTCTGGCGGGCTTCTCGACGAAAAAAACTCTCTAAATGTGGTGGTATTAAGTAAACTGATGCTTGGATTACCAATTATTCCGACCCCCGTACTTCAGCAGCATTGCGCTCGCATCCATTCGCGATCAGGAGGCTGAAGAGGAGCCGGAAGCGTCTTGCCCAAGGCCCGTTAGGGTGTGTAGGGTTTAGGGTTTAGGGTGTAGGGTCTAGGGCTTAGGGTTTAGGGTTTAGGGTGTAGGGTTCCGAAATTAGGGGTATCTTATCGGGGTTCTAAAAGAAGGGAATTCTACTCTTCGGGGGTCTATATTTAGGGTCCTTTATTTTCGTGAACCCCAATTCCTACGGTGGCAATCTCCAGCAAGACGTGTGGCGTCTCACCAGTCGTGACCACTTTGGCAAACTTCGCAGCGTAGGATTCTGTAGCTGCCCCTGCTGCTTTGAATGTCTCAGAAACAGCTTGCTGACGAAGCAGATCTTGCACCCGCGTATGGCTCCAGGGCCCTTTGGTCACGGATAATCGTGTTGGGAAGCGGGCCATGAACTGGGATGGCTTTAAGGGTGACCCTGAACTTCGGGAGTCCAGGCTGAGGGAGACATGAAACATCACCTAATTCATGCAAGATGTGCGCCAAGGCGCACGTCGTGATCCTTTTCCTTGAGGCTCCTCGCAATGGCGCATCTTCCGACCCTGCTGCTGGGGTTTGTGCTCATCAATACCAATACCGGCACCGCCCCATCCACTACCAGTGATGCCAGTGTCGTGACAAGCATGACGCTCAATGCGTCCAAGTGTTTGGACGTCTCTGTGTGTGACAGCTACCGTGGCTTGGAGCATGGCAGGAAGGCTGCGACGCAGCTCCTCCAGGCGCAAGTCAGCAGATTGAAGAAGAGGGGGTCAAGTGGGGCAAGTGCAAGCCAAGTCCGCATGTCCTCACCGACGAGCCTGTCGCCTCAGATGCAAAGGGTTCTTTACGTTGCGGGTGGGATCCTCCTGCCGTGTTTCTTGCTGGTGCTGAAGTTCGCCAGTGTGGACGTACTCATTGGCATCGCAACCTTCCTGGACCACTTCATGTCCACGGCCCTCTTGCCTTTCCTACCGTCACTCACGCCGAACTACCAGCTCATTGCGGCGTTGCAAAGTTCCAAGAATGTCGTGGTTTGCTTGCTGGTGCCCTTCATTGGCAGGTTCATCGATAAGCGCGAAGCGAAATCCGTGCAGCTTGGCATGCTGTGTGCCATGCTATGCAGCCTTGGCTTTGCCCTGAAGAAGAGCTACGCCTTCTGGTTTGCGATGCGCACCCTGATGGGATTCTCAACGGCATCGGTTCTTTGGGGGAGCTTTGCGTATCTCAATCGAATGTACGCCAGCGACTCGAAGGCGCGCGACAAGGCCGTGTCGACGGCCACGGCGGGCCTTTATGTCGGGATGGTTGCTGGTCCGCAAGTTGTTGGTATATTGGATGACTCACGGCTGATGTTTTTCCTGATCTCCGGTGTGCAGATGTGTACGTGGTTGACTCTTCGCTTCCGATTGCCAGAGCTGTCGCAGCTCCAAGAGCCAATGCCGAAACCGACTGAACCAGTGGAGAAGGTTCACGTGCTGGAGCTGATGCTGGACCCAGAAATCAGACATCCCATCGTTGCTCTTTTTCTAGGCGTAGCCTTGGAGGGTGCAGTAAACGCCACAACTTGGGAGTACATGACAAGCTTGGGATATGATCATCTGAAGCAGAACCTGACATGGCTGATGGTTACAATTCCGGGCGTCATCTCTGTGAACCTGGTCCCCGCGCTTCGGTCGGTTGTAGAAGGTCACACGTTGCAGATTTCAGCGCTTCTCTTAGGTGGGGCAAGTGCGCTTGCGTGTTTCGGCTCCCACTACATGTTGCTGGCTCTCACCCTGCTTGGCACCAGCGGTGCGTCCGGCGTGTTAAATGGAAATGCAGCAGCTATGTTGGCCGATCGAAGCCAGGAGAAGTACGACGGAACGGGCCAGGTGTTCGTTCTGTCCATGACAGCAGACCAGGCCGCCTTCATCTTAGGGCCCTATGTAGGCAGTTCTCTGTGCCGATACCAAGGCTACCAAGTGATGTGTCATGTCATTGGCGCGTGCTTGGTGCTCTACGGCATCTACTTGTCGCGGCTTGACGAAGCATCAGAGGCGAAGCAGGCTGCGACCAATAAGTCCGTCGTCGCTGGAATTGAGCCGGGTACGCCAGCAGAAGCCAGTAGATCGTAGAACGCGCGGCTGCGGCTCGGAAATCCCTTTCTCTTGATCGCTTCATGTCCGCGTCACAGGCATGCCTATCCCCGATTGGGCATTGCGGGGCATAGCTTGTCTAGAGATCCTCACGCCCGAATCATCGTCTCGCAAAAGTCGAGAAGACTTCCCTTGAGATGCTCACAAAAGCATGCAGCGGGTGATGGATGAGTCCTTAGACCCTTCACTAAAACCGAGTTCCGGGGCTTTCGCCTGCAGCATGAGCTCGTACTTATGTACACTTGTACATGTGTGTATGTGCAAATGTGGTACGTACTCTGTGTACCATGTGAGGGTTGACGACAACCAGGGACTCTTAAGCACAAACCCCCAAACGGTAGGATCCTCTCAGAAGAAGGACCCCCATAAAAACGGAACCCTAAACCCTAAACCCTAAAACCTAAACCCTGAACCCTAAACCCTAAACCCTAAACCCTAAACCGGCCCCAATTTCGTAAACCCCCCCATTTTTGTTCCTGCAGTGTGACAGGCCGGCAGCTCCCGGCCACATGCTCAGCGGGGTCAGGTTTGCTTTGCAAGCGGGCGCTCTAATTTTTGGGATCCTGTATTGCGCACATATATATATATATATATTCTCTTTTTTTTAAATTGCATATATGGTAGCATATATCCAAATATGTGTTGACGTGTATTCATATATACATGTTCCGGCACGTCCCACTTACACGACAATTAAACGTCTGAAGCCTCTTCGTGGCTCTGGAAGCAAGAGGGCCTGGAACTTTGGCCCCTTGATAGACGAGCAGGCATGCTGCACTCAAGAGCAACCCTACCCAATCTCAAGTACAGACTTACAAACCACATGAAAACTCCATGTCCTCCCCCAAAAGTAGGTCATCCCTCTCCCTCCCCCCACAAAAAAACAGCACACACACACACACACAACTATGTCGATGCGATGAAGCCACGTGCTCTGCTAGTTATTGCTGGATTTTGCTGGCTATCGTGGAGTGACCTCGCACTGCCGGCTGCCGGCATGACCGCCGCTGCGAAAGTTGCTCGGGCCGGCTGTGACTGCTGTGCATTTCGTAGCTTCTGTGGGAGCTCGATGTGTGGCAGGCAGTGTGCGAGAGCTGCTTACGGCCTGAGAAGCTGTGCTTATGCGCCGCGGCCGCGATTGGTTGCACGTTGTCTCATGTTGTTTCAAATGTTTCAAAGCTCGGGCGCTGAGATTTTTGTGAGTCCTGCGTTGCCCCAACCCTCCCCCATCCCCCCCCCCACACACGCCCATCCTCCCATCCCTTCCCTCCCACCCCCTGAGTGAGACTCCCTAAGCCCAGCCTCCAAGGTGACGTGCTCCCGCCGCAGCGACCACTCTGGACGCGGACGCGCATCGTGATCCTGGTCCACCCTAAGGAGCAAAAAAGGTTTAGGGTTTGGGGTTTGGGGTTTAGGGTGTAGGGTTTAGGGTTTAGGGGAGCTTCCATGGATACCTTGCAGAAGAGGGCTCCTTATCGAAAGGTCCCTAAACAAAGACCCCCCACCCCCAAACTCAAGACCCGGATGCGTGCAGAAGGAGATCAAGCGGAAGCTGGGCACGCTGCCCCTCCTCAAGCCGCTCGGGCTCATCTTGGGGGTTTCCTCAAAGAGGGTTGGGCTCATTTAGGAGATTCCTATAAGAGGGAGTATTGCATTTTTGTTTTTAAGGGGTATCCCTAATTTGGGAGATGCCCATGTTCATACAGGGGGTCACATGCTCTCTGTGCGTCTCTCAGCACGTCGCTGACAGACTCCAGGCGGAGAGTAGCGCCCCTTCGAGCATATGGGGGTTTACGAAAGGAAGGCACCCCGAAAATGGACCCCCAAATAGTAGGATTCCTTTATAACAAGGACCCCTAATTTCGGAAACCTCCCCCATATGGCTGTCCTGCAGCTCAGGCTTTGTCTCCAGGACCTGGTGATCAGGCACGGCTAGTGCAAATAGCTGCCCTGCAATCCTTGAGGGGTGGTGGACGAATCTGTGTTTGATGCGGGAAGGCAGGGTCAGGTTCGCCAGCTGTTGCGGTCCCCCCCCCTCCCCTTTGTATGGCCACAGCCTTCAGCAAACCAGAAGAACCCCTCAGCCCTAAATCCTAAACCCTAAACGCTAAGTCCTAACCCTCAACGCCCTAATCCTTCAACAGCCCTAAGCCCGAATCCCCAAACCAATCCCCAAACCCTAAATCCCAAACCCAAAGCCTTGAGAAATCCTAAACCAGACACCCCTTTGTCCACTTTAGGGAAGGCGACCACTTTCCGGAACCCAGCGAGGCCCCTCCGGTCTGACATTGGAAGATTTGCGGTTTCGGGGTTTAGGGTTTAGGGCTGCTAGGGCTGCTAGGGCTTAGGGTTGGAGGTTTCGCTTGTAGGGTTTGAGGTGTGATATGCTGGCGAAGATTTGGGGGGGGGAGGGGGTGGGGTGTTCAGGTCAGGATTTAGAGTTTAGGGTTTAGGGTTTAGGGTTTAGGGTTTACTGCCAGGATCCAGAGCTTCACGAGCTCCTGACGGAGGGTGGCCACCAGCCCCGGCCCCAGGGTGCTGTTGAGGAAAACGGGTCGTTCTCTAATTCGGACCCTTCTTGGGTCCCCATACAGCACCCTTACCAGGAGGACCCCCAGAAGGGACAGAACTTAGAGAACTGCGTGGGGGTCGATTTATGCAATTCCAGTCGACATTCCCAAGTTCCTGGGGTTTGTGTCTGAGGCCTATGTTTTTGTGCCCCGGTCCAGACGCCAAAGAGCTCACCCCAGCGGAGACACCCGCAGCGGATACACCCGCAGCGGATCCGGTGGAGGCTCGGTAGCACGGAGTTGTGATGCTGAGTGAGCAGGCCCACTTAACTGCTCAAACTTTTCGCTGTAGCCACTGCAGGGGAAGCCTACACCCCACCGCCATTTGTCACACCTGCAGCGCCTGTTGCCCTCAGGACGCGCCTGCAGACCCTGGCACGAGGGCATCGCTGATATTTATCGATGGCACTTGG
>CAJNDS010002064.1:352500-430000 GCA_905221605.1 Symbiodinium natans
AGTAGTATTGAATGCATAAGAATAGTCACAGAAAATAGCAGAATCAAATAAATATAGCATCGAAGATGAGCTACACCTTAGAATAAATAGTGACTGTTCTGACACTGTAGTATTCCTGTTTGCCATTCATCATTAGTGATAGTACGAAATATTCGTCGCAATCGATTACTAGCCATTGGTTGCTGCTTTTATCACATCATTGTTTTTGGTTGTTCCCAGTTCCCATGTTTGTATTTGTTATTCCCCACCCTCGGTGTGGGGTTGTTAGATTTTAAACTCAACTCTGCTCCTCGCCCGGAACTCTTCTCCTCGCCCGGTCTACTCCTCGCTCATCCCTGGAGTGCCCAACCCCAAGTGTCCCTGGAGTGCCCAACTCTAGAGTGTCCTTGGAATGCCCAACCCCAGAGTCTTCCTGGAGTGCCCAACCCAGAGTGTCCCGGAGTGCCCAGCCCCAGAGTGCCCAACCCTGAGTCTCCGGAGTGCCCAGCCCAAGAGTCTCCCTGGAGTGCCCCAACCCCAGAGTGTCACCAACCCCAGAGTCTCGCAGAGTGTCCCCGGAGTGCCCAGCCCCAGAGTGTCTACCAAGAGATGGTGGGGATGTTTGAAGTAAAATAATTTAGTTGTTTGATTGTGGGTTTATTCATATAAATATTGCCGTTGTCTGGTCTTGTGGCTTGGGGATTTTGTGCCGGTACCGGTGTGAGCAAAAGCAAGAAGCCAACGAGCGAACAGAAGAAATCAACACGGAGATCCAAACGAGCGCCAATGGTTCCGACGTTTATGAACCCGAAGCCCGACGACCGAAACCCTAAACCCCAATCTTCTTGAGGTTGGGGGGTTGTGGGGGGGGGGGGGGGGGGGTGGGGTTCAAGAGTTAGGAGAGTTCGGGAAGGGGGCAATCAGGGTTCTGGGTTGATAATAAAGATATGTCTCTATTAAAAAATGAGAAGTTCCAGTCCGAATGGTATTTTAGTAATCGTACCAAATCATCATAATCATCGTTGGGGGTGGAGGGCTCAGGGTTGTGGAAGAGGTTGGGGCCTGGGCCTCAACCCAATTTTTATTTCAAAACCCTGGCAAGCCCGGCCCGTGGCGCTGTGCAGATTGGGAGGTTTTGTTTTAGGCTTCCTGCTTCGGGGGGGGCCCGTTCGGATGAGGAACTGGGCAGGGTATCATGATGATGACCATCACTCATCATGAGCTAAGATTCGTTTTGACTGATTGCTATGAGCTCTGTTTGATAACTGGTTGCTATGAATCATTATGAGCGGATTCAGGGCTTGGCGAAATAGCGTTTTGGGTTTAGGGGAGGGGACAGAGCTCTCTGAGAAGATGCTGACGGTTCATCGTCTTTGCCTTCAACCCTAACCTAAACTCCTAATCTCTCCTCCCCGCAAAGAGAGCCCACCCTCTCACCCTCAAGGAAAGCCCACAAGCTTTTTGCATTGAGGCCCTCTGGGCATTGGAGGGCCCCCGTGGCGAGGAGCTAAAGTCACTTCTCCTGGCGCCATTCCACCGACGCTGGACAATAAACTTGGGACCTGCTTTTGCAATTGCTTCGTTTTGTTTTTTTGTTGGTGGCGCTGTTGGGTTCGGGGGCCCTTTTCAAACATTCCTAAGGTAATACAGGGGCCATATGAAGCAGGGTTTATATTACTGTTTCTGGTGGGTGTATATAAGGTTCCTTTTTAATATTGGTGAGTGTATATACTTGGTGTCCTTTTGGGGGTACAAGAAATATAAACCCTACTTCATGTCAGCAGTATAGTTTTCTTTACGTCTTACAATCTCGGCCCAACGGTATGGGCTGAGCTGTGGATGTATTGGGTGTAGAGTTTAGGGAGGTTTAGGGGTTTGGGGTTTATAGGGTTTAGGGTTTAGGGTTTAGGGTTTAGGGTTTAGGGTCTAGGGTGCAATGCAGGAATGGTGGAGCTGCAATGCGCCTTCATCCGAAAAGCGGAGGACAAGAATGTGCCTGTGGAGCAGACGGACTGTCGTTTTGATCCTGAGGTGGGCCTCCATTCACTGACACGCACACACGCACACACTTGCTGCAATAGGCCTAAACCCTGGACATCACCAAAGCCCTATGTAAACGCCAAACCCTAAGCCCTAAACACTTGTCACCTTTAATCCTCCGAAAAACAGGCTGCACTGATGGCGCTGGGTGATGGCCCTCCTGACGAGGCGCCTCCTACGGTCTGACTCGGCTTTGCAGCGTCTCTCTCTGTCAGCTCTGTGACCCTGTTCGACATCTGGGGGGCCTGTTCCAAATTATCCACATTGGGGTCCCTTTTCTGGGGTTGCTTCCTGATTCCTATTATCATATGGAGACTTGCATGGGCGGTAACTTGCATGGGCGGTAACGAAAATACGGGACCAATATAAAACCCCCAACCAGTAGGATTCCCTTATAATAAGGACCACAACAAGGCGCCCCTATGTTCGGAAACCCCCTAATATAAACCACCAAATTGTAGGATTCCCTTATAACAAGGACCCCAATATGGTGCCCCTGATTTTTCAGAACCCCCCCCCCCCCCCATTTGAATCATGAACGAGTGAATGTGTTCGTAGAACTTGGGTTTGGCCTCTTCTGGATGCGACCGCAGGCGTCCTGCCAGCCAGGGGAGACGCCACTGGAGGTCTACTGCTCCTTGGTGAGATCCCAAAACCTGCGTCAGGTTTCGCACGAATTGTGCACTTACTTGCATCTGCACAGAATCTACCAAGAAATGCAAACGTACCCACCACATGCAGGTATACCATTCTTGTGTGACAGCATGATGTGGATGCTGTTTGTCGTGCCCCTTCTCCTAAACCCCCCCATACCCCTACTACTCTAAACCCTAAACTGCAGAACCCACTACCCCACTACCCTCAAACCCAAAACCCTCAAACCGGAAACCCTGGACCTTAACTAAACCCTAAACGCCCTTAAGCCCCCAAGACCCCGAAAAACTAAGCCCCTGGGACCCTAAACCCTTAACCCTAAAACCCCTCAGCCCCCCCTCCCCATGGCAGCTGTCCTCAGAGGCATCCTGCGATGGGGCGAGCGTGCGGTGGCGGAGCGTCCTGTGACCGAGCCCGCAGCTAAACCCTACCCTAAACCCCTAAAAAGCCCTGAAAAACTCAAAAGGCCTTAAGAATCCTAAACACCTTATAAAGCACCCGGAAAGAGCCCTAAAAAGCCAACAAAAACACCCTAAACCACAAACCTCACAAAAAGAAACCCTTGAAG
This sequence comes from Symbiodinium natans, assembly GCA_905221605.1. Taxonomy (NCBI): domain Eukaryota; class Dinophyceae; order Suessiales; family Symbiodiniaceae; genus Symbiodinium; species Symbiodinium natans. Next base: position 355,742 of record CAJNDS010002064.1, read on the forward strand.
AAACCTCCGACAGCCGCTCGGGAGGTGATCGTGATGGACGTGCTGCGTGCAACGCACGCCGAGGCGAAGCGGCGTTCCCAGGACCCCTCCCAGCTGTGGAAACCCGAAGGGTTTGGGGTTTAGGGCCTTTAGTTAGGGTTTAGGGTTTGGGGTTTAGGGTTTAGGGTTTAGGGCCTTTGGGGTTTAGGGCCTTTAGGGTTTAGGGTTTAGGGCCTTTGGGGTTTAGGGCCTTTGGGGTTTAGGGTTTAGGGTTTCGGGTTTAGGGCCTTTGGGGTTTAGGGCCTTTGGGGTTTAGGGCCTTTAGGGTTTGGGGTTTAGGGTTTAGGGTTTAGGGTTTAGGGCCTTTGGGGTTTAGGGTTTGGGGTTTAGGGTTTAGGGTTTAGGGCCTTTGGGGTTTAGGGCCTTTGGGGTTTGGGGTTTAGGGTTTCGGGTTTCGGGTTTAGGGTTTGGGGTTTAGAGTTTAGGGTTTAGGGATTTGGGTTTAGGGCTTGGGGTTTGGGGATTCAGGGTGCGGAAGAAGGGGCCGTGGTTTAGAGAATTGGCCGCATGGTGGTTGCAAAAAAGGTCAGGGTTCAGGGTTTAGGGTTTGTTGAGCCCGAAGACTAAACTCCCAAGCCCATGCCTAGCCCTGGAAATCAGGGCATTTTTCTCAGCTGGCACCGTGCAGCAGCAAGCAGCCAAAGAGCACCCTCGAAGCATCTAAGCCCCAAACCATATACCCATGCTTTTAGGTTTCTTGGTGTTGAGGGGAGTAGTTCAGCTGTTGTGAAAGCCGATGAAACCCGAAGCGCAAATCGTGAACCGCAGGAGCTCTCCGTGGGTAGGGCCAGGGGCAGCCGCTGTTGGTTTCGACTCCTTGGAGAGGTGCCCCCAAATGCGCTGTGGGAGCAGGCGGGCCTAGATGAAGTTCTTGTCGTGTAGATTTCGAGGGCGCGCAGGTTGCCAGTTGAAGCGGTTCAAGAGCCCGTCCTGTCAGGGATTCTGCTTGGAGAGCCTCTTGGTGCTCAAACCCTAAACCCTAAACCCTAAACCCTAAACCCTGAACCCTGAACCCTAAACCCTAAACCCTAAAGGGCAGCATGCGCAAAAGCAAGAGCAAAGACGCAGCGCAGCTAAGCGAAGCGGAGTCTGTGGCTGTCGTCTGGTTTAGGGTTTAGGGTTTAGGGTTTAGGGTTTAGGGTTTAGGGTTTAGGGTTTAGGGTTTAGGGCCCCAACTGGCGTCATTCTCTGAGCTCTGAGTGCTTAGCACCCTTTCAGTTCAGCAAGATCTTGCCTATCCTGCGGGGGGGGGGTGGGGGAAGGGGCATGCCTTGGAAACTAGAAGGCCCTATCCATCTTGCAAGCATCCTAGGAAGGAGAAGTGTAACCATGGTCATAGCCTTATTTATGGTACCCATGGCCCTACTTGGAGGTTCGTGATACTTATTAACCAATTAGAACTGTACTTATACCTGTTACTTATAACCATGTTAGGGCACTTAAGGGGCATATAAGTGGGTTATAAAGTTATAGGTACAGATATCATTGGTTACTAAGCACCCGTGACCCTAAAAGATCCCTGTGGAGGCTCCGACGGCCACGGAGGCGACGGGCCCAGAGGAAACCTGAGGAAGGAGGCCAATGGCTGCCTCCGGAGATCCACCGATGCTTGTACAGTCTTGCATCGCTGGGACAAAAAGGGGCAAGGGGGTTTAGGGGGCGTTTAGGGGGGGTTGGGGGGGCGTTTAGGGGGGTTTAGGGGGGGTTTAGGGGGGTTTAGGGGGGTTTAGGAGGGTTCAGGCGGGTTAGTGCCAGAGTGCAGGCTTATGAAATTTCGGAGTTCCGCTTGCCGTCTCTGTACGTTGCTTGCCCGGCGAAGTAAGGCCCGCTGCCAATTCCGCCGAGCCAGAAGCAGCTGGCCCAGGCACCAGCTGGGCTCGGGTTTTGCAAAGCCCGTGCTTGACGAGTGCGACCTTTGGGGTGCGCACGGTTTAGGATTTATGGGTAACCCTAAACCCTAAACCCTGAACCCTGAACCCTAAACCCTAAACACGCTCATCGGCTTTCGTCAGGGCAACAGCCCCTCCGCGGGGCCACAGCCGCAATCAGGAACGGCAGCGGCGTCACCAGGACAGGCAGAGCTTCGACGATGGGTCTTGCACTTGGAGGTAACCCTAAACCCCTAAATCCCTAAACCCCTAAACCCCTAAACCCCTAAACCCCTAAACCCCTAAACCCCTAAACCCCTAAACCCCTAAACCCCTAAACCCCTAAACCCCCTAAACCCCCTAAACCCCCAAAACCCCCAAAACCCCTAAACCCCTAAACCCCTAAACCCCTAAACCCTAAACCCTAAACCCCTAAACCCTAAACCCTAAACCCCAATCCTGCCCATTAGAACCTAATTATTGCACCTATGAGCCCCCCTAAGTCCTCGAAGTAGGCTATAAGTAGACCTATAGCTGGCGTTAGAAGTGAGCTAGGGCTTGAACTTCATGTTGGTTATTTCGGGTTGACGTGCGTGGGTTCTTGTTGGGTTCCTACCGTAGCATAGTCCTTATAGTTTAGCGTGTCAAATCGGGCACCGATTTTGGGGGTTTGCGTGGCGATTCGAGAGCTCTGGGTGTAGCATCCCAATCTTCTAGTTCCCAAGGCTGATAGGTCCCTAATAATCAACCCTAAACCCTGAACCCTGAACCCTTAGACTGCTCAGTAGCCACCGTTTCAGGACACTCGCCGGGCAACGCGGGAGCTGTTCAATCTGGAGCCGCTCAGGGGAAAGGCCAGAACACTCAGCTCAGCCGATATGGCAGTGCAGCGGTTCTCTTAGGGTTTAGGGTTTAGGGTAATCTGTGCCACATCGAGGCAAACGTGCGCGTGGCAACGAGAAGAGTGGCGCCGGGTGTGGAGGCCTACATGCACCTTTACCACTGGAACCTGTTTCAAAAACGTGAGAAGGGGTCACCTGCAACATGCGCGTCCGGGAGGCAAGTACCTATGCCGGGTGAAGGTGGGCATTGAGGAGGACTATGCGTTCCAGGCCCGGCCATCAGCTGTAAGATTCTGCAGGTACTTGGGACATGTTATATTTACCCTTATTGGGTTTAAGAGGATCATATTCAGAAATCTTTTTCAGAGGGTTTTAAGAGCCATCCTAGTCTGGCAAGAGCCACTTCCTGCTGCCGAGAGAGTGCGGGAGCCCAGGTGTGCAGACGCATCATTGGCCCCGGCGGCGAGAACATGAAGCGTCGCCTGGCAGAGACCACAGCCTATATCCCCCTTGGGAATTATGTTTAGTTTTTGTTTATATACAACCATATTTTTATTAAGGTTCGAAGGGGAGTATAGCAGCAAGGGCCCACATCGGGTGTGATGTCTCCTGGGTCACCGGGTAGCCTTCTTGAAGGCCCATGGGACCAGCCATTTCGCGGTAAAGTCCCTGAGCTTTGTGAAGCACTGTAGGCCTGTTCGGCTGCTGATCTTGTGAATCTTCCCTCAGCTCGTAATCCTTCGGTGCACTACATCCCCAAGCCTATAAACCCCGCAGCCCAAACCCGAAACCCAAGAATTTTGAAAGCCTTGGGTTTAGGGTTTAGGGTGTAGGGTTTAGGGTTTAGGGTGTAGGGTTCACCCAAGGCATCATTGAAGGCGACGGCTCCGTGAAGATTCGCCTGCGGGGCCGCGGTTCCAAGCATGGGGCCTCAGGCTTTGTGTGTCTGGCAGGCTAGGGTTTAGGGTTTAGGATTTAGGGTTTAGGGTTTAGGATTTTGGGTTCAGGCTTTGTGTGTACTTGGAGGTTCATGGGTACTTCTAGCCCCAACATAACTGTACTCATAAGCCCCCTAAGTCTCCTAAGCAGTAAGTTATAAGAACATCATGATTGGGGTTATAAGTACCCATGAACCTCCAAGTATGGCAGGTTTAGGATTTAGGACCCAGGGTTTAGGGTTTAGGGTTTAGGGTATGTTGTACCCTGTGGGTTGGGGGCTCAGGGCCTTCAGGCTGATTTTGAAGCTGCTCGTAGGAACGCTGCGGCGTGCAAGACCATCATGCAGATGTGTGGGTTTCCCAAATAAGGGTCCCCCGAATATAAGCCCCCCCCAAAAGAAAAACATAATAGTATAATCCTGGTTATAGCGGTCCCAAGAGGGGTACCCCATTTTCGGAAACCCCCATGTGTGCTGCTACACTTTCAGGCGCCTGCACGGAACAAAAGGTAGTAAACCCTAAACCCTAAACACTTAACCCTCAACCCTAAACCCTAAACCCTAAACCCTGAACCCTGAACCCTGAACCCGAAACCCTGAACCCGAAACCCTAAACCCTAAACCCTGAACCCTGAACCCTCAACCCTAAACCCTAAACCCTAAACCCTGAACCCTGAACCCTAAACCCTAAACCCTAAACCCCAAACCCTGAACCCTGAACCCTAAACCCGAAACCCTGACCCCTTAGCGGCTACTGACATTTGAGGTATTTGGAGGGACCGGAGCACAAGGAGTCCACCGATGACCTGATGCTCTGCGTCAGTGCAACCAACAGGTGCAACCCAGGGGGTTTAGGGTTTAGGGTTTAGGGTTTAGGGTTTAGGGTTTAGGGTTTAGGGTTTAGGGTCAAAACTTCACTGTTTCGGGTTGAGGGTTGGACCCGGACTTGCGTGGTATAGGGATCGGATTAATCTATTAATAGTCCTCCCTGTCCCGATCTATGTGTACTATAAAAAAGCCCGCTCTTCTATTCATTAAGGCCCCTACCTTAAGGACCAAATAAGGACCAAATGAACTTAAAAAGGGCTTATGGTTCATCTTCCGGAGAGTAGTATAGGGTAGATGGCCCCAATTTTAGGGTTCATGTGGTCCCCAAGGTAGTAGGTAAGGTTGAGGGTTTAGGGTTGAGGGTTGAGGGTTTAGGGTTTAGGGTTTAGGGTTTAGGGTTTAGGGTTTAGGGTTTAGGGTTTAGGGTTTAGGGTTTAGGGTTTAGGGTTTAGGGTTTAGGGTTTAGGGTTCCCAGAGACTCCCGTGGTGAGAAGCATCCCTGGCATCAGCATCGGAGCTGCGGAGCGCTTGAGGAACCAAACCTTGAGTCCGCGTTGACCCCTAAACCCTAAACCCTAAACCCTAAACCCTAAACCCTAAACCCTAAACCCTAAACCCTAAACCCTAAACCCTAAACCCTAAACCCTAAACCCTAAACCCTAAACCCTGGGAGAAGCTCCAGAGAGGCGTTCCTTCGAGAAAGCAGCGACTGGGGTGGAGCTGCTCATCCACTCGGTGCAGCAGGACGGTGCGGGTCGCCATGGAGTTCGGGGTCCCTCAAAAAGAACTCAAAGCCATGTGGGTGGTTGTCAAGATTTTGGTCCCTGTTTGGATCCCTATTCTAATCCGGCACCGAATATTTAGGGTAGCCCAAAAAGGATTATAATTTTGACAACTACCCATATGGGGGTTTCCGATATTAGGGGTACCTTATTGGGGGTCCTTATTACAAAGGAGTCCTACTCTTTGGGGCGTGTATATTTTGGGGGTCCCTTACGTTCGCAAACTCCCATATTCAACGGGAGGGGAGGATGACGATCGCTGGCTTGCAGTCATGGGTGCCGCAGCAATCGCAGATGCAGCAAGAGTCCGTGTTTAATGGGTTTTAGGATTTGCCTATTTTTTCAAGAGTCCATGGTTAATGGGTTCTAGGATTTGCCTACTTTTTCAAGAGTCCTTGGTTAATAGGTTTTAAGATTTGCCTATTGTTTTTTTTTGGGGGGGGGGTTTGGTTGCTGGCAGGACTACATCGGCTACTGCAAGGCCACGCGGGCCTCCGAGTCCTGACTTGCCGCTGCAAACTAAACTCCTGAATACCCATAAACCCAGAGAAATCTCAAACCCTAAGCCCTAAGCCCTAAGCCGTAAGCCGTAAGCCGTAAGCCCTAAACCCTAAACCCTAAACCCTAAACCCTAAACCCTAAACCCTAAACCCTAAACCCTAAACCCTAAACCCTAAATCCTAACCTTCAGCCCAATGCCCTAAATCCTAAGCCCCAATCCCTGCACCTTGGGATCTTTCCCCGCATACTAACAGCCCTTGATACCAAACTATAAGTAGGGGGTACTGTCATCCCTATTAAGGACTGTAAGTATAAGGGGGAACATCCCAACCCAAAAACCCTAAACCACCCCTAAACCCCTAAACCCCTAAACCCCTAAACCCCTAAACCCCTAAACCCCTAAACCCCTAAACCCCTAAACCCCTAAACCCCTAAACCCCTAAACCCCTAAACCCCTAAACCCTAAACCCGCCTTGGAGCGGCACCCTCCAGGCGCGCGGCCTCGGCGCTCCGACACTGGCGGCCGTGCGCCGAGAGGCGCAGCGCTCGCGATGAGGGCCCGGCGGCCCGAGGTTTTGGGGGGGTTAGGGTTTAGGGTTTAGGGGGGGGGGGGGGCTTGCTTTGCGGGGATTTTAGGGTGGTTTTGGGGGGTTTTGGGGGGATTTTAGGGTGGGGGGGTTTAGGGTGGCTTAGGGGGTTGAGGGTGGAGCTGGTGAGGGTGCTAGGTTTGGGGGCGCGTTTTGCAAACTCAACATCCCTTGTTGGGGTACCCTAAATATGAGGGGGCCGCCTCACAATGTAAGGACCCGGCAAAGGGACCACATGTTAGAGAAGGTGGCCATATGACTTCAGGATGAGTCGTCGCTTTCAGCCCTCTCTCTTTCTCAGTTTATCTTCTCATCATTTTCTCCTCTCTCTCGCGCAGATCTCCCAACCTGTACCATGCAAAACTGAAAGGAGCCCGTCATGACGTTGGATCCGAGCAGACAACGAGCTTTTCACGGTAACTTGAGGAAGTTAGCAGAAGCCGCCGCGCCTTCCCAAGGTCAAAGGTGAGTGGAGAAGGCTGAGTAACGGCCTCCACTGAGGACCGTTGTCCGATCCTGTCTCGGAATGTTAGTGGCTGCGATTTAGCATTTTAGGCTGTCTGACAAAGGTGGCGGCGACACAACGTTGTCTCCACCTGACGTTATTGCGTAGTTAGGTGTAAGGTTCTTCTCCAAAGGAGAGAGTCGGAGAAAGGCCGTCTGCGTGGCCTGAGTGCCTCTAGGTGTGCCTTACGTTTCTTATACTTTGTGCATTTTTTGTACAGGAGCGGGGACTGCTCAACTTTAGATGTGGAGCATCCTACCGCTGGTGAGCATGGGCAGATCTTCGAGGGTTTGTGGGAGTTCTCCAAGGTTCTCAGTTTGAGTTCTTGCAGTTTCAGAGAGGAATCCTTGAAGCTTCCTCAGATCCTGGTGTACTGCCTTGGTTCCTGTTGCAGCCCGAGCCTTGCATGTCCAGAGCAACTTTGATGGTGAGAGTCCTGCGGGGCTGGATGGTCAGAGCGCCTCCAGCCATGAGATGCGGGCCAGATGCTCTTCAGAGTTGCTGGGCCCAGACCGATCGCGGCGGACACGCGCCGGAGCTGGTCGGGGCATGATCAGGGTGCGTGAGGAACGTGAGCCGGCGGCGCCAACTTCCCGCCGGCTCGCCGCGGCCCTGTCCCTGTATAGCTTGTACAGTCGGCATGCTGCCTTTGGGTGCTCAAGGACGATTTGCTCGCTGGCAAAAGGCTCTTGCCTTGTGCGGCTGCATGCAGGATATTGCCGGCCTTAACCTGTATCCTCCTTGGAAGTTAGTTTACATTTTGTTCACATAAAACCCAAGAGGATCTCAAAAAGATTATGTTTATTAAGGTTCTAAGGGGAGTATAGTAACGCGACAAGCACGGTTTTGTTGAAGCCTTGTTGTCTCTTTGTGGCAGGGAGAGCTCACATGGAACCCTGGCGAGACATGCCAGCAGGCATCGGCAGCCCTGTACTTTGTGGATCGCAGTTTCTGCAGGTACCAGGTGAGAGGTGGAAGGTTGGTTTCCACATCTCTTGAAGCCCTCTGCGGTTGTGGGGCGTAGGAAAACCTAGTAGTCCTTTCGCACAAGTGTGCGGTTCTGGGAGAGGTTTGTGGCTTAGGGAGTGTTTACGAGTGTTAGGGCGACTTTGAAGTATCTTCTGCAGGTCTCTTTGGAGATTCTTCCCAAGCAGCTCAGCGAAGCATCCGACCAGCACAGGGCCAAGTATGTTGTCACCTCTTCAACTAACCTAGGACTTTGAGGAAGCCCTTATGGCTCTCTTGTTCGTGTATAGGTTCCCTTATCGGTCAAAAAAGGGCACCCCTTTATTGCTGGGTTGCTCTTGGGTCTAGTAACTGACCGAGAATTTAGACTCAAGGCATCATGAACCGGTGTGGCAAAGAGCTTTGGGAACCCGATCGCCATGCTCGGCTGAGCAGCTTCAAACATGTCCAACCCACTGAACACCATGGATACAGGAAAAACAAAGACATGTTGCTACAAACAGTCTCTGTTGTTGCCGTGTCCTTTTCCTTTTGGATGTGTGTTCACTGCCTCTGCTTGCTACAAACAGTCTCTGTTGTTGCCGTGTCCTTTTCCTTTTGGATGTGTGTTCACTGCCTCTGCTTGTCCCCAAACCCTAAACCCCATACCCTAAACCCCAAACCCTAAACCCTAAACCATCTTTTACGGTTAAGTCTCAGGTTCCAGCTGATCCTAGACGAGCCGGAGGGTGGCGTCATCTTCAACCCCAACCAGGATGGAACCAGCGATCGGCTGCATGCTCAGCGTGGGTTTAGGGGGTTGGGGCATTAGGGTTTAGGGTTTAGGGGTTTAGGATGAGGGTTTAGGGTTTAGGGTTTAGGGTTTAGGGTTTAGGGTTTAGGGCTTAGGGTTTAGGGTTTAGGGTTTAGGGTTTAGGGTTTAGGGTTCCTGCTGGAGCCTAGCGTCCTAGAGCTTGCTGTTGGTTAGGGAATGAAGGCGGGCCATCCAAAGAAGCCAGAAGTGAGCTACGAATTGCTTATTAAGGTTAATATAGGGATTTTAAATTAGAATATTTTTCCTTATTAAGGGTAATATAGGGATTTTAAATTAGAATATTTTTCCTTATTAAGGGTAATATAGGGATTTTAAATTAGAATATTTTTCCTTATTAAGGGTTGTAATGTAGATAATGTAGGGAGTATTATGTTTTAAATTCTCCTGGGGTTCTTAAGCAAATAGAAGAGAGGTGCGTCCTGACGATCACCATCTTCAATGAGAACGACGAGCTGACCAGGACCGGGCGCTCGGCATGGCAAGCACCCTCAACCCTAAACCCTAAACCCCAAACCCCAAACCCTAAACCCTAAACCCTAATTAAACCCCAAACCCTAAACCCTAAACCCTAAACCCTAAGCCCTAAACCCTAAACCCTAAACCCTCAGCCCGAAGCCCTGATGAGCGGAGATTCGCTCAGGAAGGCATGGCCCGCTCCTTCGATTATCTCCCCCGCTCCCTCCAGCTGCTTACTCCTAGGGGGGGGGGGGGCTTAGCGGTTTCGGGTTTAGGGTTTAGGGTGTAGGGTTTAGGGTTTAGGGTGTAGGGTGTAGGGTTTAGGGTTGAGTGTGCAGAGGCTCATAGGGTTATAGAATCATAGGTAGGGCCTTGGGGGATGTTTTGTATTGTCTCTTATTGGGTTAAGACGACAAGAGGATTCTATTCAGGAAGGTTTTTTGGGAGGTTGCTAAGTCGCCATCCTAGAATCGCAGAAGGGACGCGCTTAAAGAGCCAAGGGGCTGAGCGCAGGAACATTGCTTCCATTCAGATGAGCCAGTTTGTGGACAAGGTCATCAACATCGACAAGCTGCGCTTGGGGACGCAGTCTTGGTACGAGGACGGCTGGGGACAAGAGGTCTGCGTCACGTTCAGAAGTACGTCATTAGAGAGCCACGCCCCCCCCTCTTCCCCATTCCCCCACTCCCCTCAGCAGACCTGCTGGGACAGACGTTCACGACGTATGCTCAGAGCCATGAAGGAAGTGATTGACTCCTTCTGCAGTGTGGCAGAGGAGGGCGAAAGGCTGGGAGCTGTGGATTTTCGGGTAGACCCTAGCCCTACACCCTAAACCCTCAACCCTCAACCCTCAACCCTCAACCCTCAACCCTCAACCCTCAACCCTAAAGCAGTGTGGTTGGATCCCAACCCCTCTTCCCTGCGCGTTGACTGCTTTGGTAGTTGGGGGTCCCGTCCCGTTTTGAGTAACTTGCTTTACGAGGGATTCTCTTTTTTGCCAAGGGTAGCTTCTATACATGGAACAAGGCCCCACTTCGTCGCAACCAGTTTCACTGCCTCTTTTGCCAGAGCAGACAGGTGAAGATAAAGCGGTGCTTTCCCTCTTCATGGTGGCATCTGGATTGTTGACTTTAGGTAAAAAGCCCTAAAGGCCCAAGACCTTAAACCGAAGAATCCTGAAGCCTTTTTGCCCAAAGGGTTTAGGGTTTAAGACACAAGAACCCTAAACCCTAAACCCTAAACCCTAAACCCTAAACCCTAAACCCTAAACCCTAAACCCTAAACCCTAAACCCTAAACCCTAAACCCTAAACCCTAAACCCTAAAGCAGGGCTTCCTGTATGGACTGGATTCTGCACATCATCTCGCTGCCTTGGAAGCTCTGCTTGGCTCTGCCGCGAGCTTGGGCCAAAGGGTTTGGGGTTTCGGGTTCCGGGTTTAGGGTTAGGGTTTAGGGTTTAGGGTTTAGGGTTTCGGGTTTAGGGTTTAGGGTTTAGGGTTCAGGATTTGAGGCATCTCGAAGTCATGAATTTTGCCCGAAGTCCTACTCCCGTTAACCCTAAACCCATCAAGTTGGAGAAGACGCAATCTCTCGCAGGAGTCGGATGCCATGACTCATGAACTCACGAACAGACTCCATTTATTGGGCGTTGGGCTCCTGAGCTTTTCTGCGCTCTGCGCACTTTCATGCTGACACAACCGCAGGACCATAGTACATAAAGCATCATTCTCACGCTTTGTCAAAAGCGTCAAAGCAGGAGGGTTGATGCTGGTATCTCATCAATGTCTTGTCGATCGCGCGCAAGACAAGTAAGGCAGAATGCAACTTGCGGAAGGTGTGGCCCTAAACCCTAAACCCTAACCCTAAACCCTAAACCCTAGACCCTAGACCCTAAACCCTAAACTCAGCATGCGCACAAATTGGGGAAGTCAACTGAGGGTTTTGAGGGCTGAGGGGAGAGGCGTTGTAGCCTCCAGACGATGCCGCTGGATTCTCCTTGCAGATGCAGGACGCATGTGAAGCAGTTTATATTTCTTTTATTGGTGAGTGTATATAAGGTTCCTTTTTAACTAATATTGGTGAGTGTATATACCTGGTGTCCTTTTGGGGGTACAAGAAATGTATACCCTACGTCATGTTGATTTTTGTGCTTGCCCATCACTATTACCACTATTATTATTGTTCTTGTTCTTATTATCATCATTGTTGTTACTGTGATTATTATGATTATGATGATGATCATTATCATGATAGTTATGGCTAAGACTATGATTACCATTATTATTTTAGTAGTAGTAGTATGTATATTAGTATTAGGATTTTGTTGTGATCAACATAAGTATTAGCACGACTCTTATATCATATTCATACTGTATATCGTCGTCCACAGTGCATGTTGTGCAGCCGAAGGGCAGTGCGCGGGTGCCAGGATGCAGAGTCAGCAAGGTGGTCGGTTACCGGCACGGATGCCGACGTCGAAAGCTCAGCCGAGGGGGCATGCGTTCCGAAAGACGTGAGTATAGGGGCCTTCATGGAACAGGGGTATAGCGGCCTTCATGGAACAGGGGTTTGGGGGTGTTTATAGTAAAAAAATATCTAGGGACCGTAAGAAAATACTCTTAGTAGTTAATCCCGACCCCTACAGTACGTCCGAGTCTGCAGCATTGCCCTAGTAGTAGAGTGGGTAGCCTTTAACCTTTTTGGGGTAGATTCCCCTTAGAATCCCTGGATCCCTAAACCCTAAACCCTAAGCCCTCAACCCTAAACCCTAAACTAAGTCGCAGTCCGCAAGGTTTGGGAGAGCTACACCCGCAAGGGCCATAAGATCGGTGCCGGTGGCTTCGGCTTTGTCTTCGGAGCGACCCACAAGGGCACGGGCGAGATGGTGGCGATCAAGGCGCTGAACCAAGTAATCACAGGGGCCTCTTAATAAATAGAATAGTTTTATTTATGATTATTATTAGCACCATTATTATGATGATGATGATGAATTATTATTATTATTATTATTATATATATATATATATATATATATTATTTTTTTTTTTGGGGGGGGGGGGGTGGTGGTAGTTGTAGTGTATTTCTATAAGAATATGATTGGTAAACAAATTCCGACCCCTGTGGTCGGGGTTGAGGTTCTGGGCGTCGACGCCCACCTTCTAGCCTGCGTTTGTAAGCGATGTGTATGGGGCGTACACTGGAACCCGGAACCCTCTGAACCTTCCCCAAAGCCTAGACCCTGAACCCTGAACCCTAAACCCTAGCCCTAAACCCTAAACCCTGAACCCTAAAACCCTGAACCCTGAACCCTAAACCCTAGCCCTAAACCCTAAACCCTGAACCCTAAAACCCTGAACCCTGAACCCTAAACCCTAGCCCTAAACCCTGAACCCTGAACCCTGAACCCTAAACCCTGAACTCTGCAGTGAGAGGCCGTGCCGAAGTTGGATCTGAAGCGAGCTCCGCAGACTGCCCCAGAACAGCTGGGGCAGATGCGCAGGTCGCCGGGAAGAACCCCCCAAAGCCCCGAACCCTATTGAGTTTAGGGTTTTGGGTTTTAGGGTTTAGGGTTTAAGTTTAGGGTTTAGGGTTTAGGGTTTAGGGTTGAGGGCCCGATGCTAAAGCTGAGCTCGAGAGCACCTCGCACCTGTGAGGAGGGATGCTCAGAGGCTCAGGGAGGAGATCTTGATCATGAGGCTCGGGGTGGCACGGTCATTGCTGAACAGGGGTTCGGTTCAGGGCTTAGGGTTTAGGGCAGTTTAGGGTTTAGGGTTTAGGGTTCAGGATTTAGGGTTCAGGGTTCAGGGTTTAGAGTTTAGGGGTCAGGGTTGACGGACAGGAACTTGAGACAAGTGGCTTGCTTTTGACTTAGGGGGGGGGTTTCGGGGCTCAAGCAGGTCTAGATCGGGCAGCAGTTGCTGGGATGTCTAGAACAGAACTTCCGCCAGGAAGCTGGACCATCCGAACACCGTACTTTTGTACGAGACTTTCGAGGACACGGGCCTTTGGTTCTAGGCTATCCCCACCCCGGCCTTAAACGCGACCCGTTTGTCCCGAAGTTTACGACATTCCCCCCTCCCCCCCCACATCACACACCTAAAGGTTTCGGACTAAGGGTGCAGGGTTTAGGGTTCTAAATCCCCATGAAGGCCAGCGCCCGCATTTCGAGAAGGCGAGCAGCGACGCAGGGTGTAGGGCTCAAGGTTTTGCCTCAATCCCTACATCCCCTAAAAACCCCTCGAACCCGCAGAGCTCCCAGAGCCTTTTCTTTTTGCCGCTACAGTAGAACCCTAAACCCTAAACCCTAAACCCTAAACCCTAAACCCTAAACCCTAAACCCTAAACCCTAAACCCTAAACCCTAAACCCTAAACCCTAAACCCTAAACCCTAAACCCTAAACCCTAAACCCTAAACCCTTAACCCTTAACCCTAAACCCTGAACCCTGAACCCTGAACCCTCAGAAACCCGTGATGACTTCTAAAGCCGGAATTCAGGATGACAAAAACGTGTTCCTGGTGATGGAGCTGTGCTCTGGTGGTGAGCTGCTGGGTCGGGGCTCTCAGCCCTTGTTAACTCCTTAGTTCATTATATGGGTGGTTGTCAATATTATGATCCCTTTTGGGGCACCCTAAATAATAGGTGCCATAGAATCATAGGGATCCAAAAAGGGACCATAAGTTTTGACCACCACCCATATGCTGGTTTACGAACATAGGGGGTGCCTTGTTGGGGTTCCTGTTATAAGGGGATCCTCCCATTTGGGGGTCTGTATTGGGGGTTCCTTATTATCGTAAACCCCCATACACCTTATGACAAATTTAGGTCCTTTAGGGGGACGTTTGTTGGGGACCTGGCGTGCTCTTTGGGCGCCAAGGGAGGGTTGTAGCATTTCTGGTTCAGCAGGTTAAGATCTCTAAAGGCTCTACGGGGTTTAAGAGCCTCTCAGGGCTTCAAGGAACTCTCAAGGCTTAAAAGGGTATTTATAGGTGTTGCAAGTGCTATTGAGGGTGGGAAGGTTTTTCAGCAGCTCTAACGGCTTTAAGGGCTCCTCTAGGGGTTCTAGGGGGTTCTAGAGGTTCTACAGGTTCTAGAGGGGCTCTGGAGGCTCTAAGGGTTCTAGGGCCCCTTTTGGGGTTCTAGAAGTTCGAGGGTGGCTGCAGCTGTAGGTTTCATCCTAGAGAGCGGCCGCCACACGGAGACCCAGTCCGTGATCGTGATGAAGCAGGCGGGCCGATCTCTACATGAGTGTTCCCTTTTGCGTACCGTAAAGGTTGTTGCATGTGGGGGTTTACGAAAGTAGGGGTACCTTACTGGGGTCCTAATTATCCTGCTTATCAGGGGATCCTACTATTTGGGAGTCTATATTCGGGGTCCCTTATCTTCGTAAAACCCCATATAAGGGTCCCTAAAACGATTGTTATCCCATGTGGGGTACTTGAACAGAAGTGTCCTTCTTGTATCAGTGGCGAGATGTGGCGCAGCATCTCTCACGGCCTGGGCCTACGGAACTCTTTCAAGGGGCTTGGGGTTTAGGGGAGCTTATGCCTCTTCTGTATCCAGCCATAGTCGATCGCTGAATAGGAACATCTAATTTGAGCAGTTCTCTCCATGATGGGGTTCCTCTTCGGGCATCGGAATATGAAGACCCGCATAATTGTGCTAGGCATCCCAAAAAGGGGCCCTAACATTGACAGCCCTCTCGTTTGGGTCATTCGCATGTCAGGTGTTTCAGGCTGTCGCGTACCTGCACTCTGCTGGAATCTGCCATCGGGACATCAAGCACAGCAACACCCTCATGCTGACCCAAGCCCAGCTCGAGGACAACGTGGTGACACGTGGCTGCGAGGGTGCAGTTTTTGTTTGTTGGAGGTCTCAAATTTGATGCAACCCCAAAACTAACCTGAACCCCCTCGACACCCTAAGGCCTAAGCCCTCAACCCTAAACCATCAACCCTCAACTCTAAGCCCCAAACCCCAAACCCTAAACCCTAAACCCTAAACCCTAAACCCTAAACCCTAAACCGAGGAAGCTGGTCGACTTCGGCTTGGCGTGCTGCTTCACGCGCGGAGAACCCATGCGACAGTGCGCTGGCACGGCGATCTATGTTGCTCCGCAGGTGGAAGGGAAATTGGGAGTTGAGGGTTTAGGGTTTACGGCTTAGGTACGGCCATGTGCTGCCGCTATTTTGCTTTCTCATGATGCGAACTTTGGGTGAGGTTCTTCTGCCGAGGGCAAAAGTTTGTTTAGGGTATAGCAGGGAAGTATGGAATGGGGTACCCACTGCCCTACATGACCCTTCAAGGGATTGGAGGCATAGTCGCTGCAGCAGTCGTTGGTCGTGTTTTCAGTGCTTGGAGTCTTCACAACCCCAAACCCTAAACCCTAAACCCCAAACCCTAAACCCGATTCTTGCTTGGCCAGTGGCAGGTGCTAGAGTGCAAGTACGACCACTCCATTGATCTGTGGAGCTGCGGGGTGCCTGAGCTAGAGCATGCTTAGGGTTTAGGGCTTAGGGCTTAGGGTTTAGGGAGGCAGCTCTACGAAGAGCTGCGCTACGCCTGAGTGAGAAATGTGCAGCGAGGTCTGTAAACTAGAGCCAAATGCATTAGGGGATCAACTTCCAGGTACTCCTTTACATCCTGCTTTGCGGCTATCCACCATTTCGTGGCGACACGGATGCCGCTATCATGAATGCCATACGAAGGCCGGTTGAGAAGCCTACTAGTTCCTACTAGTTCGGAAGAGTGAAATGTGAAAGTCGGAATCTGGAGTTTGCGGCACCAGATTCGTGCAGAGTTTTACGCGACCATAGCTTAGTTCTGATGTACCATGTTGTCGGCGAAGCCTGCATGCAGGATGAGTTGCCCGGCAGTTTGACTAGCCTATACGTAGCCCCTAACAGGTGGGGGGAGAAACGGGACCCAATTCTCAATAAGGGCCAGTGGCAGGGAATTTGGGAACGAGGTTCCTTGGATGATCCCAAAAGTGCTTAAACATAGGGGTGTAATGATTAGGGTTTAGGGTTTTTTCTAGATATACATGTGTATGACCGCGTTTCGCCGGTCGCCCCCTCCCATGGTATCGCCCCCCCCCCCCCCCCCCCCGTATATGCCCTCCATGCTATCTCCGCCGCCCTCCTTCCCTTGCACCCTTTAGCCCCCAAACCCTAACCTTACACCCGAAATTCAACCCCCAAACACGGAAAAAGAAGAAGAAGAAGAAGAAGAAGAAGAAGAAGAAGAAGAAGAAGAAGAAGAAGAAGAAGAAGAAGAAGAAGAAGAAGAAGAAGAAGAAGAAGAAGAAGAAGAAGAAGAAGAAGAAGAAGAAGAAGAAGAATATGTAGAAATAGAAGGAACAAACGTAAACCCTGAGCCTTAAACCCTAAACCTTAAACCCTAACCCAACCACGCACCACACCACAGGGGAGGGGGTGGGGGAGGGACAGGGCGTGCCCTGATCATTAAAAAAATCCAAAAGTCTATATGCAGAGGAGAGGTTTCCTACATAATCCCTTGAAGGGTTATATGGGGTATAAGGTACCCAATACCTGACTTCCCAAGACAACTTGTAAGCTCTTGGCAGGGGCAACTACTCTTTCCCCTCGTCGGACTGGTCCTTGGTCTCGCAGGTGGGAGTGGGGCAGGGCAGGTGAACCCTAAACCCGAAACCCTAAACCCTAAACCCTAAACCCTAAACCCTAAACCCTAAACCTACAGCCTTCCATCGACTCCGCCCTTGGAGTTGCGGTGAAGCACCTAATCGCAGGCGCGCAGTCCGATTTGCAACCTTAAGCCCAAAACCCTAAACTCCGAAACACAAAACTCCGAAACTCCTAGTCTCCTTTTTTCCCCAAGCTCCTGAGCCCTACTCCTAAACCCTAAACCCTAAACCCTAAACCCTAAACCCTAAACCCTAAACCCTAAACCCACAGCTCCCAGCCCGCAGGATGCGAAGTCGCTCATCCGTCAGCTTCTGAAGCTGAAGACCAAGGACCCGACCTGTTTCAGTACTCGGACTCGGAGGTCCTAGTTTAGGGTTCAGGGTTCAGGTTTCAGGGTTCAGGGTTTAGGGTTTAGGGTTTAGGGTTTAGGGTTTAGGGTTTAAGGTTTAGGGTTTGGGGTTTAGGGTTGTAGCTATGAGTAGCTATACTACACGTAGTGCCCAAGACTATGATCCTTGGCTCTGAAAGGGCCCCTAAAACTCCGAGTCGAGCTTTGGATTCAGCATGGGCTCACGTGACTTTGCTGCTGCCGTTTGTTGCAAGCAGGGCACTTTTGTTTCGAGACCTGTACTTGTGGTAGGGTCTAGGTTATAGTAGCAGTCCTTAGTAGGGATTGTAGTACCGCTGATTAAGGACAGTGAGTATAAGGGGAAAGGCTTATAGGCCTTGGGCACAAGGAAAAAAATGTTCCATGAACTCAAAGCTGCCAGCTTTCGGGGCCCCGCATGCCCCAAGAGGAGCGGATTACGGCCGAGGGCGGCCTGAAGCACGCCTGGATCCAGGACTTGTGGGGTGACCCCGAAACCGGTCTAGGGTTTAGGGTTGAGGGTTTAGGGTTTAGGGTTTAGGGTACCCGAAAAAGACACCCTAACACCCGAAGCCCCAAAAGGCCTAAAGAGCCCCAAAGCCCGAAATCCCCCAAAACCCCGCCTGAGCTAAGCCCAAAAGCCAAAAACCAACCCACAGCCACACCGCAGGGGGGGGCAGGGGCGGAAACCTACACCCCTCTAACGCCCCAAACCAAGCCCTCAAACCAACCCACAACCACACCACAGGATGGGGGGGAGGGGGTAGCATACCATGAAGAAGGGGGAGGGGGCGGGGGCCGCAGAGCACCTGATCACATATACGCTCTCTAAAACCCAAGGGCCCACACTTCAAAACTCTTGACAGAAGGTAAGGGACCATATTCAGGGACCCTGAAACTACCCTAGGAGTACAGTTACAGAGGGCGCCGGGTTCAGGGTTCAGGGTTCAGGGTTTGGGGTTTAGGGTTTAGGGTTTAGGGTACCAGCGGGAGGAGCCCCGGAAGGAGCCAGTTCAACTACAGAAAGCGTGCGGTGCTCGATATTTGCAGGGCTTTGTAAGACTGATGATGGGCTTGCTGCGCACGTGATGGTCCATGTGGCTCATGTGGTTGTGGTGTTGCTTCTCTGAAGGGAGCTGAGGTGAAGTTTGAGGGCAGATGGCTTGATTCGGGCTTACATGTGGCTTAGGAAATTAGGGTATCAGGCCCTCACAGACGGTCCGAACAACCGAAAGCCATGACACCGACATGTTCTAAGCCTACCTCGAGAAGGCATCGTGTCGATGGGGCAGACAGGTTAGGGTTTAGGGCTTAGGGCTTAGGGCTTAGGGCTTAGGGCTTAGGGTTTAGGGTATAGGGTTTAGGAGTTGCACCTAGACATGTCATGCTACGTCTCCACTCACTCCGAGAGAAGGTTTAGGGGGCCTTACGAGGCTGGAACGGATGCGGAAGTTTGTGGCCTACCATCGGCAGACACAGAACCTGAATCCCGAGCCACGGCCCCAGGGAGCCCTTTGTTTGTTTTATTTTCATTTTTTCTTAGGGTTTTGGACATTTTGGGCTTAGGGCTTAGGGTTTGGGGTTTAGGAGGGTTGAGGACTTTGGGTTTAGGAGGATGGTGCTAGACCAATTGGCAAAGTGTCCCGAAGTAGCCTGCACGGACCACGGCCTGCAAGGCCAGAGAGTCAGACAGACCGAGACGGATGATGCCAAACAGTTTGAATGAGTACGCATTGGGATGTTCCCCCTTATACGAACAGTCCTTAGTAGGGATTTATAGTAGGGGGTCGTATTATCCTTAACCCAAACCCTAAACCCTACAAAGGACTGTTAGTATAAAAGGGGAACATCCCAAAGTACGTCTATGTTCTTTCTGCTTGTGCTTGACCATGGGTTGGTAGGAGGTCCCATATTGGGTGATCTTTGCAAGTTCTCGGGTTTAGGGGGTTTAGGGTTTAGGGTTTCGGGTTTAGGGTTTAGGGTTTCGGGTTTAGGGTTTAGGGTTTAGGGTTGAAGCTATCAAGGCAGCTACCTGCAGATCCAGATCCGCCAGGACGTCCAGGGATCGTTTGGAAAGACTCAGCGCTTCTGGGTAGTTAGGTAGCCTAAACCCTAAACCCTAAACCCTAAACCCTAAACCCTAAACCCTAAACCCTAAACCCAGTGCTTACAGCTGCGCTCTTCTGTTAGTGCTTGTGGCGAAGTTGCTGCGTCCGAAGCCAGGGAGCGTTCCAAGTTGGGTCTCAGGCATCGGCACGCCCTATTTAAGACCCTCTGATGCGCATATGAATGGTTGTCAAAGCTATGGTCCCTTCTTGGATCCCTATTATTATACGGCACCTGATATTTAGGGTACCCCAAAAGGGATCATAATTTTGACAACCACCCATATAGGGGACCGATCTGAATCTACACAGCTGACTCGGAACTTGCCTTGCCATGTGTGTGGGTGTGGCAGGAATTGAGCGAAGCGCATCGCAAGCCTCTATTGCCACCCGCATTCCGCAAACATTGCCTTCTGCGGGTGCCTGGCCAGCTTCTCAGCATTTTCAAAGGGGAGAGCCCGAGGAGGAACATGCCCAAGCACTTCCCCGCAGGCAGATGATGGCGAACTCAAGAGCTGGCTTGAGCATCCCTCCCTAAACCCTTGAAAACCCGAAGCCGGCTATGCCCGCTCTTGCCAAGGCTGAAGGATTTGCAGAAGCAGTTCTCAGCATTCACCAACGCGGTAGGCGAGGCATGATGTGAATCTGCGCAGTGCCGCCCGGGCAACTGTAAGACCCACTTGGCTATACACTGTACACTATACGCTATACACACTACACTATACACTATACACTAATTATACACTATACACTATACACTACACTATACACTATACACTATACACTATACACTATACACTATACACTATACACTATACACTATACACTATACACTATACACTATACACTATACATATACATATATATATATATACATATACGTACACACACCTAGCCTGTTCAGAATATATGTATATACATTTGTTATGCATAGCATATAGATATATGTATGCATATGTATATTATAATGCATTTAATATTCTGCATTGTACGTACGGTACATGTGATATCAAGGTGTTGTAAAAAAGGTTTAGGGTTCAGGCGGTTTCGGTGTGTGACATTCTAGCCGGCTTCTTCATGCGCAATCTTATGCCACTCTGTGCCATTCTGTTCTGCCATGGACGATATTCTACGTCAGGCTCCGCCATTTCGTCGAAACCCGAGAAGAAGCGGGTGGTTGAGGACATGGCGGTGGCGTTGCGGTGGGTACGGCTCGGAGGGTTTGAGGGCTTCATGAGTTTAGGACTGGGTTTGAGGGTTTCAGGGTTTTCGGGTTACAGGATGGAGGATTTCCGATGCATCTTACAACAGACATCACGGAGAATCGCCGAGTGACCAGCAAGCGATGGCTGCACGTCGCTGAGACCATTGCAGTTAGCCAAGCAGAAAGAATGAACCCTAAAAGGCTGTATGGTGCATAACACTTAGTAGAAAATAACGTAGTATAGGGTATATGACCCCAATTTTCGGGCTCGTACCTCAAGAAGCAGGCGGCTCTTTTTGTTTTGTCTGAAGATGGGCAGGGGGGTTTAACGAAGTTGTTGTTTTCGCTTCTTTCGCTGGTAGATTCTGTTGCGTTCCTGGTACCCCTTCCAGGAATTTGATTCGCACATACGGGAGGTGGACCCTTCAGAAATAGCAGCTGAAGAGTGGGTTGAAGTCTATGGTGTGTAGGGGCATACATAGGCACGCAGGGTTTTGTAGTTTAGGTGTCCAGCTTTTGCAAGTGCAAGTGAGGGTTTCGAAGGGCTAAAGGCGATTTGTGGTGGGCATGACTGCCCGCATCCTGGTGTCTCGCTTCAGAAAAGATTGTGCAAAGGCCTTCCGACCAGTATTCATTCCGTTAAACATGTTAAATCAGCGGCAGTCTCTGGTATGAAAAGTCCTACTGGTGGCTTCTATGGATCCATGGGGTGTCAGCATATTCACTATGAGATGTTTGTTTTTCTCCAAGCTGGCCTTACTCTAAGCTTATGTCTCCCCGATAGGAAGTCGCTTGGCCGCAAGTGTGCCCCGAAATTCGATGGTTTTGAATGTATCCCACCGTATTACTTTCTTTACTTTGTCTGTATTCCTGAAGCGGCTACATCATTGTTACTTGTCGACAGGTCGCGGCCTCAGACACACAGTGCAGAAAAAATTAGGGTCCCTTTTTGGGTCCCCTAGATAGTATGGCCCGGTTTAAACACTGACCCCAAAAAAGGGACCTCGATTCAGAGAACTTGGGTTCCAGGCACCCACGCTACCAAGCTACTCAACATATGCACACGCCGCGCGTGTTCCATTTTCTTTGGACCGAACACAATCACAAACTCAAGGACCAGGCTTAGCTGCAGACTAGATGGTTCTGGGGTATGGTCGGTGGTTTTCTGTTTATCGTCAGGACTCTAAACCCGAGAAGCTGAGACCCGCTGGACCCTAAACCCTAAACCCTAAACCCGAAACCCTAAACCCTAAACCCTAAACCCTAAACCCTAAACCCTAAACCCTAAACCCTAAACCCTAAACCCTAAACCCTAAACCCTAAACCCTAAACCCTAAACCCTAAACCCTACACCCTAAACCCTAAACCCTAAACCCTAAACTGCACCAATGTGACATCTGACATCTGAGCCATCAAGAACCCTATCCTCAATATTCCTAGGCGTGCAGCCAACAGCATCCTCGATCGACACAGCAAGAACTACATCCACAATGGGAATGCTACAAACGCCGCAGGAGCAAAAACCGCACAATCTCACAATGACAGCTGTCAAGCCCTTAACTCCCTTGTTCGGGTGTTCTTGAGATGCAGTACGGTTCTGAAATCTATAGGCGGACTTCGGGTGGCCTTCAGAGAAACACTCAAAAGGCCACGCAAGCATTTTTTCTAGAAGTCTTGTCGGGAATATTTGGCGATGCCAGTTTTTTGTGGCTTTCATGGCTCCAGGGTTCTAGCCTGAAGGTTGTACCCTGAAGGTCGACCCGATTAGACATGGTTAAGTTAATGGGTCATGTGTCCTACTTGATTGGGTCCTGATGATATTGGGTCCTCATGAAGGGTTCCAGGCCCCACTGATATAGGTATCCAGGGCTGTGTATTCGGCAACAAGCCCCTAAACCCTAAACCCTAAACCCTAAACCCTAACCCTAAACCCTAAACCCTAAAGCCATGTTCCTGCTCTCCTTGATAACGAAGCGATGCTGTTTGGAAGTGCCGAGTGGAGGGGACGAGGCAGAATTCCGGGATGTGGAGAAAGATCCTCGTCCGGATGGTGTAGATTTTGCTTCAGGAGATGAGGCTCCTGGTGAGCCAGACCATATGAAGGTTGGTCCAGGAGATGGTGACCTCACTGAACTTCACAATGATCTGACAGCGACTGTTGAGGTCATGTTGGAAGATGGCTTGGAGGATTGGCAAGTGCTCTATCCGAACCAAAGCCTGAAATTTCAGCGATCCTCACGTCCCATCTCCGTACGGCTTAGGGATGAGCATGACATCTCCGGAAGTTGTAAAGAGATGCCGTGCTCTTCAACACATCAAGTCTCAGAAATCTTTGCGGCCTTGGGCTCAGAAGCCGCCAAGTTCATCGAGAAAGAGCCTGATGCTGATTTTGACACGAGCTCTTGTTTTTCTCTAATCTTCAGTATAGCTAGTACTTCCTGCTAAACTAGGGTTCCTTCAGAGGGGGTTGTTATGAAGAGAACCGCATAAAAGTGTACGCCCAAAAACCCAGAGGATACCTTTGCAACTCTATTCTTCGGGGGCCGCAAAGCCGTGTTAGGAGCAGTACCTCATTGAGAAAGAAGGCCACCTCCGACGGGCACGTGAGCAGAAGCTGAAGGAGAAGGAATTCCAGGGAATGGATCACATGATACGAGGCGATTGGCGATTGTCTCTGTATCCCTCAGTGTTCCTTGTTGCTTTCGTGACCGTTTTGACAATTTTCCAGCCGTCAGAGTTGGCAGATGCCGTCTATGTAAGTGTGGCAGCAGCTACAGTCTACTGGGGCATGTGTCACTTCGTGGCTTATTTGTGGTCCTATCAGGAAACCTGGAACTCTGTCGCTCGATCGCTTGATGGAGGTGCGGGGCGTAGACTCCGCAGCCACCACGTCTGTTTCTTTGGTATCCCTTCTTTGGCTCTGTGTTTGTCAACAGGCGGTCTCATTGCAATCACGGTCCTTCATGCAACTCGTGGATTCTCGTGGTCTGTGCCCATTTTGTGGGGCATCTTCCCGGTCTGCTGTGGTGGCTGTCTCTGTTGGTGCTGGTGCTGGAAGTCCAGCAGCGATATCGACCAGCTGTTCAAGATGGAGATAAAAAGAGAAGCTCGTCAACATACGATTGTCTTCGAGGGCAGCGTTCTCCCGGGCAAGGGCAAACCCTGCGTTTGCTCCTGGCCAGGGAAGCTTTGTCATAGTTGGGTAACATTTTTTGCATTTTTAAGGGTACTTAAACCCAATAAGGAATAAACATACAATTTTTCAATATAATCCCAACGACGAACTAGGAAATATGAATCCGCTTGGGAGTCGCTGGTGGAGCGGAGCCGTGCAGGTGGCCTCAGCGCTGCCGTGGTGTTCCTTCCTGAGGGATCCAAGGACTTCGGCGTCCACGACGCAATCCCGGCTGCTGAGAAGGCGCAAGGGCTCGGAGGCGAATGCTGGTGCGTGCCCCTCTATGGTAAGAAGAGACCGTGGGGCTGCAGATGGTGGACTCGCTGGATAGCGAACATCGAGAAGGCTGTCAAAAATGAGGCTGAGTTGCAGGTATATTTCTTTGCAAAGATGAAGGGCAAAGGCAAGGTGCAGTCCTTCGCTACAGCTGGTGCAGAGAGTTTGCGTCGAGAGGCCCTTCAAAGAAAGAAGAAGAAATTCTTGAAGACACAGGAGTTTCAGAGAGCACAGGAGGCGGGCCTAGATGGCCTTTGCAAAAAGTCAGGCAATGACTCCTCCTCACAATACTCGCGTGAGGTTCATCGGCTTTTCCTTGCCTGGCTTCCCAACGCAGATCGAGAGTTCCTTGAGGCCTCCGAAGGCCTAGGCAATTCCCAAAAGGCCGAGGTAGCTTGGCTTGAGAGGAAGGGCTATGCCTATACAGAGGTTGAGATTGATGTGGCTGAATGGGTGGAGATCGAGTAAGAAACATCGTATCTCCACAGCCATGATGCTGGGCAAGTGAAGCCATGTTTCATGCAGCTGGAGGAGGCCCAAGAAGGATGCCTTCTCAGACAATACTATACTCGTGCTAATACTAAATATTGAGTACAAGATACTAAATACTAAATACTAAATACTAAATATTAAATAGCTAAATACTAAATACTAAATACTAAATACTAAATACTAAATACTAAATACTAAATACTAAATACTAAATACTAAATACTAATACGAATATTAAGACCAAGAAAAAGACTAGTACTGCATTAATATTAATACTAATACTAAGACTATAAGAATAATTCTAATGCTATTGTTAATACAAATACCAATACTAGTATTAATACTAATACTAATACTAATACTAATACTAGTACTAATACTAATACTAATACTAATACTAATACTAATACTAAAATTAACACTAGTACTAATACTAATACTCATACTCATACTAATACTCATACCAATATGAATTTTAATACGAATACGAATAAATACGAATATTAGTACTAGTACTAGTACGAACACTAACACTAACACTAGCACTAATCTACTACTAATACTAATACGAATACTAAGACTAATACTAGTACTAATTTTTAATACCAATACTAATATGAATACTAATACGAATATCAATACTTATACTAATAGTAATACTAATATAATACCAACACCAATACCAATACCAATACCAATACCAATACTAATACTAGTACTAATACTAATACTGCTACTAATAAGATTCCAGTACTAGTGCTAATGCGAATACGAATATTGATATTGATACTACTACTCATACTCAGACAACTACCAGTACTAATATTAATACGAATACAAATACTAATACCAATGCTAGTTAATACTCATACTATACTATAGTATGGTATGCCGATGAAGCTGTGTTGTTTTAAGACGTTGGGCGGGCATGCGCATCCGCGGAACTCGATACTGCTGCACTTTGAGCTAAGAGATGAACGCTGACCAGCTCTTAAGGAGCTTGTCGCGAGTGAGCTACGGGGCTCACCGGTTTCGATATGCTCCGCTCCTATCAAAAAGGGTTATCAGGAGTATGGGCATTTCCCAACATAGGGGTACCCTTTTGGGGTTCCCTTTACGGGGTTAAGGGGGTTCTATTCTATCTGGTGTAAAAGGGTACCCCTACTGTTGGAAACGCCCATATGTGAAAGCCTTCAGGTGGTTGCAACTCAGGGCTTGCGGCATTCTAGCCTACGCCTTCAGCTGCCAAGAGCCTGTCAGGGTTGGTTTAGGGTTTAGGGTTTAGGGTTTAGGGTTTAGGGTTTAGGGTTTAGGGTTTAGGGTTTAGGGTTTAGGGTTTAGGGTTTGGATTCTTCTTTCAGAGGGTGATTCCCCGTTTCCGAGCAACGCCCAGCAGCTGGTTGCCCAAAGCCCCAGAAGTCTTTGTAAGAACCTCAGCCTGGTCCAGGGTTTAGGGCTTAGCGTCTGGAGTAGTTCGCACTGCGGTGGGGAGGCCATGTACTTGCTGGCCATGTGGAAAGCCCAAAACCTTCTTTACTCTAGCCTTAGCTCCTGCCGCCTTACTTGAACTATAAAATGCTAAAATATGGTGTGCTGTAGTACAGTATGGTATAAAAAAATCCCTAAACCCTCATAAACCCGAAATCCAAGTGGGTACACAAGTTTTGGTTTCCAGCAGGTGAACTTACTGCTTTGGTCGCTGCCTTGAGCAAAGGGTGTAGGGTCGAGGCCAACTACTTCAAGACACTAAGTAACCCGAAAGCCTGCGTTGTGGAGCTTCCCAGAAATCATAACTGACTGCATGATCTACCATATACTCCACTATCGTACATTACAGTCTACTACAGTCTACTATGGTTTCTAGTACAGCGTTTACAGCACTGTTTCTGTTGAGCTTACCGCAGCAGACGACTAGCTCGCGCAGGCAAGCGGCAAAGACTTCGGTGCTCACGGTGGTGTTGTAGTAGCAGGTTCTTATTCTATACTTGCGCACTGTGTGAGGAAATCTCCAGCTTGCCGCCGCAGCAAAACAAACCTTCGGGGGGCTACGTCAGGGCCTGAGCATGCAGCATGATGCAGCACCTGGGGTTCTCGGCAGTGTAGATGGCATTGTTTGTCTTCTTGGTTGCAGTCTAGCATCGAGGCCTGCAGTGGTGTGTCAGAATTTTCGCTGTCGCAGGTTGCTCACTCTCTATAAGATAGTACGATTGCATACTGTTTCTTACATATCTTGCAGCGTGCTGAGCAGTTCGGCCGGGTGAGCGTGGCAGGATGGTTCCGAAAGCCCAAGCCGTGCTGCCAAGGAGAATTCAGCACTAATTTCTTTGTTGAGCTATTGGGCTTAGGGTTTAGGGTTTAGGGTTTAGGGTTGCAACAGGCGCAGGTAGGAGCAGGTCAACTGGCACTTCTTTGGAACCGCAAACAGAATGCAGCACTAGGGGTTTTGAGCCCCTAAACCCTAAACTCTAAACCCTAAACCCTAAACCCTAAACCCTCAATGAGCTCTGAGTCTTCGAGATGCCCAGCTCAGAAGTTCTTTCGACTTAGTAAGTCTACTTCGTACCCCCTAAGAACCCTTATTACAAGCCCCATAACCCACCTTATTAACCCTACTTACCAAGTCAAAAGGGCTACCCTAAACCCTAAACCCTAAACCCTGAACCCTGAACCCTGAACCCTGACTAAAATCCCCGCAACCCACCTTGCTGGGCTTCCCAGAGGAGCCAACTCCAAGCCAAGTTTTCCGAGAGAAGCACGTGCTGGAGGAGCGTGGGGGGATTCCAATGAGAAAGGGGGGTTTAGGGTTCAGGGTTTAGGTTTAGGGTTTAGGGTTTAGGGTTTAGGGTTTAGGGTTTAGGCCTTCAACCCTACTAGGAAGCCCCCTTTTGACTTAGCAAGTAGGGTTAGTAAGATGGGTTACGGGGGGGTTATAATGGGGGTTCTAGGGGGGTACTAAGTAGACTTGCCAAGTCAAAAGAGCTCCGAAGTAAAGCCATCTAAACCCTAAACCGCTCCGCGCTTTGCGCGGAGCACACCGAACACGCCCCTTAAGGTCAAAGCTTCGTGGCATCTCACAGCTGTTAACTTTGCAGCTTAAGAAAGGGAATATGTCCCAGTATTTAAGGTGCATTACCCGCTTTAAAGGATACAAAGGCTGCTCCAGGACAATTCTGGTCTAGGGTTCTGGGTTGTAAAGTCGGGCCCCCGAAAGCTCGACGACCTCAGGACGACGAGCCGATCATCCCGGCCAAAACCAGCCAGCCTTGGCCGGGGCAGGTCATGGAGAAGGACGCCCAGTTGCCCTCCAAAGGGGTTCTTGTGAGTTTGAGCGTGCTAGTTGGGATGCCATCCTTCCGGAAGGATTAGGGCTGGTTCAGAGAGGGAAAGCTTGAAGACCCCTAAACCCCTAAACCCAAAACCCTAAGTTCAAACTCTGCTTTTGGCCTGCAGGTACTGGATCTGGATGCCCTCTTGAAGAATGAGCTGCAGCAGGAGGCAGGAATGCTTGGAGTGCACATGTACCCTAAAGCCTAAACCCTAAACCCGAAACCCGAAACCGTGAATCATGACGAGCCTGACAAAGCTTGGCGTCAACGTAAACCCTGATCTGATGGAGCCATTGAAGCCCTAAACATGCTGAGGGTCCAGAGCCTGCCTGCCCTAAACCCTAAACCCTAAACCCTAAACACTAAACCCTAAACCCTAAGCCCTAAGCCCTAAGCCCTAAGCCCTAAGCCCTAAGCCCTAAGCCCTAAGCCCTAAGCCCTAAGCCCTAAGCCCTAAGCCCTAAGCCCTAAACACCAACTTTGTTTCGGGCAGGTGCTGTCAGAAAGAAAGGCGCCGCCAGACATCAGTGTGGGCCAAGCCCGATCCATGCCAGGACTGGAATGGGCTTGAATGAGCTGGATTTAGGGTTTAGGGTTTAGGGTTTAGGGTTTAGGCTTTAGGGTTTAGGGTGGAGCATGTCTGCGAAACTCTGACTGAGTTCCTGAATGCCGGAACAAAGAAGGAAACCCTAAACCCTAAACCCTAAACCCTAAACCCTAAACCCAGGAACCCAGGCCATCCTGTGAACGTTGGACACGTGGCTTCCGCAGAGCCTCCTAATCCACAGGACAGGCGCTGATGAACTTGTCCAGCACGGCGAAGCCGATGTGCCCATTCGATGACATCCTTCCCCCAGAATCACCGCAACTTGTGGCTCCCCCAGCACCTGGCCAGAAAATGTTCCTGTCAAGAGTTTTCTCTTGCACGCTATGTGTGCATTGCGGCGTGATGCTGTGTGATATAATCTAAAGGGACCCAGGGGCCATTTTTGGCAGGCCTCAGTGTTTTGCGATATTGCAACCTCCGAGGATCTGGATCCAGCAGTGGAGGAGAATGCAGGGGACGCTGACAGCACGGCGAGGCAAGGCGTGCATAAGGTGCCAAGGAGTGCTTAGGGTTTAGGGTTTAGCGTTGAGGGTTTAGGGTGTGACTCAGCACAATGCCGCTGTGGATCGCAGGGCGTACGTGGGCCAGCAGATGGAGTTCTGGTCCAAGACCGCAAGTAGATGGATACCATGTGCTGTTCTCAGCTGATCTAAGGGTAGTTTCGTGGGCCCTTAATATGGTCATTAGTAATCTCCGTTAAAGGGTTCTGATGTATGAGCCCTTATCATTTGTGTAGAGTATACAAGAGGTATATAAGGGGTCCCTTTCTAGGGCCCACTAAGGGACGATGAAACTACCCTAAGCTGCACGGGGATGTTGCGCACAACTCCTGGGGGGGCTTTGTGGCCTGGCCATTGAGGTGAAGTCATCAATGTTCGAAGTGACACAGCCATCATGGTCAATGTCAAGCCGAACACGTGGCTGACGGCAGAGGCAGAGAAGCAATCAAGATGACACGTTTGAGCAACCTTACCCCTCAAGCCTAAGCACCCTAATCTCTAAACCCTAACCCCAAGACCCTAAACCCCCAAACCCTGGTCGACAACCGAATGTCTACATAGTTGCTGGGGTTCAACCCTAAACCCGAAACCCTAAACACTAAACCCTAGTTTTTTTTTGGGTTTCGGGGTTTGGGAATTTTGAGCCCCAAACATCCCCAACACCCTGAGCCTACAAGCATCCCAAAGTCTAGGGTTTCGGGTTCAGGGTTTAGGGTTTCGGGTTTAGGGTTTAGGGTTTAGGGTTTAGGGAACCCTAAATCAGCACCCTGAAGCCCGTGAAAGCGCAGGATCAGGCCCGGAGGCTACGCGCCTCTCAGGCGCAGCGCTCCCCTGACATCTCGCCCACGCCGGACCCGCACAAGGCCGGGAAATGGGTTGAGGGAAGGGTTTAGGGTTTAGGGTTTAGGGTTTAGGGTTTAGGGTCTAGGGTCTAGGGTCTAGAGGGTTTGGGGTTTTGGGGTTGAAGAGAGGGTTTAGGGCCTGTAGGGTTTAGGGTTTACAGGCAAAGCCTCCATCTTGCTGTTAGGGTTTGCCAGCATCACCCCCGGGCCCCCCCTGTTCGAGGTTTCCTTCCTAAGTCGACAGCTAAGTCGTTTTAATCTCCAAGTTTGAAGAATGCACACCATGTCTGTAGCATCAGTCTTCTACATCATGGTCCTTTTTGGGCACCCCACATATACGAGGCCACCTTCTCGCAGGCAGGAATTCTACCCCGACGCCCCTCGCACCACCCGAAGCCCCGAACCCTCCTGAAGCCCGCAACCCTAACACCCCAACTCCTGAGCAGGTGCGCCTGTCAATTGGAAGGTGCTCCCGCAAAACTTTTCGGAAAACCGGGTTTGGGGTTGGAGATTTCGGGGTTGTGGGTTCAGATGGGTGGTCAAAGGACTTCGAGTTCCGAAGGTTGAAGGGGTTAGGGTTTGGGACTGAGGGGGTTTGTTGGGTTTGTTGGGTTTGTTGGGTTTGTTGGGTTTGTTGGGTTTAGGAGTTTAGGGTTGAGGGGTTGAGGGGTTGAGGGGTTTAGGGGTTTAGGGGTTTAGGGTTGAGGGTTGAGGGTTTAGGGTTTGTTAAGCTACTTGAAGGTGGCGAGGATGGCAGGAGGTTCACCGGATGCTCCGAGCATCGCCCGAGCCCGAAAGCCTATGAACCCTGAACCCCAAACCCTAAGCCCTGAACACTGAAGGGGACCAAAGGAGCCCTAAGATTGGGGTCATATGTACTACGAGAATCCCTATGAAGGTATATGAACCATAAGCCCTTTCAGGGTCCATTTGGTCCCCAACGTGGGGGTTTCCGAAATTAGGGGTACCTTCTTGGAGTCCTCTTGAATTGGGTCTATTTTCGGGGTGCCCTATTTTCGCAAGGCCCCGTTTGGTCCCCAATGTAAAGTATATCCCCGACCCTGCCAACCGCGCCCCTGCGCCCGCAAGGACGAAGAGCGACGATGGCCAGTTCAGCGTCGGGCAGCCAGTGGAGTCACCTGGTTAAGGGTTCAGGCTTTCGGGGTTTGGGGGTTTACGAACATAGGAGGGTCTACAGAGTTCAGAGTTTGGGGTTTAGGATTGCAGCTTGGCTTACTGGTTCTTGGTTCTTGGAGGATCGCGGGGCTTAGTAAGTAGGCGTACGGGAGAGTTATGCCGTACCCTCAAAAGGGCATTTCATTGGGGTTATCCTTCTTATATCCCTACTTAGGAACTGCTCACTAAGCCCCATTAGGTACCCCAGTTCAAGAGTATTTTTGGGATATTACCCCCCCCCCCCCCAGTCTTTGGAGCAATTTTATGTTGCCTTAAGGTTGCTTCCCTAGTTCCTTTCATAGGGAATTGGTGACTTACGTACCTTATATCCCCTGCATTACCTGCGTTACCCTATGCAACTCTCAAATTCGATTTATATCTTGAGAGCCGACTTCCTGCATCCTAAACCCTAAACACTAAACCCTAAATCCTAAACCCTAAACCCTAAATCCTAAACCCCTAAACCCCAAACCCTAAACCCTATAATGAGCCAGGGCGAACCATCCCATATGCCTTCAATGCGATGCCCAGGTACTTGTCCATCTCAGCCGGGCGCTGGATTCCCAGCCGGGTCATCGACATAGATGAGGAGATGCCCGGCTTCAATGAGTTTTTGGAGGGTTTAGGGTTTAGGGTCTGGGGTTTGGGGTTTAGGGTTTGGGGTTCGGATCAACTGGGTCACAGGGTTTAGGGTTTGGCCGGCATCGTCTCAGTTTTCTCCAACAAACCAGGCACAGGAGCAGACGCTCTGCCTCGTTTGCATCACATAGCTAAGGAACTCCATACAGCTGGACGTGAAGCCAGGGTGCTGGATACCTCTCCACCACCAGATTCCCGGCAGCTCGCGTTTCACGGTTGCTCATGCTTTGGTCCCGCGTCGTTGTGAAGACCCTAGCCGGGTTCACTTCCCGTAACAACCGGCCTTTCCAGATTCTGATATGGGCTCGGAGACCCCAAGGCATGCCAACGACCCCCCAAAAACCGCTAAGGCCCCGAAAACCTGTGTACCTTATTCCTGAACCTTGCTTGCAAAGAAGTGAGATTCTGATACAACCACCCCAAAATCCTGAAAACCTTAACCCTTCACTCCTTACCCTCCACCCCCGCTAAACCCAAGGAAGGGCCATGTGCGTCTGCCTGGCCTGCTCGGTCTTGGCGAGGCGAATGCCGAGGAGCAGGGGAGGGTCTTGGGGTGAAGGGCTTTAGGGGCTCACTGGTTTGGGGCTTTGGGGTTTCGGGTTTAGGGTTTAGGTTAAGCCTTGCAACCCTCAGCACTGCCATGCTCAAAGTCCTGAACCCCTCTCTCCCCGTCCCCCGCCAAGCCAGCACGTGCAGGAGAAGCTCGGCAAGCCCTCCGGCGGGCCAGCAGATCTGGATCTTTCGAACCTCCAAGGCCCAGGGCGAACCGTCATCCACACGGGCTTTTGGTTCAGGTTCGGGGCACATGGATATTTCCCAACAGAGGGGTTGAGACCCCTTATAGACTAAGTTACCCCCAAAGGGTACCCTTATTTTCGTAAATCCCAACATCGCTTTCGGGCAAGACGGGTTCTCCGCCCCCCGGGTCAGGTGTCGAGCTGGAGTACTACTGCTTAAACCTGTCCGCTTGGATACCCTGCCGAATTCTTCAGCAGGCGGCCAGGGACAAGCTTTGGTTCAAGGTTTTAGGGCGAGGGCAGTGGCATAGTCTTTACTGTCGCACGGATCCGAAAGCCTGACCCTCAACTCTAAATCCAGGACCCAGCCAAGCTGAGCCCCACTCGAAGGATGTACTGACAAAGGGGGGGATGTGAAAAGAGGTGCCTGTCCACGTCGTCTGTCGCCCCGTCCTGGAGCATACCCCCCCCCCCAAGGTCAGGGTGCGTCGAGCCTGATGACAGTATGACGATAATTGTAAGCGCCTGCGCGCCCCGCCTCGGCAGCGTGCGGCGTGCGTGAAGGGGACACACTGCCGCAGGTAGAACCCACAGCCGGAACATCGGATTGCGGCTCCGCCAAGCGCTTGGGGGGCGGTGGACCGCAAATTTCCGGGTTGGGCTGGGAAGGGGGGAAGGAGACCAGATCCTCGTCTGCTTGTTCTAGACGCCTCTCGGCCGGAAGCCGCGGTGAACATGACGAATATGTGCAGCACAGGGCCCAGGGGGATTGGCATGTTCACGCTGCGTTTGCCAGGATGATCAAAGCGGCTGCGTGGTGCTCGACGTTCTGCCGAGTGCCTGGATCACCCCAGCGCAACAAGCCACATACCTACGTGCCGCCCTCAGCGCATGCACTCCGCGCATGGCGCGTAGATCCTGAAGTGCTGGCACTCCGAGGTGCGGCCTCAGGCCAAGAGAACCTCCGAAGCTTGACTGAAGATCGAGAGGTTGTGGCGGAATTCACAGTTCAGTGTACAGCTGGCTTTGCGGGTGAAGGATGTGTTGCTCTGTGTGGCCATGTGTTGCCGCGCGCTTCGCAGGAATCCCGCTCATCGGGGACAAGGTCGTCTATTTCTCCGAATCGCATATGCGCTGGATTTTGACGATCATCACGGATGTGGGAGATGCGGACGAAGTTGAGCTAGAGATCAAGCCGGGAGCACCTAGGCAGCAGCATCCTCCTCCCACCGCGCGGGGGGTTGTGTCGATGGGCAGCTTGTTTGTTCTGCTTGAGTGCAGGTCCCGAAAAGCAGGTACCCTAAACCCTATAAGGGTTACAACCCTCAACCATAAACCCTAAACCCTGATACTGGGTACCAAAGCGGAAGACTGCAGGTGTGGATCCGCCGAGACATGCAGAAGCGTGTTCTGCGTTGGTGCGCCGATCAACTCTGAAATTCCCTCTGACTGTGGCTCCGGAGACTTCGAGTAGAAATCAGCACTGGGAAAGTTCTCTGAATTAGGGGTCTTTTGGGGGTCCTTACTTGAAGGGCGCCGTGCTAGATACATCTTGGACCCCAAAAAGGGACTCTGTTTCAGAGAGCTACCCACTGTTTGAAGATTTTCAAGGTCTGTAAGGACCAGAAGTGAACTTTGTTGTCAGATGGAAGTCGCCGTGCCAGCGCGCCGGCTTCATCGCAGTAGCACGAACTGCGCTTAGTAGCTTCTTTGCTGGTGAGGACCGGCGCTATCCGCGTAGTTCGGTTAATGAACCGCGTCAGAGTCCTGGTGGACGGGACGCTTTCGCCGCAAACTGCGCTGCGAACTCATGGCGCTCGATGGATGCAAAGGCATGGTGCTGTGGAAGTTCATAAATACCCCACGCAAGGATAGAAGACCCTTGCTGTAACCCTACTTGGAGGCTCATGGTACTTATTAACGAGTTACAATTATCGAAGTATAGCAGTACGTATAACCCGCTTATAAGCCCCTTAAGTGCCCCGATATGGCTAAACGTACAGTTATATGTACAGTACCCTAAACCCTAAACCCTAAACCCTAAACCCTAAACCCTACACCCTAAACCCTAAACCCTAAACCCTAAACCCTAAACCCTAAACCCTAAACCCTAAACCCTATAAGTACAGGTATAATTGGTTAACAAGTACCATGGAACCTCCAAGTACTTATAACGACCCCTATGAAACTCCACGGCTCCCAATCAGCTCCCGGCTCCTCCCAGCTGCTCAAACCCCCCCCCAAAGGGACCAAGCAAGGTCTAGGGTTTTTGGTGTTTTTAGGGTTGTTTTAGAGTTTTTTGGGTGTTTAGGTGTTTAGGGTTTTGAGGGTTTTTTGGGGTTTTTAGGGTTTTTTTTCGGGGTTTTAGGATTTTTTGCAGGATTTTGAGAGTTTTTCGGGTTTTTCGGGCTTTTGGGTGTTTAGGGGTTTTTGGGTTCAGGGTGTAGAAATTAAGGTTCAGGGTTCAGAGACCTGACCACGCAGCGTACCTTCAGCTCATTGAGGCTGATCCCTCCCCCTGCGTACTGCGGGGGATATCTGTGCTTCGTAATGTCCATCGGACGCTCGGCAGCAAGGAGCTTTTGGGGGTTTGAGGGGTTTCAGGGGTTTGAGGGGTTTCAGGGGTTTCAGGGGTTTCAGGGGTTTGAGGGGTTTGAGGGGTTTGAAGGGTTTCTTGAGTTTGAGGGGGTTTTTGAGGGGTTTCAGGGGTTTCAGGGGTTTCAGGGGTTTCAGGGGTTTCAGGGGTTTCAGGGGTTTGAGGGGTTTGAGGGGTTTGAGGGGTTTGAAGGGTTTCTT
Organism: Symbiodinium natans; assembly: GCA_905221605.1. Taxonomy (NCBI): domain Eukaryota; class Dinophyceae; order Suessiales; family Symbiodiniaceae; genus Symbiodinium; species Symbiodinium natans. Next base: position 390,772 of record CAJNDS010002064.1, read on the forward strand.
GAGTTTGAGGGGTTTTTTGAGGGGTTTCAGGGGTTTCAGGGGTTTCAGGGGTTTCAGGGGTTTCAGGGGTTTCAGGGGTTTGAGGGGTTTGAGGGGTTTGAAGGGTTTCTTGAGTTTGAGGGGTTTTTTGAGGGGTTTCAGGGGTTTCAGGGGTTTCAGGGGTTTCAGGGGTTTCAGGGGTTTCAGGGGTTTGAGGGGTTTGAGGGGTTTGAAGGGTTTCTTGAGTTTGAGGGGTTTTTTGAGGGGTTTCAGGGGTTTCAGGGGTTTCAGGGGTTTCAGGGGCTTCAGGGGTTTCAGTTGTTTCAGGGGTTTCAGGGGTTTGAGGGGTTCGAGGGGTTTGAGGGGTTTCAGGGGTTTCAGGGGTTTCAGGGGTTTCAGGGGTTTGAGGGGTTTCAGGGGTTTGAGGGGTTTCAGGGGTTTTTGAGGGGGTTTGAGGGGGTTTGAGGGGGTTTGAGGGGGTTTGAGGGGTTTCAGGGGTTTCAGGGGTTTCAGGGGTTTCAGGGGTTTAGGGGTTTCAGTTGTTTGAGGGGTTTGAGGGGTTTCAGGGGTTTCAGGGGTTTCAGGGGTTTCAGGGGTTTCAAGGGTTTCAGGGGTTTCAGGGGTTTGTGGGGTTTCAGGGGCTTAGGGGGTTTAGGATTTTGGGTTTGGCATCATGCGCTGTTCTTGTCCAGCTCCGAGCCAATCAGGTTGCATTGGTGCACTGACATGCGCCGGTAGCTCAGACGATCGACAGCCATGAGTAGGAGTAGCTATAGCAACTGGCTCTGCCATGGAATAATCTTGCAGAGGCTACTTGGAGGTTCGTGGTACTTATTCACCAATTATAGCTGTACTTATGACCATATTAGGGCACTTAAGGGGCTTAGAGGTGAATAAGTACCATGAACCTCCAAGTAGAGCAGAATGACGACCGTGCTTCTCCGCAAAAAACCCGAACGCCTGCTTCAAGGCCATCTGCGACTTTGCGGAGCTGTTTGGATGCGTGACAGGCTTGCAGGACGGGTTGAGGGTTTAGGGTTTAGGGTTTAGGGTTTAGGGTTTAGGGTTTAGGGTTTAGGGGGCCGCCTCCACCAGAAAGCCACATGAGCACCACAAAGTCAACTATCCAGCAGGACTCCATCACCGCCATCACCGTGGTTGCGCTTGGCACGTTTTGAGCCAAGCTGCTTGCCTTTGGGAGCCTTGCAGAATCTGAAATGCCGATTCCAGCCCCCTAGACTCCTAGACCCTAAACCCTAAACCCTAAGCAACCCTTGGTTGCGTGCATTGTGCGGATTCGGAGGTCGGTCCCCGATCTCTTTGCGTCCAAGATTGCCGCAGTGTCGAACAAGTGTGCTGCTTACAGTTCAGGGTTCTATTCCCCAGAGACTCCAAAACTCCTAAATTCAGGAACATCCCTTATAGTTATTATAATGGGAACCCTAATATGATTTAAGGGTATATTCCTTAATTAAGGGGTTTTGGAGTCACTGGGTCGTTGGGGGGTGCGAGCTGGACATTGAACATTGCTGACATCGGCCCGTTTCTTATGCAACTGCTACTTGCCCCTGAAAAAGGTGAGCGATCTTGTCACTTGTTGTGCAGGTATGCCGACGCCTCCATAGTGAATGTGACCGGCAGGCAGGATGCGCACCACACAGCTAGGATGCATGATGACCGGTTCTGTCTCGACGTGCTACGAAGCAGTGGCCAACCCTGTGTCAGCAATTCCGTGAACGTTTTTCTCGGCATCGGTCTGCCTTGGTCGATCGCCGCGATCTATTGGACAGCTTCTAGCTCAGCTGCATCACACTGGTTGACGTGACACGCTGCGAACATATGTAAAACCGTGCAGCACCCCATAATTAGGCCCTGTGAACCTTAAACCCCAAACCGTAAATCCTTTGAGCCCTCGAAGCCTCAACAGGCCCTATAAGCCACTCTAGGACCTGCCCTACGACGTGGTTCGTAGTTCTCAGTAGGGACTTCGGTGCCCTATGTCCGCAGCCAGCCCTCTTTAGGGACTTATGACCCTAAGCCCATCTAAGCCCCAAATTCCTACGAAGAACCCGTGCTGTAAGCCCAAAGCCCTGAAAAGTAAACAGCCTCAGGTCGCAGGGCCAACAGATGCGTGGGTCGGGCGCTACTCGACCTTGCAAGGCGTGGCCGTAAACCTGGCAGCAGGGGAGGGGATGAAAGTCCTGAATTCTCAGCCCTCACAGGCCCTAAAGCCCTAAGCGTGCAAGCATCTCATACTCAATTCGGGATCCGACTATAACCATTCCAGGAAGGGACCCGAAACCCTAAACCCTAAACCCTAAGCCCTAAACCCTAGGCCCTGCCTAAACCATACCAAAGACCCCTGACAGGCCAGTGGCCCAATGGGGCCTTCGTCGTGAAGGGTGGGGACCTGGCCTTCAGCGTGGCGGTGTTTACTGCCCGGATCCCAGAGAATCAGAACTTGGCCTATTTTTGGCAGCTTGAGGGATTTGGGGGGGTGGGGGGTTTAGGGTTTAGAGTTTGCTATCGATCTGAACGGAAGAACAGCAAAGCGACTCTGACGCTGTTGATATGAATTCCTCGTTTGTGTGGGATGGCGTTAACAATTGCCCTCCCAAAAGCAATGCCATGGACTTTGGAAGTGCCGCAAAAGGTTTAGGGTACCGTGGCTCCTCATAAGAAGGTACACTGCAGCCCATGCGTGTCGCCCGCATGAAGGACGTTTAGCCAGCCAAGTCGTTCTCTTGCCAGAAGAAACGTTGGAGTGTAAACGGCGTCAGGAGCAATCCACAAAAGCTCTCATCCACAAAACATGAGAAGTTAAAACGCGTAGGGCCGATAAAATGTCCATGCAAGAAGCAGCCTGTAATAATTTGGCAAACACCAATATTTGAGATCAACAATGTTGGTTCAACGGGCAAGGACATGATTGCAAATGAAATTCATTCGTAATGCACGGCTTTCTTTTCTTCGTGCTTGCAAAGAGAATCCGAAGAAACGCTCGTCTTCTACAGTCAATTCGTTGGCTACCTGTGTGAGCGCAAAAGGAGATCGAACAGGACATGGACATTGAGATACACGCACACCGGAAGAGAGACCGATTGCATGGCTTTGAAAATTTGCTTCAATGGAATTTGGAAAATATAGACCTTGATTTGAACCAAGTAAGCCGAAATGGCTGTCATCTTCGTTCGTTTGCTTATGAGACTTATAGCAGGACACGTGAACACTCACTGACAAGCTTTTCCATTGGAGCCGGGTGGTTCGGGCTCGCGTAGCTTGATCCCCTACTCAGAGTTGGGTTTGAACATATTTTTAATTTTGTTACTCTTAACCCCCTATGTAATCCTTCTAACACCATACAATGTGTTTTTTTAATGGGCGCCCCAAACCTGCCCCAGTGACTGATGAGAGGGCAAGAAAACCAGGGTTGACACGCGACCGTCATTTCAGCCGTTTTGCTCTGGAGGTTGGCGCTGCCATGGGTGCTGCCTGCATGGCTTATATCGGGTTTTTTTATCTGGCTTTCTGCTTTTGGGGGACTTGGGGTTGAGAACCCCAAAGGTTACGCTAATCCCTAAACCCTAAACCCTAAACCTTAAACCCTAAACCCCAAGCCCCAAACCCTAACCCGACTTTCCGCAGTCACGCAGTCACATTTCTCTCGTTGGCGCAGCCCTGCTGGTCGTCTACTTGCGCCGCAGCCGGCTCGGGGCAGAGCCGGGCTCCCAGCTCAGGGTTTAGGGTTTAGGGACATAGGGTTTAGGGTTTAGGGTTTAGGGGTTAGGGTTTAGGGTTTAGGGTTTAGGGACTCCGAAAAAGCACTTCTGGTTGATCTCTCTTCCCCACGGACTGTCGCCCATTCCATTCCTTCCGGCACCCAAAAGCCCCGAAGTCTGGACTCTTCTGACGGTGAGCTCTTTAGAGGCTCAGTTCTCAAAATCGCACTCATGGACACCACAGCACCCCGCGAACAGGGCGAACTCCGCGAACAGGGCAACGGAGCGTCCATAAGTCCAAAATAGTGGGTCCCTCTTTGGGTACCCTGAATAGTCTAGATACTACAGGCCACCTTAGAATAGCAACCCCAAGAAGGAACCCTAGTTTAGAGAACTAAACCGCTTGGAACAACCAGGCTCGGTGGCCCTGGAGGTCTCAAGGCCTGCCACGTGGATTGGGTTGGTTGAGGGTTGAGGGTTGAGGCTTGAGGCTTGAGGCTTGAGGCTTGAGGCTTGAGGCTTGAGGCTTGAGGCTTGAGGCTTGAGGCTTGAGGCTTGAGGCTTGAGGGTTTGAGGGTTGAGGGTTGAGGGTTGAGGGTTGAGGGTTGAGGGTTGGGGTTGAGGGTTAAGGGTTGAGGGTGCAGGGTTTAGGTTTTTTAGGGCAGCTTAGGATCTTCATTTTCAAGGCATCGGCGTGGCCTTGTCTGGGTTTTCAGGGCTGTCTTTGGGCATCTGTTAGCAGCTCCCTGTTTGCTTTAGGGGATACCAAAAGGGGCCCTGGATCCCCCCCCCCCCCTCTTCGGGAGCGTCCTGGCTACGTGGCGGGAACCCCCAAAGCGGCGCAGGTTTAAGGGGTAAACGGAGGGATTTTTCTAGAAGGGACCCTTAATCTCATTCCCCTGTATAATCCCCATAGAAACCTTACTATAGTCACTCTTGTAGTCCCTAAAAGAACTTTGGCCCCTTGACAGGTGATGTCCGGGGTCTTCCTGGGGAGCCTCTGGCTCTTCTACGTCATCCTCTCTGTGTGGAAGGTCACGTCGGGCGATGTCGGGATCGGACAGCAGGCTGGACTCGTGTGACCCTTCTGTAGGGTTTAGGGTTTATGGTTTCGGGTTTCGGGTTTCGGGTCTTCAGGCTAGGGTCTCTTCGTTGGGGGGGTAAGAGGATTCTAGTATGAAGGGCACCTAGTTTTGAACAGCACCCCATGCCCCCCTCTCTCCCCTGAGAATAAGGCTAACTACAACAAGATGGGTAGATGGGTAAAACTACAACTGAAATGAAATCTTGAAAAATGGGCTTAGATGGGGGATACTACAACTAGATGGGTCACAATACAACTGGGGTCTTTGGGGTCTTACAGTGGGAGTCACGGGTCTGGAGGGTTTTTGTTGAGTCGTTGGGTTATACACGCTCTCTCTCTCTCTCTCACTCTCTCCCTCTCTCTCTATATACATGCTTATATACTCTCTCTCTCACTGTATGTATATATGTATTGTAATTAGTCATTATTGTATAATATTTTATTTGACATCATGTAAGTATTGTTAGTATTGTATATTCAATGTTCGCGCAATGGCGCAAAGAGAAAGGACGAATCACAACCAACATTATCCAGATTTCGATGGATTCTCTGCAGGGCATGTCCAAACTTACAAAGGCACCGTAATAGCCAGTTGTGGTTTCTCTTGTTTGGAGCAGCCCACAAACATGGTTCAGCTGTTTTCCCCGCGTGGGGTTGTGTTTTCTCCCGTTGGGTCGTGTTTCGACCCGGTCGCCCGCCCCCCCCTAAACCCTAAACCCTAAACCCTAAACCCCAAACCCCAAACCCCAAACCCCAAACCCCAAACCCCAAACCCCAAACCCCAAACCCCAAACCCCAAACCCCAAACCCCAAACCCCAAACCCCAAACTCCTACCCTCCCTCCCTCTCCCGAGCCCCCAAGCAACCTCGGCGGCAGATCTTTGCGATCTTCATCGGCTTCTGCAGCTTGGAGAACCTTGCCTCTTGGCTGCCCTAAGCCCGAAACCTAAACATCGACCCACCCCTCAACCCAGACCCACCAGAGACCCAGACCCACCCCCCCAGACCACACCCCCAGACCCAACCTCAAACCCGAAACCCGAAACCTCAAGTCAAACCTTGAACACCAAACCCTGAACCCTAAACCTTGATGCTAAACTCCAACCCAAAACCCTCAACCCTAAACCGTAAACCCGAAATTTTAGGGGCTTCGCCCTGGTGCACCACCGCAGAGTATTGGTTTGACGAAAGTTTTGACTGTTGCCTCATTGAGGACATGAATGCAAGAACATGTTGAAACAACTACGGAAACGGCGAGTGGAGAGGTTCGTTCAAGTAAATTTCGTAAGAAGTCTCCGACTTACTCGATGTCAGCCGCAAAATTCGTGCGTGCTTCATGAATCAATGCATGGTCGTGAGCGATGCCCAGGACAGGGATGATGGCGTAGGGAGGAAACACGAGTCCGTTGCCACAACTGCTTGCCCTGCCATGCATGTTCAGGTCATCATCCTGGGTGCAGCCCTCGGATCCAGCTTAGAACAGCAAGTAGAGTTTTGGGTGTTGGGCCTTGGGTTTAGGGTTTAGGGTTTAGGGTTTAGGGCTAGGGGTGCAGGTGCGACCCCTGGTGTCGCACTCTCTGAGGAGTTTCCCTCCTCGTCAAGTATGGGGCAGCTTTCTTCACGGGGAGGACGGGGCAAGCACACCTGCCGGGGCATGTCAGGATATGTCAAGTTGTTGTTCCCTAAACCCTAAACCCTAAACCCTAAACCCTAAACCCTAAACCCTAAACCCTAAACCCTAAACCCTAAACCCCACGTACGGCAACTAAGACGCATGTGAAGACATCAGGACAGATCCGCCCATGGATGAAGAGGCAGTCGGGCAACCCAGAACGATGCTCCCGGAGTCCCCCCCGAACCAGTTGGGCACCTACTACATTCCCCGAGTACAACCTTTGAAGGGATCATATAAAGAGATCCCTAAGTCTTAAAGCCTATCATATCCCCCGAACATAATCTGGAGTTTATATATATATATATATATAACTCATTAAGCCCCAAGCCCTAAACCCTTAAACCCTAAACCCTAAGTAGGAAGTAGGAAGTAAAGTTGGCGAAGCCGAAGCCAGCATCGAGGCAGTGGGGCTCTGCACCACTGTTGGAAAGCTTGCGGAGACCTGAGCAAGAGTAGGGCTTGTGCTCATATGCGGGTGCATGTTTCTGTTATAGGTATATATACACACACACATACAATGTGTCAATGTGTGTAGTATTCCTTCTGCCCAGAGTCTGCCCCTTTGCACGCTTGTTTCGCTGCAGCTTCCTGTGATGCCCAAAATCCGAAGCATCCCTTGGCTGCCCAGCATGTTCAGGACCACCTGAGATGCACGGGCAGCGGGCCAAGCCCGCGTCTCAGGGACGCAGATGCAGGATTTTGGGGCTTGTTTAGCCCTGAGCCCCAGATGCTAGGCCACACTGAGTCGAACCGACTAAGCGGCTTTGCTGCATCGCCATTTTGCACAGAGGATACAGAGGTTGCCCAGCGTGTGGGCAACGGGGCTGTGTTTTTCAACCTGGGATCTGAGGCATAGACTTTGCTCTAGCGCCACCTACGGGCACCTACCATTCTGTCAAGGAGGTGCGGCCTCACCGCGCCGTTGAGTGAGCAGTCCTGCGAGCCGCAACACGAATCTGACATTGACCACATATAATAAGCAATTATAGTAATATTTGAAAAGATTATGTTCATGTACTGGTCAAGACTGACGTGACAGGATGCTCTTCGGCGGGGACTTGGCCAGCAGCCCGAGTGCTATGGGCGATGGCCTTAGAGCGCAAACATGAAGACGCCGCCTTGGCGATCTTCACTGATGGCGCGTCTGCCCGAAATCCTTTTAATCGCAGCACCCACCCTAAATGCCACACTAGACACGCCATACACCCCATACTCTCCATACACCCTATGCACCCTCTACACCCTCTACACCCTCTAGGCCCTCTACACCCTCTATTCCAACCTGAGGCTAAGGCGCTCGAAGTATGGCCCCAATCTAAGGCGGGCCAACAAGCCGACCGACATCTCCTTCACCAGCGCCGCCTTCGTCGGGGGCTCGTTTTTTTTGTCAGGACTTTGGGGCTTTGGGGGGGGGTTGAGGCGTTTGGGACTTCGGGTTTTTTGGGGCTCTCGGGCTTGAAGTTTTAGGGCTTTTGGGGTTAGAGGCTTCCAGGGCTTTCGTTGGTTCTAGGGGTTTGAGTTTTGAGGCTCGAGTTGCGAGTTTCGTGTTTTTGTGTTCTGCGAGTTGTAGGTTGTAGTATAGGTGCAGCCGCTTATGACTTTGACTCTGCTCGAGGTCTGCTTTGCGGCAAAGCGGCTGCGCCGCAGCAACCCTACTTGAGCATGCTGTCGTATTGCTTGGCTACACTGGCTGCATCTGTGTACTAAAGACGTGAGGGAGTCCAGCATGGAGTATGAACCCTAACCCCTAAACCCCCAAACCCTGGCCCCTTCTCTGCGCTCCTCTAGGGGTGGCCTTGGCCCTTCAAGAGGGCACATGCCATGTGAGGAAGCTGCGTAAGTGCGGGGGCAAGGCTACTTCCTACTGGGTTGTGTTTAGAGCAATCCCCATGTGAGTCGCCCAGAGTAGGTCCCATGACAGGAGCGTCTGCTCGGGTGGGTGGTTCTCGAAATTAGGGTCCCTTTTGGGGGTCCTTATGATAGGGGCGCCATACTATCTAGGGGACCTCAAAAGGAACCCCAATTTACAGAACCATCCAGCGCGGGGTCTCCAGCTGCGTGGGGGGGACAAATGCAGTTCATTCGGAGGGCACATGCAACAAAATGGACGCCCTAAGGTGCTGGCCGCAGGGTTGCGGAAAGCTTGCGAGGCCTGGATGCCTGCGGTTAAGAGTGAAGAGTTTAGGGTTTAGTGTGAGGGTGAGGGTATTATAGTGTACCTCATGCATATCGGCGAGTGCTTTTGGGGAACGTGCGTAGCAAAACAACCTTCGCACCGTGCCCGTACCCCGAGTTTAAAAGAATGGGCCGCAACTGTCATCGTTGCCGAAAACTTCCTGGGACCCGAGAGGCCCCTAGACCCTAAACCCTAAACCCTAAACCCTGAACCCTAATCACTAAACCCCAAACCATAAACCCTGAACCCTGAACCCTCAACCCTGAACCTGCAAGAGCCTCAGGCGCGCGGCCTCCCATGCCGCCGCCGTCGTTTCCTCCGCCCGACAGCGTTGGGGCCCTGCAGATTCGTTTCAGGTGGGTTCTGCCGGGGGGGTTTAGGGTTTAGGGTTTAGGTTTTAGGTTTTAGGGTTGGGGTTTAAGGTCTTGAGATCTGAGGTTTTTTTGGGCGGGGAGGGAAGGAGGGTGGGGGCAGGGTCGAGGGTGCAACACCCTTGTCAATTCGGGAGAGGGGGTTGGCTAGGCGATTCCGCCATGGCTGAGGCACCTGCCATCCAGAGGATTCCTTCATTCTATTCCATCGACACCGCACAAGGCGCCTCTTGCACACTGCCCTTAGAGCCGCAAACCCTTAAGCTCATCCCTGAACTCGACTAAGGGTTTAGGGTTTAGGGTTTAGGGTTTAGGCCCTAAACCCGAAACTCTAAGCCAATCTCAGCTGCCGCGCTTTGCAATTTGGACGAGGGCGCTTTGGAAGTCAGGTTCATGGGTAGGATTGCAAGTGCTGTCATAGCCGGGAACAAACTACTCACCCAACTTTATTCCCTAAGTACTTTCTAACTACCCATGAATCTCCAGGTATAAGGTTTAGTGGCTTGGTGTTTAGGGTTTAGGACTTAGGACCTCTTGCTGGAAAGGTGCTCGAGAGTCGGAACAGGAGCCCAAGCCAACCTCCCTAACGGGACGCATGGCCGGGCTTATCAGCGCCCTGCCTGCATCATGGGCTTAGGGCCTAGGGCTTGTCAGCGCCCTTGCTGCATCAGAGGATCCCACCTTGGGTGGTTTTGTGGGTTTGGGGTTTAGGGTGATGTCATGTCATGGGTAGTTGTAAGTCGGGTTCTGACCGCGTTCATAATGTGGCGAGGTCTCTATTTCCCAGTTCCCCCCCCCCCCTCTTTTCACCCCTCCCCAATCCCCAAATTAAATAGAATCACCCCTAAAACGGGCCCCCAAAGTCAAACACTATTGTCGGAAGCCCCCGGTATGTTGAGGGCTCCCCATCAACGGGATCATCTCGGAGGGAACTGCCAAAAGTCTTAAATGAGCCCTGAGCCCTAAACCCTGAACCCTAAACCCTAAACCCTAGCAAGTGCGCCAGCCAAGGTGGTCATGCGGCAGACTGGGCAGCACTGACGGTTGCAGGCACACTTTGAGTGCGCCTAGAGACCCAAGCAAGGGTCTACCAGAAGTCTAAGTTGGGATGTTCCCCCCGTATACTAACAGTCCTTAATAGGGAGTATAGTACCCCCTTAGAATCCCTCTGAAGGACTGTTAGTACAAGGGGGAGCACCCCAAAGTTTAAGGCTTAGAGGGTTTAGAGGGCCCATACTCGAAGTGTAGGTTCAGGGTACGTATAGCCCCAATTATAACTGCACGTATAAGCCCCCTAAGTCCCCTAAGTAGGTGATAAGGACAGTTATACTTTGGGGTTATAAGTACCCATGAACCTACAAGCAGGGTTATGGGACGGGAGGCGGGCGGCATCCCATGTTGCTTAATCCTCTTCTGTTGCAATATGCTTCCCCCCCCCTTTCCTCCTTTGAGAAAAGCAAGAAGCAAAACATAAGTAGCAAAAACCCTTATACTAACAGTCCTTAGTAGGGATTATAGTACGCCCCCGAGCATATTCCCCCGGTCCACTTCGGAGGCTTCGAGCGTAAGCGGGCAGCGAAGGGAGTCTTCGCAGAAAAAGAGAGAGTATTCTTAGTAGTACAGAGTGGGTAACCTTAAACCCTAAACCCGAAACCCCGATGTTGCTGTACTCCCCATATTCTCCCAAAGGTTCACCCTTTAGTTCGCCTACAAACTAAGTAACCCTAAACCCTAAACCCTAAACTCCTAACTCCTAAACCCTAAACCCTAAACCCTAAACCCTAAGTATTGCCAGGCCTGGCTGCCGGGACCCTTGCCGATCCGAATGGGCCACGCTTCCTCAGTCCATGATGCTGCTCCCGTTTTTCAGGCCGGGGTTTGGGGTTTAGGGTTTAGGGTTTAGGGTAGGCTTTTTCAGGCCCGGACAATGGGGGGTGCACCGAACAGCCTTGAATGGGGGTTTACGAAAACAGGGAGACCCCCAAAATAGATCCAGATCTATAAGAAGGACCGGTACCCCTAGTTTCGGCAGCCCCCCAAAAAACCTCGCATGCTTGCGTTCAGGAAAAGCACGTTCTTTAGTCGTGAGCTGAGTGCGAGGTACGGGAGCGCTTCCCACGCGCAGAGGCAGCCTGAACAGCAGCTTACAGAGCTGCCCTCATTTTTGCAGACGGCCGCTTTTGGACTGTCGAACCTCCCCTAAACCCTAAACCCTAAACCCTAAACCCTAAACCCTAAACCCTAAACCCTAAACCCTAAACCCTAAACCCTAAACCCTAAACCCTAAACCCTAAACCCTAAACCCTAAACCCTTTTCTTGCTGCCATGTGATGTAGCTGAGGCGCAGGTGCAGACCCGACCCTGAAGAGGGTTTAGGGTTTAGGGTTTAGGATTTAGGTTTAGGATTTAGGGTTTAGGGCTTAGGATTTGGAGTGTAGGATTGTAGTATTCTGGGGTCAGGGTAAATGCCCGCGGGCAGAGTCTCATCGAGTTGCTCTGCACCTGTGCCCGTGTATAGTACTGACGTGGTTCTGTAAATTGCATCCATGGCTTGTCGAGCATAGACCCATCTGGGGGTTTCCGAAATTCGGGGTACCTTCTTGGGGTCCTTCTTATAAGGGAATCCTATTAATTATTTGTGGTCTATATATGAGGGGTCTTATTTTCGTAAACCCCCATGTGCCAAGGGCCGAGGAAGCCAAAGGAACGCTTTTGTTCCAGGGTGTCTCATCCACCTGGTCGGCCTTCAACAGAAACGGCACGACCTTCACAGTCAGATGAGCCCGTCTTCGAAACTCTGCAGGCTTGACTTAGGACTTAGAGGGTTTAGGGGTTTTGTAGGGAGGGTACCAGACGCCTGGCATATTTATGGCGTAGAAGACCCATGGCGCAGAACAATGCAGAACATCTCACACTGAAACCTGAAACCCTTCTCAGGGTTTGGGCCTTATGGGCATGTGTGGCTGTGCGCCGGTTCCTGGTCGCAAAGGCTCTGCAGCGTCTCTCGCTTGCACGCCGGAATGCGGCTGGCACAGGAGGTTATGAATTGCAGAGTAGAGGCATAGGTGGTGCCCCGGCAGCACCTGCTTTTTCTGAACCTGGGCACCGAATTCAGCTTTATGACTGACTTGCCGCATGGGCATCAAAGCTTGTGCATCTTAAGCCGTCTTAAGCTGCTTGCCGCACCACTGTAGCGGCGACACGGTAATCCTTTTTCAACCCTAAACCCTAATCCCTAAACCCTAAACCCTAAAGGCTTCAGGGTTTAGGGTTTGCAGTCTTCGGGTTCGTGAACTCACTGACGCCAGTCGGTCCTACCCCTTCGTGTCGTCTACTGTGAGGTTCATGGGCTGACATGAGCGGGATCTTCAGTAGGTAGAGTTCTGCATGGTTCTAACCTTTTCAGGAGACTTAACACCCGACTAACAACTCCCTATAGACCTCCCAGTTGAAGCTATCCTCCCTAAACCCTAAACCTTAAACCAAACACCCCTTCACCGTGAGCCTTTTGAGATTTCAAGAGTGCGGACCAAGGTCTCTGCCAGAGCGGATTAGGGTTTAGGGTTTAGGGTTTAGGGTTTAGGGCTACCCTTAAGCTACCTGCAGGAGCCTGCCTGGCATCGGCGGCCCGGCGCGGGCAGCCTCCGCGCTGCTCTGGGGCCGGAGGCAGGTTTCAGGGGGTCCCTAAACCCTAAACCCTAAACCCTAAACCCTAAGCCCTAAACCCTAAACCCTAAGCCCTAAACCCTAAACCCTAAAGGGGCTTTTTGGGGGTTATTTAGGGGCTATTTGGGGGGTTATTTAGGGGTTTTTTTGGGGGTGGTCATTTAGGGGCTACTTATAGGAATATAGGGACTATATAAGGTATATATAGGGGTTATATAGGGTCCCTTCTGGGGGTCAACTCCTCATACCCCTGAAGGGTTTGCAGGGTTTGCAGGGTTTGCCGGGTTGGGGTGTGCACCGCGCTCCAAGGGGAAAGTTTAGGGTTTAGGGTTTAGGGTTTAGGGTTTAGGGTTTAGGATGTCGGGTTCCGTACTCTGCATGGCCGATGTCAAGAGACAAGTGCCACGTCCAGGCCCCAAATCCCACACCCCCCCTAAACTCCCCCCTGAACCGTATACCCTAAACCCTAACCCCTAAGCCCTAAACCCTAAACCCTAAACCCTAAGCCCTAAAACCCTAAACCCTAAACCCTAAACCCTAAACTCCCCAAAGCAGGTCATGGACCAGGCCCCTGAGAGAAGCCCTCGGTTGCCAATCTCCGCGGTCGAAAACAGCCGGCACGCGCTGACGGTTGCTTCGTATCTGAGGGTAGCTATAGTAAGGGCCTAAGTTTAGGGTTTAGGGTTTAGGGTTTAGGGTTTAGGCCCCGTATATGCCTTATTCAAATTAAGGGCCCATACATCAGAACCCTTTAAAGGAGGTTGTCAAAACCACATTAAGGGACCATGAAACCACCCTTAGACAGTAGCTGCGTAGATAACCCTTTATCCTTTTGGGGTCCTTGCTGGTTATAATTTTTCTTTTGTATCGTATTAAATTCCCACAAGATCTTGCTAAATTCCCAAAAGGAATACCAATGATCATTTTGAATATCGCCCCAGCAAGGAAGCCGTTTCGGGGTGTATGCAATCCTGCGATAATTGAAAAGCTTTTTTTGGGAAAGCGTTCTCAGTTGAAAGCTGCCCTTCGAGAACAAAACCTGTGCATGGCTTAGCATTCCAGAGGTTGACACAGCTGTTGCCATGGCGTCCGTAGCTCAAGGCTGATGCTTGTTGAAGAGCATCTATGCATTTGTTCATCGTTCTTCCGAGTTCAAACCCCGTATAATTCCTGGTAGCTGCTACCGGCTACCAGCAGCGTGTAGGCCGGAGCCAAAGAAGACCAGGGTCTGAGTGTCTCCAAAAGGCATGGAACAGGTCCCTCCCCAAAGCCAGGGTGGAGTGTGGAGCGACGGCGGGGGATCAGCGTTTGCGGAGGTTGACACAGCCGTCAAACTCTAGACCCTAAACCCTCAACCACCCTGGCCTCCAGGCTTAAGAGCATCAGATAGGGCAGGCAGGCAATGCATGGACAGCCCTGTGCGGGTTCAGCACCACTTTGACAGCAGTTGGCACACGCACCTTACATCGTTTAGGGTTTAGGGCTTAGGGTTTAGGGTTTAGGGTTTAGGGTTTAGGGTTGCCTTACACCTATACCCTGCGGCACCTTGACGTATCCCACATTAGGAAGCCGCGGAGCCGCCGATCTATTTTCCAACCAACTTTTTAACGAGACGTGTGACGCGCCTCCTTTCAAATGCTCGCGGCTTAGTGGGGCTTCGGTAGACTCTTGCCCGTCTTACCCGTCTTGCCCTTCGCGCCGGCGTGCTGCTTTTTTCTGGAAGTGAGTTCCCATCATCCCTGCCAGCATTCTGAGGCACGATGGGCAAAGACGGACTTGAATTCCTGCTGCAGGGCACCTGGGAGGGAGCTGCGCCCCTTCGATTTCGCACCATCACGGAAACCTTTAAGACCTGATATAAGGCCTGGTTCTTAGTAGGGAATGAGGGAATGAGGCCCTATATATACACTTTAAGGGATTTTATAGGGCCCTGATTCCCTCATTCCCTCATTCCCTACGAAGAACCAGCCAGTGTAAGGCCTGTCTGGAATTGCATCGCGTCTTTCGGCACCGTCGCCGAGCCGGATCCTCACAAGGGGGCAGCAAGGGCAACTGTTTAGGGCGCATGTTTCTGCTAGGGTTTAGGGTTTAGGGTTTAGGGTTTAGGGTTTAGGGTTTCTGCTTTCGAGGGTATCGGAGGGTTCAGCTCAGCGCATTAGAGGCTTAGAAGCAGTTCAGATGAGTTTAGGCTGTGGAGGGGGGGATGCTGAGGTCGCTGTGCAATGCACAGACGTGTCGCATTCTTAGAGGAGCCTGCCAGGACCTTCCTGCCTCTTGACAGAGTTGAGACTAGCCGCATGCGACGGTTGCGGCAGAGGGCTGTCTTGCATGCTGCTTATGCCTTCTGTTCTGGATCGCCACGTTCACATGTGTGTCTTCACAGAAGACCATCTGCTTTGGGATCATTGCTACCCTAGCTGCCTCGAGGCGAGGCTGGATGTAGGGTTTAGGGTTTAGGGTTTAGGGTTTATGGTTTAGGGTTCAGGTGAGGCGGACTAGGTGAAGCCAGAATCGTCGCAAGGGAGCGGAACATGTCCTCGGTGGCAGGACGCAACATTATGGCGTCAGCATGCCATGTCGCGGCGGTACATCCGCCCTGCCGAGCGCGGGACTCAAGTGTGGATCGCATCGTGACATAAGCTTCCACAAAGTTGACAGAGAGGAGCATGTACTAGAGTTTTGGTGTCAAAGCACTTGCAAGACGGAACCTGTCGGTGGCCGGTAAGTTCCATCAGTTCTTGGTCACTCCAAATCCGAAACCCAAAATCTTCAGAAGGCTTCGGTCACCCGCCAAGTGGGCGGCACTTATGCCCCTGGACGGAGGAGCACACCAGCACCGACCAAGGTCTAGGCATGGCCCTCCCCGCACGTGCCAGAGGTGGCGGGAGACCTGTGCTTATAAACGTACCTCTAACCCTATTAGGGCACTTAAAGGCTTGTAAGTGCAGTTATAAGTACAGTTATAGTTGGTTAAGGGGCTTATAAGTGCAGTTAAAAGTACAGTTATAGTTTGGTTCATAAGTACCATGAACCTCCAAGCAGTTTCGCGACATCGATGCAGGCAAGGACACGCGCGTGGGACCAGGAGAGCGCGTTTTTGATTTGGGACACGGGGCATGTCGGAACATTAGAAGTCCATATAGTGATACCTACTATATCCCCCTTGGGAATCATTTTTGATTTTGGGTTTTATATAAAGCCCAAGAGGATATTAGTTTTTTTTATTCAGGTTCCAAGGGGAGTATAGATACCAGTGATCTTCATGTCCACAGTGCCTGAGGAATGGCGAAGCCTGATTCAGCGAGAAACATGCTCAACTGCCGAAGAATTGAGGCCGAAGCCCGAAATGAGGTGAGGGGTGGGATGGGATGGAAAAGGGGCAGCCAGTCATGTAGCCTCGATTTCTGAAATTCTTCCGGGCTCAAGATTCTTCAACCGCGCCGCTCGATGGTTAACCCCACGACCGAAGAAAAAACCGTGAACCCCAACCCACTGGTTCTTGGCAGGGAATGAGGGAGTTCGGGCTCTATAAATACCCCTTTGCGGGATGATGTAGGGTACCTCATTCCCTCATTCCTTACATTTTTAAAGGTACTTAAACTCAAGGAATAGACAGTTAAATTTATCCAAACCATGAACTAGTACTAGGAAACCCTAAACTTTGCCCTAAACCCGAAACCCGAAACCCGAGGAAACCCGAAACCCGAAACCCGAAACCCGAAGCCAGCCAGCCAAGCCTGCTAAGGAACGGTCACGAGGGCCTCCACGGCGCAGCGCCGCAGGCCGACGGCTGATGTGCTTGTGTCATTGTTCAGTCTTTGAGTGTTGGGAACCCTAAGCCCTAAACCCTAAACCCTAAACCCTAAAACCTAAACCCTTAAAGGTGTGTGTTGGAGTTTCTAAGTACAGTCTTACCTGCGGAAGCATCGTCCCGTCTCAACGTGCAAGAGGCGGGGAAGCAGGGCTTTACAGGAACGGTTTAAAGCTAGGGTTTAGGGTTTAGGATTTAGGGCTAGGGTTTTGGGTTTAGGGTTTAGAGTTAGGGTTGAGGGTTTAGGGTTAGGGTTTAGGGTTTGGGGTTGCTTATGCTTCTTGATGCTTGCGATGCGGCCCACGGTCGGTCCCGAAATTTTGCCTGAGAGAGAAGCAAGAGCCCTGCCATTGGGAGTCTGATCGTTACATCTATGGTCACTTCTGGAAATTATGGTCCCTTTTGGGGTACCCTGAATATCAGGGTCCGCCTTAAAATAAGGAAGCCACAAGTTCATATACATATATATATATATACATATATATATATATACACGTACACAAATGTAGACGTCTATATAAAACACTATATGCACTGTTGAATCTCTAAATGTCTTACAATAGTACCATAAACGTCTAGTAAATAAATACCTAAATAAACAAATATGCATCGTATTTAAGTATACACACAATGATGTAGTATACATATGAAACTATGATGTGTGTATCTGTATTCTGCAGAATGTCAGAAAAGTGCAGGCCCTAAACCCTAAGCCCTAAACCATAAACCCTAAACCCTAAACCCTAAACCCTCAACCCTAAACCCTAAGCCCTAAACCCTAAACCCTAAACCCTAAACCCAGGCCCGTAGCCTGCTGCTGCTAGTCGACTGGCGGCTGCTGGTGAAGCTCAATGCCGGTAGCAGGCCTCGACTGGAGAGTGTCCTTGAGCCCTGAGACGCCGGAAGCCTAAACCCTAAACCCGAAACCCCAAACCCTAAAGCCCAAACCCTAAACCCCAAACCCTAAACCCCAAACCCCAAACCCTAAACCCTAAACCCCAAACCCCAAACCCTAAACCCCAGACACTAAAGCCTAGACCCTAAACCGCAAAAAACAGGCGGGGCGTCTCAGTGCGCCTCCGCGGCTTGGATATGCGCCTGCCTTTGAAGAGTGGAGACAGCGTTCCGATGTTGCAGGCCAGGCTGGGATACAGAATGCCATGAGTTTCCCTAAACCCTAAACCCTAAACCCTAAACCCTAAACCCTAAACCCTAAACCCCATGACCCTATAACCCTATAACCCTATAACCCTATAACCCTATAACCCTATAACCCTATAAACCCTAACCCCAAACCCCAAGCCCATACTACAACGGACCCCTTCCCATACCTCCCTGGACCATGAAGTGACAGTGCACTTGTTTTCCAGAGTTCCTCCCAGACAAGAATCCTGAAATGAAGTGCATCTTTAAACATATAAATTTCATAAATTCAGATCTCGAATCACTAATATGTGTGTATAAATAACATATATATATATATGTGATTTATTTATATATTATTTATTTATCTGTTTATATTTGTTTATCCATATTATAAGGTAAGTTTTAGGTAGGTTGACGCATTATGGGAGGTACTGGCTCTGGGTTTGTTTGCTGCACATCTCTCTTGATCCGAGAAGTATGCCCGAGATCCCTCTCTGCCCTGATTGCACGACTTGGCGGGCGTCACACCGATGGCAGAGCCCTTGCCACCACAAGGTTTAGGATTTAGGATTTAGGGTTTAGGGTTTCGAGGCTGCGCAGAATAGTCGGTAGAGTGGTCTGCGCACGACTATGGTTTTTTGTTGTGGACTTAAGTGCCGTGCGCAACAGCTCCCATTTTGGGATGGACACTCAAGACAGCCGTGTCAAACCGCAGAATATTTGCTGAGCCGTCCTGCTAGATACACAGATGATCGCTGACTCGCCTTGATCTCCGGTGACAGATTGCAATTATCTTGCACTAGCAAGTCCAGCGCTGCCATCCTCTCCGCAGGCGTTGTACACAGTCTTGGCCCAGATCCTGTGGCAGCTTTACACGCCCGGGCCTGGCCGGCAAGTTATTCTGTCAGCAGGGCAGTACTTAGAAGCGCATTTGAGTTAATAAGTCTACTTAGTATGCCCTATTTAAAACTCCATAACCCACCTTACTACTCCTACTTTCTCCGTCCAAAAGGGCTTCCAAGCATCCCATACCCACAATCAACCCTAAACCCTGAAGCCTCAGCCGAAGAGCACTGGCAGGTCATGGCCCTTCCGCCTCCGATGGCTACAGTGGGGTGGGCGTCCAGGGTGCATTGTGGACCATGGCAACGCCCGGGGCCTACGCCAGATGCCGCTGATGCCCCTCCAACGCTTCCCTAAATCTGGGTCCCTTTTTTTGGGGGGGGGGTTCTTGTACGTATTGTAAGTTCCTGGTATACAATACAGGGGCTGCCCCAAAAGTGCGTTGCCCAAAGTTTAGGGGCAGCCCCCGTGCCCCATCCACCCGCGCAATGACCCTAAACCTGGCAACCCTGAACCCGAGAACCCACAGAAGAGCAACAACCTAAACCCTTTAACCTTAAACCCAAAACCCTAAACCCTAAGCCTGAAACCCTAAACCCTCAACCCCAAACCCAATTGAACTCCTGATTCGAGGTCCTTAGCGCAGTGCCCTAAGGTTGGTCATCTCGGACCTGGCTCAAAGTTCTTCCTGGAGTGGGCAGGGCCCTCGAAACAGAAGCGCGAGGGCCGTTCTCCCTTTGCTGGGTACCCGAAACACCAACCCTCAACCCTAAACCCTAAACCCTGTATTCTCAAGAGGGACCCGAGCCTGGGGTCCCTCTTGGGGGTCCATTCCAGAGGGTCCCTCGATGTTCTTCGGCGCGCGCACGAGAGGGGTTTAGTCACTCAGAGTTTAGGCTTCGGGTGTTGGGGGAGAGGGTTGAGGGAGTTAGGGGCTGGGGTTAGGGTTTAGGGTTCAGAGTTTAGGGTTTAGGGTTTAGGGGGCCCGAGGCCCAGTAGGGATTTGAATTTTAGAGTACATGGGGTTAGTTCTAACTAGTTCAGCATCCCTAAGCAAGGCCATGACCAGTCGCAAGTCAAGTTGCCCTACTTATCACCCCGGCACCCTAAGGCCCAGATACCCACGAACCTTCAAGAATCCCTTCATGTCCCGGTGCATCTAAGGGCGATCCACTCCTAGGTCGCGACCCGAGCTGTCCAGGGGATTTGAGGTTTCAGGTTGATTTCGATGCAGGCTTCCGGTGCCTTGCGCAAGGACCCCCCGCAGAAGAGTACCTACTGGCCGCCGTATTTCTCCAAACCCGAAATCCGAAACCCTTAACCGTAAACCCTAAAGGCCCTAAACCCCAAACAAACCATGCCGTAGGGATTGACAGTCGAACGAAGGTACTTGTGGGTTGTGGGCCAGACTGCCACACACCTTCAGCCCTTTGCAGATCTTAGGGCGTAGCCGTTGGGGTTTAAGGTTTAGGGTTTAGGGCTAAAGGTTTAGGGTGGCTACTTCGTGATGTAGATTCCCACGAATGAACGTGCAGTCTGACCCCTTAAATCGTACACACACACACACGAAGGACCCTAAACCCAACCCTGAACCCTAAACCCTAAACCCTAAATCCTAAACCCTAAACCCTAAACCCTAAACCCTACAAAGGTTTTTGGGGTTTGGGGCCTCCTCGGGCTTTGTGCGACAGACCCAAGGATGGCCATTGCCCCCGGTCACCTTTGATGCCTGCCCGGCCCTCACTTCCGGGATTCGGAGCGTGTTTTTTGTTTCTTTTTGGGAGGGTTTAGGGTTTACTGTAGGGTTTAGGGTTTAGGGTTTAGGGTTTAGGGTTCAGGGTTTAGGGAAAGAGGTGTTCAGGGTTTAGCATTCAGAGGGCTTTCAGGTGCTTTCAGGGGCAGATGAGAGCTTCTTTCTGCAAGCGAGTGAGTCCCAAACCCAAGCTGGTTCTGCACCAAAGCCTTGAGATATGGGTCTTGGGATGTTCCCCCTGATGCTAACCGTCCTTACTAGGGATTGCAGTACCTTCAAGTATAATCCGTACTGAGGGCTGTTAGTATAAGGGGAAGACCCCAATATGGGTGACTGAAGTGAGGTATCAGAGTGCTCGGTTTCAAGCTCTCCCAGAAGCTCCGGAACTGCCCAAGGCCCGAAACCCTAAACCTTATCCCTGAACTCTAAAATCCTGAACCCGAAACCTTAAACCCTAACCCCCAAATCCTGAACCCTAAACTCTAAACCCTAAACCCTAAATCCTAAACCCTAAACCCTAAGTCCTAAACCATCCGAAGCCCGAGAGGCCTCCATTTCAACCTGCACGGTGTGCACGATGGACCGCCTGCGCCCTGGGCTCTTCTCGAAGCGGTTCCACGACGAGCTCCCTAAACCCTCGAAACGTTTAGGGGAGGGGTAGGGTCTAGGGTTTCGGGCTTAGGGTTTAGGGTTTAAGGTTTGCTGTTTGGGGTTGGTTGTTTTGGGGTAATGAATACCTTCTATTTGGGATTCAAACTAGCATGGCAGGTTGGTCTGGTGTCTGTTTGAACCATGAAATGCATTGTATGCTACGTTGCAGTTTGGGTCCAAGCTGCGTGTAGCAACTCCTATTCATCAATTTCTTCCTCCGCAGCTATGGACTTGAACTTGAAAGGGAGTGACTCAGATATCAATCCAGAAATACGGCGCTTGCTTCAATCTGAGGGTGTCGAAAGTGCGCGTGATGTCACGGGCATATGGCTCGACTCACAAGCCTTCATTGAGGAAGTTTCTGCACTTCCAGCGTCATCCCCGGATCTCATAATCGCAGCTGCCGAGTTCTATGCTCGAGCAAAGCGCATCGCATGCCGAGAGGTTCAGGCTCATGCGCAGTTCATACAAGCCGAGAGAGACTCAAGCTGCCGCAAGAGACCAAGCAAAGTAGCGCCGTATATATCTGAGCAAGGATCTGAGCACCAGCGAAGGCCAGCGAAAATGCTCCTACGCCAAACTGCGTCAGAGGTTGCGCCCCATAGTGCTGCTGGCAGCATGGAGCAGCAGCCACAGATGTCCACTGTCAAGGAAGCTAAGCTTAGGGCTTTGTTTGAGGTGTTGGATGAACATATCCTGGACTTAACCCAGCTCGGCATCATTCCTTCGGAGCAGGACGCAGCAATTGCTTATGCAGGGAGCAGCAGGCTCATCTCCTGCTTACATTGCAACTGCAACATCAAGCCTCCGTCGCTGGATTAAGTATGCTCAGGCAAGGCATCTTTCTGTCGTGTCGCCAGCGCCTGCAGCGCTGGCGTCGTTCTTTCAAGATGTGGCGCAAGGCGGCCCGACTGCAGCTGCTTCAGTGTTCCAAAGCCTCAGTTGGATCGCCAAAAACTTCGGAGTGCAATGGCCGCTGCAGCACTTCTTGGTGTCCCCCTATAAGAGTGTGTGTTGCGAACACCGAGCGTGCCAGGCTGACGAACTAGAGCCTTGGGAGTTCCTGAATCTCCTCTTGTTGGCGTTAGAATTGACAGGACCAGGCAGGGTGATTGCTGCATTTGTCATTCAGAGCGCTGTGTCCTGCATACGTTTCGCTCATATCCAGAGATCTAGGCTCGTTCAAGCTCACCCAGATTGGCTGGAATTTGAATGCAGTGTGGGCAAATCCAAACGTGGAGGCGTTCGCCCTCCGTACCGATGGGCGTGCCCGGAGATTCGGCAGGGTGACTTCAGCCTGAAGAACACTTTGCTTCAATTCCAGGAAGAAGTTGCACACCCGCAAGCCCGGTTCCTGTGGCCGGCAGTGCAGCTATCTCAGGATAATCTTTGGCAAATTGTTGAGGAGACGCCGTTTCTAGTGCACAAGAGTATGTCCAGATCTCGGTTCATGGAATGTTTTAGGGGCTTGCTCATCAGAGCGGGTTTGCCGCCAGCCAGAGCCTACACTGCGCACTACAATCGCTTACGTAGATTTATGCCTACGGCTGGCATGGTCTACGACGCGCCCCCGGCCGATGCCCAGTCCATCGGCTCCTGGACAGAGAATATCCAGAGCGCTAAGCCGCAGTCGCAGAAACTGACCATGTCCGTCCACTATGCTGGGGAGCGGGTAGCGCGCAGCGCTAAGGTCAAGTTGGAATTGCTTGCCAAGCTGCGTAGAACTTATAGACTCAAGGCTGCTGATTATGCATCTCAGTCATCGCTACTGAAGCCAGACTCCTTCACGTGGGCAGAGGTGAGCCAGTCCCAAGTACAGCGTGCATCACGCAAGGGAGCGGCCCAGAAGGCTTCATCTTCCAGTTCGTCATCTTCCAGTGATTTTAGTGAAGGGTCAGCGTCGGAGAATGCCGCTGCGCCTCAAGCGTGCGAGGGCATGGAGTGGTTCCAGGATAAGTACCACCTGACAAGGGAGAAGGATGAGCACGTTCGCAGCGTTCCCTGGTGCCGTACCGCAGCATTCCCCCAGGACCCGACCCAGCAGGGTGTAGGCCTCACCTCAGTGCCCCTGAGTAAGTACTGCAGCAAATGCTTAGCACGAGCACCTCGATATGTCAAGCAGGCAGTTCGAGAGCTTTCATTGTGAAAGGAAAATCCGCGTGGAGCCGACTGTTGCTTCTCATGTCTCATGGCCTCCTCATGCGTGCGTGTTTTTTTTTTAGTTGGCGCGACTGCATGCAACAACCGCCCGTGATAGTCTGTGCCCGAGCCAGCTATTGCATTAACTGTCTCAGTCCTAGGTCTGTGCCATGGTGCCAGCCTGTACTGAAGCAGACGTGTGTGCGGCGGGGCATGCCCTCCTTATTCTGGCACGCGTGCTCGGGATGGGTGCTCCGCGACATCGTTACGATGCGTTGCTCGAAGGCCCTCCCACTGCCTGGGCCAGACGCAGGTGACCTTTGCGAATGCTGTTCGTGACCGGCGCCCGCCGGGCGAGAGTACATACATTTTTTTCTATTATTTTTTTCCCCTCTCTGCTATCGCTCGCGAAAGCGGATGGCGCATTTAGCTTGGAGGAGGATTTCGGGTCAGATTGTGAGGCATGTCCCGCAGCCTGTGTCTCGGATTCTCCCAATGCGTAGAGGCCAAACATGTTGTACCCTTGGCCCAAGGATACAACGTCTTTGGCCTCTATGGATTAGCCCGGGTGACATGCAGGTTTCGCAAAAAGGCCCATGCATGCCGTGCCAAGTGAAAACTTTCGTGCCTTGTAGCATGCGCCGCAACCGTTCATCACAGTGAGCAATTTTGGCCTCAGGTATAAGCTCTGCAGCAGCCATGTCCCAGTCTCGCAGCATTGATCTGCAGTCGGGGGACCGCGGCCTCCATGCTTGTTTGGCATCAGCCAATGTCCAAGAATCCTGGGAGAAAGCCTTTGTAGCCCATTTTCACCTGGAGACATTGGACGATTTTGTGTACCTGGTTGATAGGGCCAAGTGGCAGGAGGAGGTCAAGAACTTGCTCGACGAGATTCCTTCTCTCAAGGACAGCAGGCTCATTTGTGCTCGGTTCCGAGGTGCTTACGAAGCAGGCCTCAAAGCTATCGAGCACTCGCAATCTGCCACAGCCAGGCTGGACGACCTGGACGAGCCACTTCAAGAGCAGCAGCTAGCGCAACTCCAGCGCGACTGGAACACGAAGTACGGGTTCGTCATAGACCCGCACCTCGAGCCAGCCGACACATTGCGAGGTCGCGTCTTCAGAGAGTTCAGGCGCAAGACGCTTACTGTCCTAGAGGTTAGGAAGGTCAGGAGTGTCCTTGCAAGCACCACACCTTCGGCCCAGGATCAGGTCACCTTGAATGGATCTGTGACACTGCACTTCGCAAAGGAGGCGCAGCAAACGATCAACACTGTGGTGGACTACTATTTCGCTCTCCGCATCCTGGCTTACGCCTGGGCCTTCACGGGCAACTACGTTGTCAAGGATCCAGACGGCGTTGAGCGCCGGATGATTCAGCTCGAAGATGCCATCAACTATGCAGATGCATGCCTCCGTGACACCATGCAGTATGGGGCAGGCTCAGTGCAGTGGCTTCAAAAGAACGACACCCTGACGCGAGGCCTCATGGCATCCAAGGTGAGGCGTGGATGGTCCGCGGGCAAGAGCCTGCAGGAAGCACTCCATGAAACCCACTTGGAGTGGAGGAGCCCTACTCCCAAAGCATCGTCTGTGCCCACCGCCCCATCCGGGGAGGACCGCAAGCGGAAGTCTGACGAGAACACTCCCACGCCCTTGAAGCAACCGCGGTCGGCAGGTGCTGTTAAAACAGTTTCCATGCTGAAAGGTGGCAGGCGTCTGTGTAAACCCCACAATGACGGCCGCGGGTGCAAGGGTGACTGTGGTGATGTTCACGCTTGTGACGTTCAGCTGCCATCAGGTTCTGCGTGTGGGAGCACCAAACACACCAGATTGACGCACCCCTGAAACAGGGACGCCTCTTGGCCCCAGGGAGGCGCCCAGGTGAATGGGGGAGGTTGCAGTTGCGATGCTGTGCCAGAGCATCTTGCGTCACTTGTGACGTGCGGGCAGGATGTCCCAACCGCAGTGGCCGATGCGTGTCTCAGCCTTTTGCAAGACAACCTGTCCCCAAGGATATGCTGCAAGCTTCGGAAGTTGCCAACCACTTTGTCCTAGGCCATTTCAGTCATGGTTCCAGGAACGGTGTCACTTCTCTCACGCGTCAGCTGCCTCATGTTGTTAAGCAGCTGTGTGCGTTCATGCAGGCGTGCTTCCCGGGTTTTCATTGGTCTAGTATTGCGATCTCTCACAATGAGCTAGCAAGGCCGCATCGTGATGTCCATAACCTGGATCTGAACTGCTCGGTCTCACTGGGGCCTTTCTCCGGAGGCGGAGTGTGGCTGGAAGCCCGGGGGGGCAGTGACCCCATGCCAGATGGCACAGGCAAGGCCTTGTGGGGTAGCACCATTGCTACCAGAGCACAGCCTCGCGCGTTCCCTCCATCAATCTTGCGTGGCACCGCCCCCTTTCAAGGCGAGAGATGGGCCCTCACTGCTTATACTAACAAGGGAGTTTTTGCAGCCCTTTCGAAGTTCTGTCCTTTCTGGAGCAGCTGGGCTTCCCTCTCCCGTGTCATCCAAAGTCCCAGGAGACCCAGCAGATGTCAGTGCTCAGCCCGCAATGTCATGGCACAACTGCGCCAAGTACAACCGAGCTGGGTCAAGAGGTAGTCACATGTAGACAGCGCCCAACCAGATCTGTCCTTGTGCATCAACCCGCTGAGACCAGACCCCCTCAGTCCCAGGCATCTCGCAACTTGGTGCAGGCTGTGCCGCGTATGTTCGCAAGTGATGTGGCGCAAGAACTGGCATCAGCAAGGCCAGTCACATGGAGGGGCCGTGGCGACCTACTCCAAGTGCCCTGGGCCAGGGCCATCAAGGGGAGGTGGCTCGTGCTAGATTTGTGGTCAGGCATAGCAGGCCTCTGTGTCGCGCTCTTGAGCCTTGGCCTTCAGTTCCATTGCTTGGCAGCGGAATCCAATCCGGAAGTCGTGAAATGCGCCCGGAAGTGTTTCCCTAGCATCGTGCACATCCCGTATGTGGAGGAGTTATCCATTGACATGATCCTCCCATTTTTGCAACGCAGACAGGTCAGGGGTATTATCGTGGGCGGTGGCTCGCCGTGCCAAAGTGCCCTGAATCTGTCGCGTGAAGGCCGCCATGACCCCAGTGCAAGCCAATTATGGTTCCTAGCATCATTCCTTCAGAAGCTGCGCGACCATCCAGCATCAAAGCACCTGGAAATCGTGGGGTTCCTGGAAATTTCGGATGGGGCTGACAAGCGCGCTGTCAAGCAGTATAATGAATGGATGGGTGGCCTCCCCATCTCTATTGACGCTGCCACTTGCGGTTGGACCCGTAGGAGTTGTCTGTACTGGTTAGTAGGTAACAAGGGTTCCCCCAACCCCTCCAAGTGCCAGGCTCCCTTGGACTGGGAGTGGCTGCAGGGCAAATCTCAGCATGGGCCTTCACTTGCGCATGTCGGGAAGAAGCCGTTGCCTAACCGGGTGTTCTGGGAACAAGGGTTTAAGCCACTAGTGCAGCCTGAGGCGGTGATGCGGTCGGAGGCACCGCCCATGCACACCCTCACAAGGGAATTCCACCATCCTGAAGACCACCTCCATGAGGTGTCACCGGATGCAGCTGCCAGGTTTTTGGAGGATGGGAAGCGTTTTCCACCAGGTGCATATGCGGAACACTCCCTCCTCTGGCACCAAAAGAAATGGCGCACTCCCTCCCCTGACGAACGCTCTCAGTTGATGGGAATACCGCCAGACTGCACAAGTGCCACGCCAGGTCATTCGGACGAACGCGTGCAGCGACGAAACTCAGCCATAGGCAGTAGTTTTCATGTGCCATCGCTGCTAGCAGTTTTTTCCCTACTGAGCTGCGTTTGCTCAAGTAAGGCTTGTTTCCTGCCAGAGGCTGTCAATGTTCCGTCCATTCCGGGGAGCATCAGTGATCCGCTCACCGCACGCCTTGCCAACACGGTCTGGGAGCATACCTGCAGTCCTTTCCAGGCGTCCTCCAAGCCCAGGAAATAGTGGAGCGCATGGAGGGTCAATTCCCTGATGTGTCCGTTGCATCCTCGGTGTGGGACAATGTACAGCACAAGCTCAGCCAGTGCCCGTTGCACTTGTTGCAGGCTTTCGCAGCGTGGCAGCGGCAGCATGGGCGTGAATGGCAAGGCCTAGGCCCAACACCCTTGGATGCACGATCGCGCGCCAGGATGTATACCAGCGCGAGCGGGCAGAGGTACCCATCAGCTTCGTTCAAGGGTCTTGACCATCTCTTACCTCCAGGCTTGGGCAAGGAGGGCCATATGGCTGCATCCCAGCAACTCCAGTCCCCTTTTACGCATGCAGCGTGGCCAGAAGATGATGTTCATTTTGTTGCCTACACAGTGGCAACCTGGGGCGAATGGACCCCCATTCTTGCGCAGAGGCAGAGGGACTGCATCCATAGCTGTGTGTTGGCAGTGCAGCCACTCCAGGATGCACTTGCCCCGCACCGTTGTGCAAGTGCCAATCGTGTTGCTTCAACCAAGAACTGTGCGGTGATCGCACTGTTTACCACGCTGCTCCGGTGGCCAGATGTCACCCAAGCCCAGCAGATGCTGCTCGGTTTCCCAGTGGTGGGCAAGGTCCCGGCATCAGGTGTATTCCGTTCCGTGTGTCAAGACTCGAAGGACGCAGATACTCATGCCTGGCTGTCTACATCGGCCAAAGACGCAGTAGACGCAATTATGCAGCAGCCCCCTTCCCGAGACTCTAAGGAAATCCTTCGCCTTACCCAAGAGGAGCAGCAAAAGGGTTTTTGCAGTGAATTTTTCACACGAACTCAGATGGACTGCATGTTCGGGAAAAACCAGTGGCGGCCGCTAGAACGGTTCCTGGTTACGCAACCCTGCGGGAAGGTGCGAGCCATCGACAATGCTCGGCGGACAATGCACAATGCTCACACCGAAATGGAGGAAACCATTCATGTTGTGTCAGTAGACTTTGTAGCCAGCGCGGCAAGAGCAGTCACTGATGCCATGCAAGTTCGTCAGCCCGAACATCTGCCTGGATGGTTCTCCATGCGGCTAGCAACAGGGGCCACCCTGTCAGTGACGACCACCTTCGGTTCTCCTCGGTGGCCATCTTTGTTGAGGGTCAGGGTTGGCGTTTCACCATTTTGTATGGTTTAGCGTTTGGTTTGGAGTCTGCGGTTGTTGCTTTCAACAGGTTTCCCCTGCTTGGCATAGCTGCTGCTAGAAGATGCACGTCGGCCATGACATCTGCTTACTTTGATGACGAGCTCAGCCTGGAGTTCATCAGAAACTCCGATGTCTCTCACAAAGGGTTACACTGCATCTTTAAGGCGTTTGGCGCGCCGCCTCAACTCCCCAAAGGATTTTCTCCAGCTGCAGATAGACACTACCTAGGTACATCTATCCATGTGGGGGAGGCTGAGTCCACAGGAAGCATTCGCTGTCAGCCCAAGCTGGCTACAACTTGTAAGGTAGTAGCTAGGTTGGACGATATCTTGCAAAAGCAGCACATGTCGCGAGATGATGCCGGCAAATTGAGGGGCGAGCTCACGTGGCTCTTCACTGCATGCACAGGCCCCGGTGCACGTTATGCTGCTCCGTTGCTCAGACGGTGTCAAGCCGAGGAGCCTGTAACCCTTGCAGTGGAGGACTTGCGAACCTTGCGTGCCTTGCAAGTGATGGTGTCGTCGGCTCTTCCCCGTGACATACCCATTGTAGGTAGCCCACCGCCGTTTTTCCGTATATATACAGATGCATCTTTCGAGCAAGGTGCCTTGCGCTTAGGCTGGGTACTGTTCCCGCCCAATGGGGGCCAACCTTTCGGCGGTACTTGCCTAGTCCCCTGCGCAGTTGTCGAGGCCTGGAAAGAAAACACTCAGCAAATCTATCCGGGTGAAACACTGTGCGTGCTACTGCTGCCTATCCTGTATGGGGATGCCCTTGCCGACCAAGACGCATTATGGTTCATAGATAACCAGTCAGCGGTCAGTAGTGCCATATATGGTGCGTCCAAAGAACTCGATGTTCACGAAATATCTTTTGTTTCGGCCATTTTGAGGATCCGCCTCGATATGAAGACGTTCTTCGAGTGGATAGACTCCACCTCGAACCCCAGCGACGGCCTGTCGCGGCACGGCCTCGCCTGCGAGTGGTCCCAGCGCCAAGACTGGGTTCTGCAGGAGATTGCATTTCCGATCACAGCCACCAGACCATATTTGCAGAGCTTCATGCGTGAGATGTGAAACAGTGGGGAGCGCATATACATACATATAGAGGAAACACTGGGTAGGGGATTGAGAGTCTCTGACCTCTTTCTACCTGAGCATGTCGGTCTCGATGGGTTCGATGTCCTTATGCTCAAATACCCAATGTCTTAGACATTGCTGAACACATGTTGCACATCCTCCGCTCCGCTTCTGCTTGACCATGCAGTTCGTAACGCAGCACAGGGATCCTAGAAATTTTACATCTCTTCGAGTCTCTTTAAGTATTTCCATGATCTAAGTAGCAAGAACACGTGGGAACCTTCATGAGTCTTGTGAGACAAGAATCCATTCTAACAGGAGCCAGAGTGCGTTGGATTCTGAGGGTCTCAAGGTGTGACAGGGAGAGAGCGGTAACTTGTTGAAGCACGGAAACACATGGTTAACAATGCGAAGAAATGTACCCCGGAACCTGTGACAACAGCATCCCCGTTCTCTCAAGACCGGACCCTAGTTCAAAACCTAAACCGTAAACCCTAAACCTAAACCCTAACCTAAACCTAAACCCTAAACCCTAAACCCTAAACCCTAAACCCTAAACCCTAAACCCTAAACCCTAAACCCCCCAACCCCCCTCCCTGTGGGTCTGCAGGCGATCTTCCTGGACTTGGCCGAACCTCCAGCTTCTGTCCATGGGTCAGGCGGGAGCGGCTTGTGAGGGTTCAGGGCTTAGGGCTTCGGGTTTAGGGTTTAGGGTTTGGGGTTTAGGATTTAGGGTTTATGGGGGTTCAGGGTTCTACCGGCAATAAAAGAATCAGAAGGATCACAATGTGAAGTTCGAGCCGAGATCACGAATTCACATATCAAGTCAGGAGGGAATGACAGGCTCGGCCTCTGCACCGGCGTTTTTGCAAGCAGTTTGACGCCTGAAGTCCTCAAAGGCAGGAAAGAAACAGAATGTATCATGACAAGGCCACCCGATCACTCCGGTAGTTCTTTGTGACCAGCCCAGCTTTGCTGTTGAAACTGTTGTTTTGCCGTTGTGGGGCACGACTGCGCCTTGGCAACGCTCCTCCTAAACGTTTTCACCAGTTGGGCCGCCGTAGGTTCCGCGAGCACAAAGTCTGCACTGTCACCTCTTCTGACATATTGTCCTTCCACCCAAAACAGGGATACTAACACCAGCACTATGGAAAACAAAAACACATCCCAGGACGTATCTTGAAAAGTACCATTGCCTGTGGAAGGAACGCAGCAACCAACTGCAGAGCGCTTTCATGCGTTTAGGGTGGAGGGATTCACCACATTCATTTTCTTCGACAGACGACTTCCAAGAATCATCACCATCACCCTGAAAAATGTGCAGGCTAACTGGAGCAGGCTTGGGGACCGTTGTTTCGGATTCAGGGTTATGGACAACACACGCTGCGACATCGGTGTCATAGTGCAGCTTGTTGTTTAACCAACTCAGAATAACCAAGAAGAACCTTCCGTGGCTTTGGCTACCATATCTGCGACCCCATTAAACCAAGCAGGGTTCAGGGCAATTACGGTTTAGGGTGAGGCGCTGGTCGTGAAAGCTATGAGGGGTGAGTGTCAAGTGCACTGCCCTCAGCAAGTAGAAGTACCCTAAACCATAAACCCTAAACCCGAAACCCTAAACCCTAAACCTAAACCCTAAACCCGAAACCCTAAACCCTAAACCCTAAACCACCCAAAGTCGCGGTGCAGACCCTGAGGGCTATATGGTGCATGTGGTCTCGAGCTTGCTTCCAAAGACGGAGCAATGGTTGCAAGTGCCCGCCCGGCACTCGGAAGCCCTCGGTGGGGGAGGTGCCACCTGGGCAGTTCCAAGGGGTTTAGGGTTTAGGGCTTAGGGTTTAGGGTTTAGGGCTTAGGGTTTAGGGTTCAGGGTTTAGGGTTTAGTGTGTCGGGATCCTACTATTTGGAGGTCTATATTGGGTTTTGGGATGTGATTCGGCTGGTGGGCTTCAGGACGTGGTGGCCATGCCTTGTAGCCAGGACCTTCGCTGGTGCTTTGTGGGCGTTGGTGCATCAACTCTGGCTCTTCAACCGGACCTCTCCCCAGTTGCCCGGTATCCGCCTTGAGGCTAAGGAATCTTCGCCCAATGCTTAAGGCACCTTTCCCTCGGTTTAGGGTTTAGGGTTTAGGGTTTAGGGTTTAGGGTTTAGGGTTTGAAGGGTATACACTTCCGGTATTGTAGGCAGCCGTTCTGATTTTGTTGTGTATGCAAAGCCTGAGGCCGAGAGCAGCATGTGGTACCTTTTGGAGGTCATCGACCAGCTGTTGAGGCCAATGGGTTGTGGCAAGATGTGGGCTCACGACACCCTAAACCCTAAACCCGAAACCCTAAACCCTAAACCCTAAATCCTAAATCCTAAACCCTAAACCCTAAACCCTAAATCCTAAACCCTAAACCCTGAACCCTAAACCCTAAACCCTAAACCCTGTATTTTTTTGGCCTTTGTCCTCCAGGCGAGAGGTGACATCTCCACTTCCAAGCAGGCGCCACACGGATTCTTTGAGAATGAGGTTCCGCCTCACCGCAGCAATCGCTAACAGCCGCGAACAGGGCTTCCATTTAAGGGTTTAGGTTTTAGGATTTAGGGGGTTTAGGGTTTATTTAGGGTATAATTTGGAGCATCCTCTTGGGGTTCTAGTATAAGGAGTACGGAAAAACTTTCATTGCTGTATCTACAGCAAGGACGAAAATTGAAACCTCAACCAAGTACTAATCCCCTTCGGTTTCATTGGCACTCTATCATTATTGGGTCCTTAAGGGAGCGGGGTTCATGGGGGGTAGGTACCTAGGAAACCTTCGGGAAGCTTGGGGAGCAGTGGGGAGTATTAGGGAACCTTGGGCCTTGAACCTCCCTCCCTTTAGAAACCTATCATATAAGATTTAGGCAGATGCCGCCCTGAACTAAACCCTAAACCCTAAACCCTAAACCCTAAGCCCTAAACCCTAAAAAACCCTAAAACCCCTCAAGCCCCCCAATTTTTTGCAGGTTTAAGGGCTCAGAGAGTCTCAAGCTGGCACCAGGCCGCTTTTCTACCGCCTGGTTGACATGCGGATTATGCGGAAGCCCCAGGAGGGAGACCCACAGAATGTTTAGGGTTTAGGGTGTAGAGTTCAGGGTTTCGGGTTCAGGCTTTCGGTTTTCGGATAAAAAGACCCAGTGTCCTGGGTGTTGATTGATTGCTTAGAGGACTGCGCGACTTCCACAGGGCTATAACCCCCCTCACCCCCCGCCATATAAGCACTTTTGATCGTGGAGCCCCAGATCAGACCCTTGACCCTCGAGCCCTAAACCTCAAACCAGCAGGGTTTAGGGTTTAGGGTTTAGGGTTTAGGGTTAGTCCCAGAATGCGCAGACTGCTGCAACGAGGTGCCCATTGGCCGAGCGAGATGTGTCGCACCCGACGTGCGAGACCCGGTTTTGGGCGGCTGCAGGATGAGG
Organism: Symbiodinium natans; assembly: GCA_905221605.1. Lineage (NCBI taxonomy): Eukaryota > Dinophyceae > Suessiales > Symbiodiniaceae > Symbiodinium > Symbiodinium natans. The sequence goes on from CAJNDS010002064.1 coordinate 423,444, forward strand.
GTTTGGGGTTTAGGGTTTAGGGTTTAGGTGGGCTTATAGCGGTTTAGCGCGTTTTACTTCTGCTTGCGGAAGCCCGAAGGAGAATGGCTGTGCAAACGCGGGCTTGGGGCTTCTTAAGGTAGGGCCTTGGCCCAGAGACTCCAAAACCACTTAATTAAGGAATATGCCTCGGGTTCCTATTATTATTTAAGGGATATGCCTTAATTAAGGGCTTTTGGAGTCTCTGGGTGCCCTAAACCCTCAACCCTAAACCCTAAACCGTGAAGGCAAGACGTAGGAAACAGTAAGCCCTAAACCCTAAACCCTGAATCCAAGAACCCAGAGACTCCAATACCCCTTAATTACGGAATATTCTAAGGAAGCCTACTAACTATAATTTAAGGAATATTCCTTAATTTATTTCAGTACTAAATTAAGGAGCATTCGAAGGAACCCTACTATAATTTAAGGTATATTTGGAAGATTCCTTAATGAAGGGGTCTTGAGTGCCTGGGATCTGACCCCGCGAAGCCAACATCAACATCTGTGTTGCCCCCTATACTAGCAGTCCTTCATGGGGACTATTGTGCCCCCTATTCTAATCCCTATGAAGGGCTGCTAGTATAAGGGGGATCAGCTAAACCCTAAACCCTAACCCTGAACCCTGAACCCTGAACCCTAAACCTGCAAGGGTCCTAAGCTAAACTCCGAGCTTCAGGCTGAAAGACTTGGCGTGGGCGCAATGCGAGACGCTCTACGTCGAGGCGCCGCTGCGTTGGGAGTTCATGCTTCTCCCCCTGGTTCTTAGCAGGGAATGAGGGAATGAGGGCCCTATACCCAGAGACTCCGAAACCAGTTAAGTTAAGGAATATACCTTAAATCATAAGGGTTCCTATGATCATTTAAGGGATATGCCTTAATTAAGGGGTTTTGGAGTCCAAAACCCCTTTAAGGGATTATACAGGACCCTAAAGCCCCTCATTCCCTTCTGAGAACCTGCAGCCAGTTCTTGCCGCGACCGGAACATGTGTGGTCTTTGCAGCTTTTTCGCTAATTGCAAGCACACAAGCAGTTGACTCTAAGTAGCGGCGCCTTCGAAGATTCGAGGGCTCCTGCTCTGCTACGGAGCCTTATCTTCAGGCACCCAAAACGAAGATCAGATCTGCACCCCTAGAGCCTAAGCGCCAAAAGTCTTGCACCCAGAGACTCCAAAACCCCTTAATTAAGGAATATACCTTAAATCATATTCGGGTTCCTATTACTATTTAAGGGATATGCCTTAAGGGGTTTCGGAGTCTCTGGGCATGCAGTGCAAATTTCACCCAACTGCGAGACGTCGTACGTCGAGATTTCCCATCAACGCATCCAAAAGCCCAACAGCCCCCCCCAATCAGGGCGAACTGCAGAACCCCAAACCTGCTCTCATAGGAGTTTTTAGGCAACACATAAAGCAGGGTCTAGGGTCTTGGGTTTAGGGTTGTCTTTGGGCTCTTAGGGCAGACTCCTTGTTTCTTGCTAGTCATGCGCAGTCCTCTTCATTCATACCTCGCCAGGCCGCCAAGCCAAATGCTTGCACTTTGGAAGGCAGTGGCTCAGGGAACCCTGATACCCAGAGACTCCAAAACCCCTGAATAAAGGCATAGCCATGATAATCGGAACCCTAATCTGATTTAAGGTATATTCCTTAATTGGAGTCTCTGGGTACCAGGTCTTGCAGGGAACCCTAGACCCTCTGGGCATCTCTGCCAGCCCTACCGGCAGTCACGTTGCAGGGAAGTCTAAGCAGCAGCAGAGTGCAAACCCTAAACCCTAAACCCTAAACCCTAAACCCTAAACCCTGAACCCTGAACCCTGAACCCTAAACCCTAAACCCTAAGCCCTAAACCCTAAACCCTAAACCGCGGGGAGGAGTCTGTTTCTGCGGCAGGTGCCAGCGTACCGCAGGATGAGATCAGCGTAGTGGACCTGACGCGGGCTCCAGTCCCCGCCCCAGAGACGACCCAAACCCCTAAGTGCAGTTTTTTTGGCATGTGTATTTCCTCAATATAGGGTTTAAGGTTTAGGGTTCAATTAGGGTTTAGGGTTTAGGGTTTAGGGTTAAGTTTAGGGTTTAGGGTTTTGGCATCCGCCTCCTGTGACTCATGTGTGTTTTTCCTCAAGAAAGGGGTGCCCCAAAGAAACCTCCCCACCAAAATAGCCAATCCTTCTTATAGGAACCCTCGATTTGGGTAACCCTATCTTGGGAAACCCTACACCCTAAACCCTAAGCCCTAAACCCTAAACTTTAAACCCCCCCCCCCCACGTGCAAGGCCTTTTGCGGCCCGCCGCGGCAAGACGCCGTGAGCCACTTGTCGGAGTTTTTCTACTGGAAGCGATCCAGATCTTACTGCACCCTGTCATTTAGGTCTTAGGGGGATTTAGGGTTTACAGGGTTTCCAGGAGGTTAGGGTTTAGGTTAGGGTTTAGGGTGTTTTATAAGATTTTTTTCGGGTTTCGGGGTGCTGAATGCCCCATGTCCTGCAGGCGATGATCGGGAGACGGCAAATGTCTCGACACTCGTCTTTGGCACTTCCGGCCTGGCGCTGGGAGCACCAGATTATCACATTGCAATATTAAAGTATCATAATTAAAGTATCATAGTAGACCAATTAATCTCATGTTTTTAATGATATTATATAGAAAACGACGATCACACTCTAGGAAGGCTTTGATGCCGCAAATCAGAGAGACTCTGGAGCAACGTCAGGTGCAATTGGCTGCGTAGCTTGTGGGTCGTGGGTGTAGGGAGCGCCGAGGCATTGGTGGTGCCAGATCCTCGGGTTGACGCCATCTTGCACAGATGACCGGCAATCACCGCCAGTGTCCACACGCATGTACACTTACATATGCAGAGACACCTGAGGGTGACACTAGCATGCGTACCTCTATGAATGTGTCTAGTGCATGTCTGTGCAGTACATATGTTTGTACATGCACATGTGTATCTACACGCTCATCTGCGCAAGCTCTGACAGAGGAGTGTAGAGGTTTTCGTTCATTCAAGTCCGAGGCTGCAAAGCCCGCACGACTGGTGCAGCCTGCTGTGAACCTGGCCGGCGCCCCAAAGACCGCAGGGCAGCAGGTTCCACATGGCGGTGCGGGCATTCGCATGAAGGCTCTACTCCTTGTCTGGCGAACCCTGTGGTGACCGAAGCCGAGCAAGACCGAAAGAGCAATAAGAGAGTACCCCACGAACACGCGACCACTCGAGCACTACGAGACCACTCCCACGGGCCAAGGCAAGAGAGCACTTCTTAGAACACTGCGAAATGCCGGATCCAGGAGCAGACAGAAGCGAGCCCATCCCAGAACCCGAGAGGCAGGCAAGCGCGTCCCTGCCTTGTTTTCGCGACACAGAACGATGCACGGTGATGCTGAAGGCTTAACAAGTGAGACGGGATGGAATTCCGCGCACTTTCGTGCGCGCGGGACACGTGCGAGCTCGATTTGGTGATTCCAGTGAGGCGCCAAGACCATGCCGTTCGTGATATGGAATGCGCAGGGTGGGGGCCCACCGGAAACATCGAGAACATCGCAGATTCTGAAGTCTCGGGCATGGGCGCCCCACGAGAGCTGCGATCAGTCTGTTTTTACTCCCAGCTCACATCAGAACCCCAGAGTGAAAGCATTACTTGAATAAGTCGTCCGTGTCTGTCCGAGCAACCCACACGAAGCATGGAGAAGTTGAAGCCTTCAGTCTGTTGCAAACCTCGTGAGCCCTATACACCCTCCTGACCCTGAACCCTATAATACCTGAAGCCCGCAACCCTAAACCCCAAAACCCCAAAACCCCAAAACCCCAAAACCCCAAAACCCCAAAACCCCAAAACCCCAAAACCCCAAAACCCCAAAACCCCAAAACCCTGAATCCTGAACCCTAAACCCTAAATCCTCCCCCCCTGAACCCGAACCCGGAAGCCCTACGCGGCCCCATGAATCTTACTAATCATTCGGGACCCTGAGCCCTAAACCCTAAGCCCTAAACCCTTAAACCCTCAAACCCTACAACCCTAACACCCTTAAACCCTTTTGCCCCTGAAACCCTAAAACCCGCAAACCCTTAAACCCTTAACCCCCTTAAACCCCTAAACCCCTAAACCCCTTAAACCATTAAACCCTTAAACCCTTAAACCCTTAACCCCCTTACACCCCTTAAACCCTTAAACCCCTAAACCCTACAACCTACAACCCTAAACCCTAAACCCTAAACCCTAAACCCTAAACCCTAAACCCTAAACCCTTAACCCCCGTTGCCGGGCTCAGACCGCCCCCTGAGCCTTTTACAAGCCATTTCTTATTCTCCCCGACCGTTTCGAGCCGTTTTGGGCTCCCAGACCATTTTTGAGCCTTTTTGGGCGCCTTCTCCCAGACCATTCCTGAGCCTTTTCTGGGCTCCTCCCGAACCATTTCTGGGCTTTTTTTGGGCTCTTCCGGACCATTTCTGAGCTTTATGGCCTGCGCCTTTCTATGCTTCTCCCCACAATGAAAATGTGAATCTTGAGTACTGAAATCGATGGTTCTGGGAGGCCTCTCGTTTCTGGAGTTTTTGGGTTCCCAGAAGCCTAGCAGGCCCTCGCAAAGGCTTGCGGTAACCTCCAGAAGCGCTCTGGACGCTTCCAGGAGCTTTGAAAGCTGTGGCAGCCTCCAAAAGCTTCGAAAGCTCAAATTCTGATGAGGGAGAGTTGTATCGGGACACTGGCCCGGTCGAGGGGCAGCGCTACCCCTTCGGTAACCCAAACCAATCAGCCACCCCCACGACCTTTTCACAGCCTAGTCTTGGTCATCGGAGAGTCGTATCGGGACGCTGGCCCAGCGCTAACCCCAACTGCTTTGTGTCGATGGTTTCCGTGCTGGCAAGGGATGCCAGCATGCCCCCGCTGGAAAAAGCAGACCAAGACTTTAGGAACTAAACCCTAAAATAGATATGCCGGGTGGCTTGGGGTGGGCTTACCGCCACGCGATGTTGCGAGCGACCCGGGCAGAGGGGCCGGTTATAAAAATTAAGGTGAGGCCCCGGAGCCTAGCGAGCAACCCAGAACGTAACACACCCTTAACCCTAAACCCTAAACCCTAAACCCTAAACCCCCCCATGTGCCCAGGAGGAGGGATGGCTTGGCCTTGATCCCATACACAGGCAGACCTCGGAGCCCGCGGCCTTGGACGGGTTTAGGGTTTAGGGTTTAGGGTTCAGCATCTCAAGTTCGAGCATTTACAAGGCCTGCAGTGTGCCCGCCCAAAGAATCCCATGACATTAAGGAAATACGAAGTTTTTAAGTTTTTGTTCAGACGCACCCAAGGGGGGGGCCAAAGGGGTCAGAGGGGCCGAAACGGATCAAACCGCCAAATTCGTGCTCAACAATGGGGGGCCAAAGGGGTCAGAGGGGCCGAAATGGATCGAATCGCCAAATTCGTGCTGAACAATGGGGTCCCATCGCCAAATTCGTGTTTAACATTTAGGGTTTAGGGTTAGGGTTTAGGGCTTATCAAGGGATAAGGGATGAAGACTCGTACCCGTAAGGTTGTACCCCTAAAGGTTACCCTTATGGCCCTTATCTTCCCTTAGGGATCCGTAAAAAGGGACCCCAAAACCCAGGTGTACAACCTTAAGGGTCCAAGGTAGAACCCCTAGAGTTTAGGGTTTAGGGTTTATGCAGACAGTCACTCGGACGGTCTCGAAGCATCCACTTGGAGACTGAACTACAGATAAATTACTAATTGGTAAAATTAGCGATTCTGTCTGTGGCATCGCCTTGACGCCGCAAAAGCCTGCTAGGGTTTAGGGTTTAGGGTTTAGGGTTTCGGGTTTAGGGTTTAGGGTTTAGGGTTTAGGGTTTTGTCAAAAGGTTCAGGGGCCTGCAGGCCGTTTGGGTTCCTAGGGTGTTTGGGCTTCTGGGAGAGGGTCAGCAATCCCCCAAATTCACAATTTTTCTTTTTTTTCCGAAGGCCGGGTGCTTTGTTACGTGGTAGCCATCTGTTCAACCTTGCCTTTGTCATAGTGGGGTCACATGTTACATGTTTAAGTGCACCTAAACCCAAGAAGGAATAGACATTCAAATTTTCAATACTATCCTCACCATGAACTAGTTGCAATGAAGACCGTTCCACTGTCTAGGCAAACGCCAGCCAGCGTGTGCAAAAAGGAAGCCACCCATATCCGCCTGACTAGCACTTGTCTTTCCACAGGACCCTCCGTGCAGTAATGCCACATTCCCAGAATCAAAGCAAGGACACCCTAAGCCCTAGACCACCCTAAACCCTAAACCCCAAACCCCAAACCCTAGACCGTAAACCCTAAACCCTAACCCTAAACCCTAAAATCCTAAACCCTAAATCCTAAACCTGCAAGTCGGAAAGCGTGTTGTGGGCTGAGGTCGGCGAGGGACCTTTGCTGCCAGGCGTCTCCGGAGGCTAGCAAGAGTGTCAGAAGAGTAATTTGCGGTGAAAGCCATACTGCTTGGCTGCTTTGCATTCGCTGCAAGCCGAAACTTGCCCGGAAATCCTAAGTTTCCAAGCCCATAGCACCACCGAACACGGGCAG